>JAPWDM010000001.1:150226214-150826214 GCA_035578155.1 Brachynemurus nebulosus
TACCATAATTTTCAATTCAAATTTGAATAAAATACAGACGGAACTAATTTAGTTATATTTAACTGTGTCAATAGAATAAACTGATAAAAAACTTTGATCTAACTCTGAAATTTTCCAGAAACTTAAATTACTAGTCAAAAATAAAAAAACAGTAACAAGCTCAAATGTCGAGGAGTTCCTAACTTTACCATGTTATTACTAATTCATATTTTTTTAGTGAAATATAAAAGATATTATAAAATTTCTAAATATACCATTGTTGTGTATACTTTTTTTGTGAATTCCAAATAATATCTAACAATAATACGCAGTAATTTCGAAATTTTCAACGATAAATCTACACACACCGGCATAATTAGCGGAACATAAAAAAAAATATAAAAACCTATTTATTAAACAAAGTTGGCTTTTTTTCCATTTTCACTTAAAAATAATATTGAAGTAATGAATCAATTGACTTTTCATAGAATTGTTCTTATTTATTATTGATGCAAATCTTTTTAAGAGGTCTGTCACTTTCTACCTCAAGTGCCGCTTCTTCTCAATGTGGTCGAGCTTCAGACTGCCGTAATTAAAGAAGGGCGAAGATTGCCTCAGGAGACTATAGATAACATCATTCTGAGTACAGCAAGATGAATGGAGGCTTTGGCAAGAGCACGGGAGGAAGCACGCGGTATTAAAACGCTGTGTTTCATTTTCTATTTGTTAAATAATCTTTAACTTAAATGATTCTTAGACGACATAAGATTCCAAAAATTTGCCATTTCATATGGTTAGTTGCTTTTGCTAACGAAAATAAAGGTATATCGACTTGTGAACATGTAATTTTAAGCGAATAATTAAATAAGACTAATAGTTTTTTAAAATTAAAAGGTTTGTTTGATTTTTAGAGATATTTTGTATGTTCCGCTAATTATGCCGGTGTGTGTAGTTGCGATAGAATTATGTTATGAAACGTCAAATACAGCTGTTTTCACCAGGGATGTATAAAATCAGTAAAAATTAATAAAACAAAATGCCAGAAACAAAAAAAAAAAAATTGTTTAAAAAAAAAATACATCACAATGTTACATATTTGATATTATAAACTGACTAAGTAACAAAATCAGAAATAAAAAAAAAAACAATTGTCTATTAAATCAATCAATGTTCAATTTCAATCAAATTGTCTAACTTACAAAATCAGAATCTTTTTAACCAAAACAAAATACTCAATTTTATTCTCTATTGTTTTTCTTTGGATTCCAAATTGTTTTTCAGTGTATAATGTTGTAATTTGTTTACTTTTTTCCATATCAATTGCTAGATTTAACATTCTGCAGAATAATTTTTGTATGTCCTTGCACCAATTTTCTTCTTATGATGTTTACCAGACATTTTGTATAAATGTAAACCTATAACAATGTTTTTTACTTTAATATCTCAATTCGTGTAAAAATATAATGCCATTTGTATATTTTTGACAACCCTGACTGTTGGCAGCGCTGACTGGTAAAGTTGGGATTTGTTAAAGGACTCTAATTTTACCAAATTTGCTATAATATTACCTAAACGAATTATTCGATAATACGCAAATAAATAAACGTCAAAATCATTTTATATACTTACGAGGTTATGTAACTTTTCATATGATGAAATTATCTATGTCACTTGTATATTTTTTGAAATACCAACTAAAGTTTGCACACTTGCTTAAAACCAAAATGTACCATAAGAACTAAAAAAATCCAATGATTTGAAGAAATTGCGGCTGGCAACGCCAGAAAAACTTATATAACACCAGTAGTTTGTTAGAAATATCTCCATCATTAAAAAAAAGTGCTACAGTATATATAAACTATGAAATTTTAATTTTTTTAACGTAAAGTGTGCTATGGTAAAGTTAGGTTTAATAGGTAAAGATAGGGTGTTTTACGGTACTGACATTATTACTGATCGTGTATTGATAATACTGAAGTATTCGTATATATAATTTTATATAATAAAAATAATAATTTGCTATTTTTGTCAGTAAATACTGACAGTATTATTGATGGTGTGCAGGCAGTCTAAGAGTTCTGCGTTTTCGGCTCTTTGATTACTTTACCGTGTGACCAATACAAACGATTTTTTTTTTCTCTCAATTGAAGCAGTAGTGTACTAATATGGACGCAATAAGGATAGTTCAAGAAAAGTTGTCGGTGTGTACCTCAAAAATAAGACGTGATAGAAACAAAAGACAAGCACTGCCAATATACTCTAGCTAACAGAAAAATATAAGAGCAGTCAGTTTTCCGGGTACCGAAATCGTGTTACGCAGTGTAATTATTCGCCGTGTTCGTTGCTGAGTTTTTCTGCTCAAAGTGAGCTGGTAGCACGTGCGCAAGAACATTTTTATGAAGTACGAAATACTTGTGCTCATAATATATTTTGGAGCATGCGTATTCTATAAAAAAGTTTTTGCGCATGTGCCAACAGCTCACTTTGAGCAGAAAAACTCAGCAACGGGCACGGCCATTATGTACTCAAACGTATGATAATTAATTTTGACATTTATTTGATGAAAAATGACTAACAAGTCCCAACTCTATTTAGTATAGAGATCCTTGGCTCCAAGTACCATCAGAGCCACATGGCGGACTGTGACAATAAAAATTCGTCCTTGAACACAAGTAGCAGGAACATGGTCTAGGATAAATAGAAGGCATCTTGGATTAAAGAAGGGACATTAACTGTTCCATAATTTGCTTATTATTAAGCATTATTTGCAATTTATTTTGATAAAACTAATTTTGTAACGTTCTACAGATTTACAAAAAATGTAATGAAAAAAATTTTTGTTTGGCGTTTTATGTGAATTTTGCCTTAAAAAAAAATTAATTTATCTGTAGTGTAAAATTGTATTTATTGTTTTAAACTTAAAACTTCATCATGAATTAGAATTTAAAATATTTACAATTAATTTGATAATACTCAGGTGCGGATCTAGGATTTTGTTTAGGGAGATGGGGGCATTTTTATGTGATAACTTATTTTTCAGAAAATTTGTTCTAAAATTTGTTTAAAAATACGAAAATTTGTTTAAAAATACGAAAAAAGTACTTCAGTCGTGTGTCTAAATGACTAAATTATTAGAGTTTATATTAATTTTCCCGACTAAAATGCAATTTATTCGAATTAAGAGGTAACAAGAACCTAACTCAAGAAATGATAAATATCGATATCAGGCAATAAAATCCAGTGTAGAAAGTATTTTAATTAGAAAACTAAACTAGTTAGTTAACATGAAAATTATTTAATATTACTATTATTTTTATTAATTTATAAGTATCGTGAAAACTAATGGAAAAGAACTACTGCGAGTAGGCAAGTTTGTTTATTAAGTTTTGGCAATCCACAAAATTTTTGTCCTGTTAATTTTGCAAAATGCAAATTGGCATATTTTCTGAAATTTCGTTTTTCGTATTTTATCAAAACAATTTATTTTTTTTTTTAAATAAAACAGATATCTCTTTAGCTGCCAGTGGTTGTCAGCTTTAGCGTATTTGCAGTAGTTTTTCCATTTGTCACCAGATGGCTAAGCATTCATTAACCCACGCCCTATTTAATTTCCCAAGACTTCTACATTAAAATGTATCTTAAAAGTTTTATTGTCAATATATTATGTATATTAATATAATTTTTGATTTTGTTTCAGAGTATTTTTAAACATTTCAAAACAATCCCGGTGAAAGAAAAAGAAATTTTAACATTTTTTATTTATACAGTGAAATCGAATAGTAACAGATTAGAACAAAAAAATGGAATCAATTCGGATACTTAAACCAAATTTTAATTTCTTTTACGTAATTAATTTAATTATTTACAATAAAATTACTGCATATTTCTTAGAGTGTGTTTTATTAAAATATTTAAAGCGACAGTATTTTATAAATAATAGTAAACAGAATTGTACATATGCATTTTTATTATCAGGTACTCAATACATATTGTGCTATATATTTTCTTTGTTAATTTTAGGACAAATATGAATATTACATATTTGTCTTATAACAACTTTTTTAAAACTTTCTGTTATTATATATTAAATAAAATAATGTAAGTATTTTTTATTTAATTATAAATAAATTGTAAAAATCATGCATATGAATTTTAGTTTTTTCATTTTTATTTAACCTTTTGATAGAATTCCTAAACTTTGCATTATTAACTTTTCAAATCATACAGATTATACCGAATGGAAAAAATTCGATAGTTTTAGATGTATTCACGGAAATCAAATGTCTGCCAGCAGTAGTGTAACAACTGCATTGTTATTGTAAACAGTTTATTAAATAGTATTTTACAATATAAGTTCGGTAAGTTGCTTTTACTGATCGAGAAAATGTTGCGAAAACGAGACCCGCAGGGTCGAGTTTTTGCAATTTTCGAGATCAGTAAATGCACTTAACGCATCGTGTATTGTATAATATTTTTTGCACGATCGATTTAAAATAATTAAAGATTAAAAATGTGTTAAATAAAAAATAAAATTCAGATAATATAGATGAAATTTATATTTCTATGTTATGACATAGAATGCCATGAATAAATATTATAAATATTCATAACAACTAATATGAATCTTTGTAGTGACAATTGACAACTATATTTGTAAATAAAAAATTAAGTGTCAACATTTCACTGGCGTGAATATTTTTTTTGAATTTTCTATTAAAAAAAATTGAGGAAAATAGTTTGTTAAACTATATTATTAGTGAGAATAATGAAATTGATGAAGCATCTTATTTTTGACTGCAAATTTATTCTCGTAAAATGAAAGGAAGATTATGAAAGCCACAGAAAATCTTAATGATTGAACGACCTTTTGAAATGTCAATAAAATAAGAAGACTGATGCCAACAATAATAATAATAATGTGCAAACTAGTGAAAATTTTCATATTATTAATGGATTTATTTTCCTAATTGTTCAAATTGTACTTTTAATTTCAATATAAATAAATAAATACAATCATTTTTGAGCTAATTTAACTTACCACACTCCTATTTACTTACCACGCATCTATTTCACTTACCGCACTGTTATTTTTTGGTTTCCATGGATATAAACAAACGTTCGGGAAATGTAACTCAGGTGGGTGGAACTTACATAAAAACAAAATGTACCTTTGCAATCCCCTTACTCCAGCAGGAGCAAAATGTACCCCTCTGACAGTCTAAAAACTCGTACAGCGGGTTTCGGAAAATTAATAAAATTTTTGTTTTATATTACCATTATTATTATTAATATCACATGCATCTGGTATAGTCTTTTTAAAATGTTTATCAATATTCCTGGAACACACTTTTTGTTTTATAATTTTCTTCATTTGTAAAGCGTTACGAGTGTTACGAACGAACTGACCTGCTCTCTAGTGGTAAATTCATTAAAATTCACTAGCAAACAATAAACATGCGTGCTTTTTGTAAACAAATACAACAAACGTTTTGTATTTAAATGATTTAAAATAAATAGTTTAATTCAAATATATAACTAAATTAGCAATTTGTTTAAATTTGTGCAAAAATTAATTATAATATCGCGGTTTATTTCTTTTATAATCCTATCTACTTCGGTACCTATTTGTTTGTTATTTTTAAACGTGATTCCTGAGTTTCATTGACGCCATTCTTATAAAATTTTCTAACAATGAATTTAAGCATGTTATCATCACAAGTTTTTACTGTTTTGGGGGAATAATTTATTTTTTATTCGTTAATATTAGTTTTTTTTTAACATTTTAAATTTTTACGGCTTATTTTGGAATACTTTTTCTTTGAATAGTGTTTGTGAAAAAGCCAAGGTTTCTTATTTAAAGTAAAGGTAAGTTGGTTTATAATGTTTCTTAATTTTTTTGCCTTTTATATAATTATTACTCGTTGTTACTCTTTTAATTTATGAATAAAATAAATTCTGCTTTTAGAATAATATTAATAATACACTTTTCTAGTAAAAATAATTAACCTTTGTATTTACGTTTTTACAATAATTCAAATGTCCCATATCAATATTGAATATACAAATGTACCTATATAAATTTATTTTTAATGTGTCTTGGTTTTATCTGATAGAAAATATAGATGCTCTATTTAAAAATAGAATTTTATGCCTTTAAAATAAAATAATACATTAAAAATTGTTCTTTTTTTTTTTAGGTATAATTACGAATATTACGGATATCAAAATCGTTTGGGTACATATTTGAATTCAGTGACTTCAACATCATTTGGACATATCGTATTAATATAATGACTTTTTAGTGATATCAACATCATTTGGATATACCATCATATTAGTAATGATTTGAATTTAGAGACATCAGAACAGGACCATTTGTTTATTTGAATTCAGTAAGTTCAAAACGTTTATTTTAAATCCCAAAATATCGCTGGGTCATTCCATGTCAAATCATCCAGGGGGTTAAAACTAAAAAGCCCACCAATTTTATTTCACCATTCTGTAGCAAATTTAATCTAATTTTTGGTGATATAACTCCAAATTTGAGTTCAGGAGTCAGACTCTAGTTATTGACCAAGTTTTCCCAATTCTAAAACTTTGTCATTCTATAAATTAATCAAGATACTGAAAAAAAAATTTGGTGTGGTTCTTTACATCTGTGGTTTGAACGAATTCACCAAGTTTCATTAAATTATGACAACCTTGGGTGTCACCAATCAATCAATGGTGTCAATGTGTAAATGTGTCCTCTGGTCGGATGATTTGAAACTGGAATGACTCCAGTTTCAAATTTTATTTCAATATCTGGATTAATTTCTGAGTTATAGAAAGACAAAGTTTCGGAAAAAATAGCGTGGCACTGGTCACTTCGGGACGCTGCATCGTTTTACATTTTTGGTAATAAATCTGTTATTTATTAAGCTATAGAGGTCCAAGTTGTACCATTTTTTTCAGAATAAAATTCTGAAGTAAAATGTGTAATAGATTGAATCTAAATCCATATTTAAGCTCCTTAATTGAGCCCTAAAGTAAGAATTTAGACCGCTCTCTAAAATTTGACATGGGTTCAAAACTTGGTCAATAACTAGAGTCTAATTCCTGAACCCAAATTTGGAGTTATATAACCAAAAACTAGATTAAATTTGCTACAGAATGGTGAAATAAGATTGATGGGCTTTTGAGTTTAAACTTCCTGGATGATTTGACATGGAATGACCCAAAATATAGTCGTCGAACAAAAAATATTTCAAATTACAGAAAAATTGTCTAAGCCAGCGTGACGTAATATTAGATGGGGGGTTTGACAAAATGTGATGCAGCATGACGACGGGGCGGAAGGGCGTCAAAGATGGTCAAATTTTGCGTTACGTAGATAATTGATATATTAATAATTATTAAATTTTGAATAATTATTAAATTTTGAAAAATTTATTTCCTTTAACGTAAAAATGATGTTATTAATTAAGCGATCAAAAAAATTAACTGTCCACTCAGTTCCTTTGTTTCTCGTACTAGTATCTAGATGGCTTGAAATTGCTACTATATTTGACTGAAGATTTTTAATTTTCGAAAAATTATTAGAAATTTAATAAAAATTTTTTTCTTAAATCATGTAGTAAATTTTTGTTATAAATAATAGTGACAAGAAGTTATTTATAAAGAAAGTATTTAAAAAAATTGCAAATAAAATCATAAACGGCTTGCTAGAATTTAAAAAATTTCGGTTTCTCTATTTATTAATAATAAATTTATGTTATGTATTTACATTTTCAGGTGCGATATCGGGGTACTGAAAATATTTAGATTGTCAAGTAAAGAGAGACAGCGGAATGAAAAGTTGCATAAATTTCCCTAAAATTTGCAAAGGTAATTATAAATAATATGAGTCTCAGCTACCACCCACATCAGAAATTGTATAACGCAACATGTGTAAAATGTGTAAATTGTAAATAAAGTATACAAATAATGATGTGAGTGGCGTCTGTTATAGACAAGTGGTCTTAAAAACGAACGTTAACCCACATTATTATTATTAATACAATTACTAAAAAAAATAAATAGAGGAAAATAAGAATTTGGTAATATTTTAAAGAAATTTAGGGAATAGTATGTCAGTCATAAGTCTGTGAATTCGAAAAAAATCATTCAATAAACTGTACTTTTAATAATTACAATTAATTTTTTTTTCAGATGTGATCCTGCTATTAATTCGGTTCCTGCTACTCAAACACCCTACAAGTTTACTACAAGTTTTTATAAAAAAAAAAAATCACTCATTTTGTTAATTAACATCTTCGCTATTGATCTTTTAAAATTTTTTTACATCAATGAGTATACCTTTGTTCAGCATATTAGACATCATTATAAACAAGCGTTTATTTTAATTAAAATATGTAATCTTACGTTTTTAAGTAAACGTAATTTAATAATTTTAAATAATATTAGGAAGTTTTTAATTTTTCAAAATTAAAAAATCATGTTAACATACCCCTAAATTTGATGTACATATTGTGCATCAGTAGCGAAGAGGTTAATCATGTTTTGTTTTTAAAATATCTTAGTTAAGAAAATCGGAGCAGACTGGTTTCTAATTTCTTCAAGAGCACCGCGTTGACTTTTTTTACTTGAGTAAATTAGTTCCCGAAACGTTCAATAAGGGTCGTAGGCCCAGTTACATTACATTAATATTTATGTCAAGAGCAAAAATAAAGATTATCGGAGTTACTGAATTTGTGAATTTATCAGGGGGTTTATCTAAAATCTAAAATCATGGAAAATCATGACAAGAGATCGATGAGACAAAGAAGTTTAGGAACCACTGCTCTACATAAAACGTAAAATTATTATTCACTTTTATGTCAAATAACTTTTTATTAACGTTTAATTCATTGACCTGTCAAATTCAGTATTTTTTTTTTTAAATACGTAATTTATTAAGAAAAAAATTCATTTTTAATTGGCACTTTTATTGTTGTAGTTACATTGGTCTAATTTTAGAAATAAATAATGCCGATTAACTTAAAAAATGATATTTTTATAATATTTTGTGTTTAGTTTTAATATTATTATTAGTTTTGTTAAGTATTTACTGAAACTTTTCTGTACGACTCTATAATTGAGATCGCCTCGATCTACACTTCTGTAAAAGAGAGTGTTACGGAATCACATCTGAATTTCTAACATAAATAAGCCTAGAGTCTCCGTTTTCAAGACCTTTTTCCCTATTCCTATTTCATCTTTTTTATATCTCCATAAGTAAGAGCCATTCTTAAACCTGCATAGGATTAAGTTTTTAGTACATGAGACAAGCACGTATCGCGCGTACTCTTTCAATACCTCGTATATCAAAAATTGCATGTTTTAGGACACACAAAAATCATTAAATATTGTATTTATATATATACTAATCTATATATATTTATATATGTAGGTACCCAACATCAAAGGGTGCAATTAGCATAAATCTTAAGTTCATAATGATGAAAACACAGATTTAAATACGTTTTTTTTGTGTCTCCAAAAATTGGGATTGTTCAGATACGAGGTATAGAAAGAGTACGCGCGATATGTAGTGTGTACTCACGTACACTTCAGTACAAGAGTACAGTCTATTTATATAAATTTTAATTATTATTATTTTTGTAATTTTTTTCTTAAATATTTAAATATTACGTGCATTTAGTATCTGCAAATTAGATTATTATTCATAATTTTGATGTTCATCGATTTTTAGGGGGTAGTGTATATTCATATCTTCATATGCCAATGTCATCCTTCATTTTTTTACTATTTCAATAAAAAAAATGTAAATTAAACCCCTGCAAAGTTCGGAGCCAGTTTACTCTGAGCATTACGAGACCTGGAAGTCAGATTTGAAATTACTCAATAAAAAAGGTCAATGAAGCAAGTTTACCTTCGTCCAAGAAAATATATAATTACTTTTTCTACAGTAGTTATAAAATATGTGTTAGTATTGCCTTTCCGATATTAAAAAATAAAAAAGATCTTTTTAAAAAAGGCGTTCGTATGTAATAATCATACTAATCTAAATTGTAAAATAAACAAAAAAAGCTTGAATAAAAAAAAATTTTGTAAAAAATATTACTATTTTAAGTTATAATGCACACTTATTGTAACTATTTTTTAAATTTTATAGCTGGTATGTTGTTAATTAACAATAATTAATATAATTGTTAAGTTCCAAAGAGGAAAATGAGTCCCCACAAAATAGTGAATTGTAATTTTTTCCCCGATATTATAAATTGCAAATAATTTTTCGGATAGTTGATGCTCAAGAATAGGAATTAAATTGTATCACAAAAAAAAAATAAGCTAGTGTTCAAAAAACTTATTTTAACTATTTTCAAAATCTTATATTCGGTATGTTAATAACTACAAATAATTTTTCCAACAATTTTTGCTCAAATATAAAAATTATAAAATTGTATAATTGTAATAGTACTAATAAAATTGTATAAATGCTTGTATTATTATATCATAATTAATGAAACTTTTCAGCTATAAAGAGGAAAATGAATCCAAAGCCACAAATTTATAATAATTTGTAATATTTTTCCCTATTTTGTAATCAGCAAATAATTTTTCGAACAATTTCTGCTTAAAAATAAAAAAATTATATTTTATAGTGTAATTATTATGACATTTATTAATATTATTTAATTGTTAATGTTTTTTGTAATATAATCTAATATATATTAAATAAAAAAAAAACTTTTTTTAAAAAAAAATGTGTTTTATTTATGAAACATTTAATTTTAATTCAATATTTTTATATAAGCATGTATACAAAAATAGATTTGAATCTCCCGCGAAAAGTAAACATCTGGCCTGTCGGGGAATTCAAATCTAACACTTTACATGCTTACGTAACGCAGTATCAGTACGTAGCACGTAGACACATTCGTAACACCATGGTAAAACTCCTACATATAGGCAACCGACTTTATACCCTGCTTCCCTCTCAGCAGGAGCAAGTAAATTAAAGCACAATTCCCCTCTGGCGTCTAAAAAACTGTTTGGGGAGACTAAAAAAATGGCGGAGTTACTGTACCCTGATGTAACTTACCAGCATTGTCAACAGCCTCGGTAAATGCATGAAAATACACGATCGTGCAAAAAAATAGTTTAACCCTTTTATTTTAAACATAGAGAAAATTATTTTGCTTCAAAATGCCAGACCTTTTACTGCCAGTGACAAATACAATAGATAAGCTTACAAAAAAAGAAAGAAAATCAGAGATGCCAACATCAAAAAATTACACCCCAAGAATTTGCAGAATAGAAATTATACTAAACTATGTTGGTAAAATTGAACATTACTTACAGTTATACCGTATTTTGAAAAATCTGTCACAGATGGTGGCATTTGTACCGGTGAATATATACATCATATACATCATGGACACCACACATGGATAATGTACTCAAACGGGGGAATTACCAGAATCTGTCCACACAAATCGTACATACTACGTTTTCTTTTTTCACCACTTGTGGCGCTAATTTCCTTTTGTACTGTAATTTGAAATTTATTATTATCGTTTACTTCTTTATTTTTGACTATTTTTTAATAATTATTGATTTTATTTCCATTATTTAGATTTAAACAACCTAAATGTCTTATAAATAATTTTAAATTATTATCTCTCTTTCAAACTGCCGTTTCACTCCCCTACCTCGTTGGTACACACGGACCACTTAATGCCCTCTTATTTTTAGAACCATTGCAAATACATGGAGTTCGTATTCCTTGTGTAGTTTCCATGATATACATACCAAAGCATTATTTTTGAGCCGCCATATTGCATGACGAGTTAACTGGTCGCAATCATTTAAAGTTAATAAAACTAAAGGAAAGGAGTATCACGATTTCCATAAGCTTCTTTATTTAAAAATGTACCATGACTGTCTAAAGTCGTTTCACTTACAGTTCTACAACGAACATTCTCACATTTACATAATACTGTGATTGCACAGTTTTGTCTATTCTTCAGGTTCAATTAAATTAACATTTTCACAGTGTTCACGTTCATCTTAATATTCTTCCCCCTTACGTATCTTTTTAATTGAGGACAAATTTTCTCAGTGGGATTAAAATCGAGATCAATGGTTCCCAAAAAGGTGTATATTGACTCTCACGGATCGGTAACGACCTGCAAGGGGTTCACGTCGACGGAGGAAAAAAATTGGGGGTCTGTGAGATGTAAATGAGGGTATACAACCATATATGTAGTATACCTATATTGCTAGCAATTTGCATTTTTGATCGCAAACATTAGGGTGCAGACTAAGACTCTAAGACTCTCTCTTTCTATTTAGTGTACCTATTTTCATTGTCCGCATGCGCTGGCAATTTCAAAAATGCCTCCATTTTGCATGAGGTACTGAGGTGGTAAATGTAGTACTGAATATCCATATTTTTTAAATGTCCTATCAGCGGCATGTTTGTAAAACTTTTTTTTATAATTTTAATATTTCATATATCTCAAGAATCGTTAATGTATGATTACACACAGTGCCGGATTACACTAGGGCAAAAGTTGGAACACACGCGATAATTTTTTTTTTTTTTTGGGGGGGGGGGTGGTCATCACTTATTTTCTGATAGGAAAATAAATCGAGAAGACCCTGGCACGAAAATTACTTATTTTCAGAATAAATTTCTCATAATTAGCTTTGTTTCAATTTGTACCACCTGAAAATTACCTTTAACCTTTAAATGATTAAGACGAGTTAACTCGTCCTGCAATATGGCGGCTCAAAATGCTGTGATATGTATATACTCACTGGTACAGGTGCCGCCATCTGTGACAGATTTTCCGAAATACAGTATAATTCTAAATAATGTTAAATTTTATCAACATGGTTTAGTATAATTTATATTTTGTAAATTCCTAGGGTTCACTTTTTTGATGTTGGGATCTTTGATTTTTTTTCTTTTTCTTTTTTTTGTAACTTTATCTATTGTACTTATCGCTGGCAGCAAAAGGTCCAGCATTTTAAGACAAAAAAATTTTTCCATATAGCTTGTTTAAAAGAGTTTTTTTTTTCAATAAGGTTTTAACCAATCTTCAATGGTGAGAACAGAGGCAGTGCAAGACTAAAATGGGAAGTAAGCAAGATAATTTTTGCGGGGGTATTTTTAATTAATTTGAATAAATTATTCTAAATGAAGTTATGTTAACGCTTTGAAAGTTTGAATGTTACGGTAATTTCACATGACCTTCTCGAGGAATCAACATAAATTCGTTATTCTGCATATCATGTTATGTTGAAATGTGTATTTTTTTTCTAAGGAATAAAGTATATAATCACACCTAATTGATTTCTTCAGTTCGTCTGACAGTCAGATAATTAAAACTACAGTTTGAAAACTGTTTCCACTTTCTGACAGTATTCGATGAGAACGGTGATGGGTGAAAACGTTAAATACTACGTTTTTACCGACATTTAGAAGCAATTAGTGAAGATACACTATCAGATAACTTTCTTGTGTAATTTTCAGTGAACATAATTTTAGACGCTGATTTAAAAATAAAACACGGGATAAGAAGTTCAAAAATTATATACATATCTTGTAAAAAGTATGACATAATAGTAACTCAACTATAATAATCTCAGCTTATTGTCAAACCATATTATGTACCGATGATAATATTAACACCTTAACGATCACTGACGTCATAAGACGTTAAGTGAAACTTTACTAATTCACACACCACGTCGTAAGACATTAACAATTACATATATATAGTGTATTAGCTGTCAAAATAGTGTACCAGTTGGGCGTTTTGTTATTATAAGTTATTATAAGACCGTTAAAACTAGAGATGGCTAGTGAGTGAGTGATTCAATTCACTGAGTTGAATCACTCAACTGACTGACTGAATTGAATCAGTCAAAAAGAACTGAATCGACTCTTTCAACTCGTGAGTTGAAAGAATATAATATATGTCATACACTCACTCACTCATACACTCACTCACTCACTCACTCACTTACGAGTGTATGACATATAAGATTCTATTCAGTTTTCAATCCCTGTTTCAGTTTACTTATGACAATAGACAGAGCAACAGAGACTTGTTTGTACAAACATCTGTTTTTTACAACTGTGTATATAACATAACGTGTATATATCGTATATACTAATAACACTATAGTATGGTAGGTATAACTTTTTCTTTTTTTTAGTACTAATATTTTAATTTTTTTTACTATACTTTATTTTTTAAAATGCATATAACAAATTTTAAATCAAATTTAGTCCAGATGTCCAATAAACTAATAAAATAATCTAAATAAAAAATATACCCAATTTTATGTACATTATAAGTGCTAGAAGTATGGATATTAAAAAAATTCTAAAAAAAACTATTTGTGCCTATTTTATTTTACGATATTTTCAAATTTTTAAAATCAAATTTGTCCGTTTATTGTCAGATTATTACATCTACAAAAATTAGTTTTTCTTCAAAACAGCAATGAGTGGATATCTTTCTACATAAAGTTATTGTAGATTTTCATGAATCAAAATTTTCATTGTTATGTCTTTTCAATCGTGTATTTTTAATGCTGTATTAATTTTTTATTAATTTGTTGTGTCGGTTATGCGCATTAATTTTAAGTACATAATTATATTAATTTTATTCGGATATAATAATTGTATCCAAACACTCGTTTACTTGAGTGAGTGTTTCACATGTAACTACTATATGAGTGTATTTATTATGTTGATTCGTATTTGAAGTTGTACCACTCAGTTGTGTAAAGTGAGTGAGTGGAATGAGTGATTCAATTCATAAAACGAGTGAGCGAATTGTGTCAAGTGAGTGAGTGATTCAATTCATTGAATCGACTCACCACAGTGAGCGGATTCAAAAGATTCGACACACTAAAAAGAGTGATTATCCCCATAACTAGTTACAACAATCTGAAAATATTGGAATTTATTTGTTTTTTAAGAGCCTTGGAATAGCTGGTCACCCTATGAGCAAACCAATGATCCTCCAGGACAGCCAAAGCGTTAACACTTAACAGAATATACACAATATTTTCTTACAACATTTATATTTTACAAGTTTGAGTACTAAGGAAAATAAGAGTAAACTTTCTGTTCATTTTGATTCTAAAATTTACAATACATATCAAAAATAAGTTTACTTGTAATTCTGTTATATTTACACACAAATATAAAATTATTTTATAATTTTTGAAAATATATTTTTTTTTTAATTACGATGAATCGTTTGAATCTGAATCATCTGCGGCAACGTCATTATCCCTAATTAGTTCTGCGGTTTTTGGTGCAACTTTTTTAACAACTGGATCTTTCTCTTTATTGTTTTTCGTTTCAGCTAATTTTTCTATGTTCTCTTTTTCCAGTAATTTTCTATAACTGTTTGTTTTGAAGCTGATTGAATTTCTACTATATGCTGGTATTGAATTTAACTGCAAATATAAATCAAAACCAACTGGCTCATCATTTTGCCTTTTTCTTTTATCTTCTTCTAAACTATCTTTTATCAAATCGACAACTTTTTTAGCACGTTTTGCTGCTCGTGAAGCACATTTTAATACTAATTCAGAATCAACAGAGGTGTTTCCGTCCAAATGAAGACCACATAATTCTTTATAAGCATTCACTGCTAAACTTATTTGACCTTCTGCAATTCGTTCTTCTAATGCTGTCGGGTCAGCTATTAGTCGTTCCCTAAAATTTTGTATAATAATTACATTTATTAACAATTTCAACAAAAATAAGAAAGACATTTAAATATACTATGTAATTTGTTCAATAAGGGAAGATCCTGAGAATTTAGCATTTAAATGTTTAAACATTAAAACAAAAATAAGACGCTGCCAATGGGATGTGGCACATAGCTTCCTCGTACTTGTAATAGTCTTTTATATAATATTTAAAGTGATTTTGTGCTTAACTTCTTCTTAAATTTTTGTGTATTATCATATTATTAAAGTGATGTTTGAAATGAGAATAACTTTCAAAGTACAAAATTTCTAAGTTTTCCATCAAATATTATCTATTCTGAAATTATATTTTCATCGGACAGCTCATAAAAATTTAATGTAATTCAAAATATTTAAAGACTAAATTATAAAATACTAGCAAAATATATTTTATAGACTAACCCCCAAATACTCGCAAAATTTGAGCGAAGTGGGACTAATAGCGAGAAAGATATCGACATTTAACGGGATATCATGATAGCGCCGTGGCTACCATTACTCTGATTGCAATGAAATTTGTAAGGAACTAACTAAGAACCGAATCGCATAATTTCTGAAAATTTCATCAAAAATAATCGAATAGCTCAGAAGTTACACCACTTGGTGCGATCTATTATCTAAATGAAATGTTACGGTAGCGGCGTCGCTAGTATTACTTCGATTGCGATGAAATTCGTAGGGGGCCATCTAAAAACCAAACTGCATAATTTCTGAAAATTTCATTAAAAGCAATCGAATAATTCAGAAGTGATGCCACTTGATGCAATCTGGCGACACACAGACACCAAACCAAAATTGTTCAGAAAGCTCTAAAACGTAAAATGTGCGTAAAAATTTTTATTTTGGAGGAAAAAAAAATTTATATTTCAAAAGTGATTAACTAATCACAATGCTTTCGCTAGTTTAGTAATCTCGGAAGCAATAAAGGTGTATGAAAAAATACTAGAATAGAAAAATATAATACTTTTTTACTGTTAGTATACTAGCTAATAAAATTCGTAAAAAGTCAATTTTGGTCTGTTACAAGACGATTTCAATAAGAAGGGATGTCTGATGGAATAGATGTGTGTTTGCAGTTTTTTTAGCGGACCCTGCTGGGGACAACTATTTCTAATAGTATGAGTAAACAATATCATATTCGTCGAAATTTCAAAATATAAGTTTTATGTATGTTTCAACGTTATTCACGCATCTAATCAAGTCAAAAATTCTTTAAGTCAAACCATTTAGCCGCTAGAGGGCATAAACTGTCTCGTTTAAAGTTATAGAGTAATAGAGACAACATATCTATCTCTATATTACTGGAACCAGTGTAACCAGTAAGAGATAGAAAATTTGTTATATACACGTTTGCTTCGCAATAAGGTTACTTCACAAACTGAATACAGAGAAAGAGATGGAACGTTCTTTGTTTACCTTATCACAAGTTTTTTTTTTTTGCTAAAATGTAGTGTATACACAGTATGTTCCTTTAGATATTTTAATTCAAAATTTTTACTTACAAAAATGATATTATAATGCAACTTTTTAAATAAAAGGCATACGTACATAACTTATGTATCCTCATGTAAGATATGTCATATGCATATTCTGATTTATTTAAACCTTAATTGATAGGCTTTTAGTCACATATGTATATATTATTTTCAAATCTTCAAATTGTCATATATTTATGTATTTTTTATACAAAATAATAAATTAATATATTAGATAATTAAATATATATTTAGTTTTGAACAGAATATATGCGTTTTTCATGATGTTTTTTCTCAGAAACGATATCATAACATGAATATTTAAAAATATTTTTAACTCTAAAAAAATGATATTGTTATATATGCATTTATTATTAGGGGTTTGGTATGTACAAAACTTTTTTTATTTTTATTTTTATTTTTATCACACTTACGTTACCTTTATTTTCTTTATGTGTATATGTATATATGTGTACATTTTAAACACCCTATATACGCTTCACTTATAGTAACATAGAAAGAGACAAACCTTTATTGGTGTTCCGTTTTGCGCGGCATTCGTGTACGTGCACGGTGTTTACTTTGTATTTATGCGGTAAACTGTGTTAGTGTGAGCAATCGAAGATGGTGGTGGCGTCACGTGACCCTGCTTCGCATACATATGTGTGATACCACAACGCTACGTGTGGGGGTTCTACAATGCTAACCAACAATCAATCCATTGTCTTGTGACTGACCTACACTCAGCGACGGGTACTGAGCAAGTGACTACTAAGCAGCCTAAGATGCACATAAATACCCATAAGTGATTGCAGAAAAGAGATAGTTGTATTCGTTCTATTGTTCTGTGGTTAAAGTGCTATAACTCGAAAACGGTGTAAAATAGAAAATTAGGATTTTCACGATGAAATAAAGATCAAAGGGCAGTATAAAAGGAAGTATAAAAAATATTTTACACTGTTAAAGCTGTCATAAGACTGACTTCAAAATTTTTGAACACTATTTTAAGTGTGATTGCAAGCACCAAACATGTCACGTGACATCAAATTAAAATTAGGATAATATTTTTTGAATAAAATCGAAAAGTGAAAGTGTTAAACTTGTGGTATCAAGGTCATCATCCAATCAACAAATTATAGTGACGCGATTGTTAATTCAGATATGTATTCCTTCTGACTCCCCCTCCACCGGTGCTTCGGTGGAGATACATTAACTTTTAACCCACTTGCTACTGTAGTGGAAATATCCATCACCTTTGACTAGCGGTAGGGGTATGTATCCAGGGTGGCCACTTTTTCTCAAGATCAAATTTCCCTGACTTTTCCCCAGGGGCGCAACAAGCGATGGTGGGGTGGGGTGGGGGGTTGTTGGTCCAGGGGGTTCCCCAATTATTTGGACCCCTCATAAAATTATGTAAATTTCCCTTCAGTTTATTTTATTTATATTAAAAAGTAAAATTTTTAGTGGTTTGCTGATATTTTTTATTTGAAAATTGAATTTTCGGAGACGATATCTTGTGATAATATTTTCCAATATTATCGGAGAATTGCGTTATCAAAAAATTTGGTTTTTAAATTATCGTGGACCCCTCCGCAGATTTGTAGTTATTGCGCCCCTGCTTTTCCCGTTTTTCTAAACATTTGAGTTTTTCCCTAACTTGACTGAAAAAAATCTTTCGAATTCAAAATTCAATTTTTCTTTTCCTCAAAGCCGGAAGTGCAATTAATGGTATTGAGGCTATCAATGCCATGGGCACCTAAAATCCTTAAGAAATTCAAGTTTTTAAATTTTTTATTCAGACGTACACTAGAATTTTTTTTAGAATTATGAAAAAAATAAATATTAGGTATGTTCTGATTTTTTTTTTTTTAACGTGAATCTTGAAGATATGAAGACAATAAAATTTTTCGTTAAAGTAATGATTCAGTTTTTCTTTCCCATTTTCCGGTACAATGGCAAGTGCAATCAAATCATTAGTATCGAGAATAGTAATAGCATCCGAAACCCCAAAATAACCCAAATTTTTAGAATTTTTATTCAGGAGACGATGCGAACTTCACTGTGCTAGCCTAACTAACTTTAAAGTTGCTATCCAAATAAAATGAAAAAAAAATGGCTGGACGTACATAAAACTTTTTTTCAGTTTTCAATAATTTTTTTTTAAAGTAGTAGAATTATTGGGATAAATAAACATTAGAGGAGTTTTGAATTTCTTTTAACGTCAACTCTGAATATACGAAGATACGAAATTTTTTCAATAAAACATAATTTTTTTCATTTCCGGTATAATCAGGAGTACAATCAAACTGTTATAGTACCAAAACTGTCAACAGCATCCTAAACAGACCCAAATTTTTAGATTTTTTTTTATTCAGGACGCTACGTTTTTACCGGGAATATAATGGAAATCACTATGTTAAATACGGGACTTTCATTAGGAAATAATCTATTGTAAATATTATGCATTGAAAAATTCCCACCAATTCCAGAAAGAAAGAAAGAAAAAATTCCAGAAAGTGGCCACCCTGGTATCACTTTTGATCCACTAGATACTTCGGTGGAAGTATACATCACTTTTGATCAACAAGGTATTTTGATGAGGGTATGTATCTGAAGATACTAAATTTACGATTACTCAAACAATTTTAATTAACTTATTGATGTGTGTATCCACACATTTAAAAATTTTAACTGGGTAGAAGTTTAGTTGTAGTTGACTAAACTCATTAGACTAACTAAATTTATTTTTTTATTAATTATTATAATTTAATTGGATTGCTTGTCGACTTTTCTTTTCGGGTTCATCGACTTTTAAATTGGATCGTTATACAGGGTCGAAACAGATTTATCGAACATAGGCAATATAAAATGGGAAATTTTTTTAAAGATCAATGTAATCTCTAATATTTTCAGATTAATCGTATTTCAAATAAATAACACTTGAAAGATTTACTTTGTGAAAATCTATATTAGGCATCGTTCACAAAACGCGTGACGCAAAATATAAGTTATTTTAATGACCCCCCCCCCTCATTGTGATATTTTGTGACATTTGATTGTACCCCCTAAATATCATGTGATTATTTATAACGCCCCCCCCCTCATTTTTTTTTAAATTTCAGACATTCTCAGTTGAGTAGCAAATGGCATTAATGCACTATGTATATTTTTAAGAATTATCTCTACAAGTTAATGTCATGTGACGCCAACTCTCATCCCGTCCCCCCTGTCTTGATAATTCGTGACATTTTTGACACCCCCCTCCCCTAATAGTATCACGCAATTTATGAACGGTCCCTTACAGAATATGAGAATAACTGGTGTTATATATGCTATAGTACCGCCGTCACTCGAGTTATTGACGTTTTAACTTATTATCACTAATCGTAGTTTACCTCAACTTACAGGCAAACAATATGTATGTACTCAAGGTCATATGTGCTGTGTGGTACTGTGAAAATGCGAACATATGTACGTGAGTTTGTCTATAACTTGAGGGAAACTGCGATCAGTGGTAATAAGTTAAAACGGCAATAACTTGAGTGACGCCTGTATTAACGCTGTTAATACTGTAGCACGTATAACACCACGTATAATAAAATGCCGTGATTGGTAACAGAATTTTTCAATCATGTTAAACCTGATAATGAGTTAACTACTCGAAAGCTGGCTCGTTACAAGAAAAATTTAGTTCAGTGAAAAGTGACAAAGCAAAGTTATTTTCATATTTTGTAATCATATTTCATTTTTAAAATTTATTACAATGAATATAATAACTATTTATGTAACAAGTACATAATGAAGAACTTTATGAACGAAATGTGAGTTCATAAAATCAAATTATTATGTATAAATTGAATACAAGGCTTTATGTTCGACTACTAAAATCCCTAATTAACGATAAAAATCGAATTTTTAATCATCTGAAGTTAATAAAATACTGGGACATTTTTTCAACAATTCTTCAACAAAAAATTATTACATTGACCACTATGAAACTTTGCACTACCAAAGTGTTACAATCAATCCACTCGTGTACGACAAACACAATCAAACGCTGCATATAAGTACACGCAGAATGTTTGTTTTGTTATTGTCGTAGTACAGGTACATAGCAGTAAACTAATTACTGGCGTCTAAGTATTTTTTTGCTTATTAAAATTAATAAAACTGAATCAACAAAAAACAAAAATTTAAATTAAATAAAATACTTACTTTATTTATTTTTTTAATTTATTTGTTTACTTAATATACATTTTGTTTTATAAACTTTACATTTTAATTTATTAATAAACTTCTTAAATGTATAATCAAAATTTTACTTTGACGCCTATTTCAATATGAAACTGTGCTTTTAATTCCGTGCTGTAACACTTTCATAGTGCCGACTGTAATACTTAAATAAGGGAGAAGAAGAAGTAGCTGGAATAAAGACTAATAATAATACAAATTTTGTAATTAATATTAATTATGCGCAAATTTGTAAATATGGCATCCAAATAAAATGAGCATGTTTTTTGTTTATTATAATATTAAAATTAAAATTTAACAAGTAGGCTATTCTTTGTGACACTAGTACTTTTTGTTTTTCATTATGCAACTACAGCCTTGGCCAAAAGTATTAGGCACCCCCATAAAACACGTGTAACTCATAAATTAATTTAAAAATGACTTATCTGTTTAATACTAGAATGAAAGACAATACTAAAAGTTAATTTTAAACAATAGATAAAGGATTTTAAGGTACCATAAAACACCTGGTCCACAAAATGTGAAATATGAAGTTTTTTTGAAAAAATGGTGTAATTTATTTGTTAGTCTTTTATTAACTTTCAGGATAACAAGAAGCTACTGAGTGTTGTTTATTTGTGTAGTAGAGACAGTTTGTAATACGAAATGCCGAAACAACAAGAACTTAACACAGAAACGCGAATAAAAATCCAGATGTTATATGAAGAAGGGAAGATTCAAATAGAGATTGCTAAATTAATAAAAGTTTGACGATGTGCAGTGCAATCTACCATTAAAAGGTTCACGGGGACTGGCTCTCACACAAACAAAATGAGAATGGGCAGAAAACGTATTACTACTGACCGCCAGGTTAGAAAACTTATCCGTGACTCATTTAAGAACCGCAAAAAATTTCTTTTGAGCTCGCTGCAGCTTTATCGGAGAGTATTGGGAAACCAATTAGTTCTTGAACCGTAAGGAGAAGAATCACAGAAGCAAGCTTAAAATACCGCAAAGCCAGGAAGAAACCTTGGCTCTCCGACAACAACAAGAAAAATTGTTTAGAATGGGCTCTAAACCAGCATTCTTCTGAAGAAGTTTCGACCAATGTGGTATGGTCCGGCGAATCTAATCGCATTGTTTAATGCGATGGTATAAAATTTAACTCACCCCCAAATTAGATTCGTCGGATCATATCACATTGGGCCAATCTTCTTCAGAAGAATGGTAGTGTCTTAGAGCCCATTCCACACGATTCTTCTTGTCGTTGTCGGAGAGCCAAGGATTCTTCCTGGCTTTGTGGCTTTTTAAGCCTGCTTCTGTGATTCTTCTCCTTGCGGTTCGAGAACTAATTGGTTTCCCAACGCCCTCCGATAAAGCTGCAGCGAGCTCAAAAGAAATTTTTTTGCGGTCCTTAAATGAGTCACGGATAAGTTTTCTAACCTGGCGGTCAGTAGTAATGCGTTTTTTACCCACTTTCATTTTGTTTGTGTGAGAGCCAGTCTCCGCGAACCTTTTAATGGTAGATTGCACTGCACATCGTCAAACTTTTATTAATTTAGCAATCTCTATTTGAGTCTTCCCTTCTTCATATAACATCTGGATTTTTATCTGTGTTTCTGTGTTAAGTTCTTGTTGTTTCGGCATTTCGTATTACAAACTGTCTCTACTACACAAATAAACAACACTCAGCAGCTTCTTGTTATCCTGCAAGTTAATAAAAGACTAACAAATAAATTACACTATTTTTCAAAAAACTTCATATTTCACGTTTTGTGGACCAGGTGTTTTATGATACCTTAAAATCCCTTATCAATTGTTTAAAATTAACCTTTAGTATTGCCTTTCATTCTGTTATTAAACAGATAAGTTATTTTTAAACTAATTTATGAGTTACACGTGTTTTATGGGGGTGCCTAAGGCTCATTTCAGACCAAGCCAGTCAAATTATTTCAAGTCCAGTCAAGTCACATCAAGTCCAGATGCGTCAAGTCAAGCCAGTCAGGTGCTTTCAGATAGACCAAGTCAAGTCAAATCAGTCAGTTTAAATTAGTTATTACTTGATATTTAAAAATGGATGTTGCTATTTAATGCAATAATAATAATGCGGAAGTTAAAGTCATAAATTTCTGGATAATTTCTAATAAATATTAATTGTTCTAAGTCCATGTTTGACAATGATTTAAGGATTTAACGTTTGAAAATGTATTATTTGAAAAAATAATATATACCATATATACTACATATGCATACATTAATATATTATACCAGAAATGACATAAGAAATATGCTCTATGATTTGATTTATACACAACACTGGACAACACATACCACACACACATATAATATTATGTATGTATCTCTTAATACGCATGTACAATGGACAGATGACTTACGTTGACTGATGAAAAATTCAACTTGTTGAGTCGTTGATTGGACTGACGGTGACTTGACTTGACTTGACTGGACGCGACTGATTATATTTGAAAGCAAAAATACAGTTTATGTTGTAATTGCATTGAATTGGTGTATGTTGAATCAAGATGCGTCAGACTTGACGTGACTTGACTGGACGCGACTGGCTTGGTGTGAAATGGGCCTAATACTTTTGGCCAAGGCTGTAGTACCATAAATTACTACTTTTCATATTTCTTACCAGTGTAAAGTAGTACTTTATTGCACTAGTTGCATAACGAAAAACAAAAAGCACTAAGGTCATAAAGAATAGTTTACTTGATAATTTTCATATTACAATAAACAGAAAACATACTAACTTGATATTAATGCCATCTTTACATATTTATTAATGTTAATTAAACAATTTGTACTATCATTAACATTTATTTCGGGCCACTTTCTCTCCTCTCTTCTTTAATTATTAATAATTTTTATTGAAGAATCTTCTAAAAAATATCATACTGTGATTTCATTGGTCAAAAAGGTATTGAGTAATGATCATGTGTTTTTATTTTAACTTCATATTAATAATAGCAACCAAAGCATGCTTTAACATATAATAAATTTTTCTGTGCTAACTATTGGCGAAACTAAGATTTTCACTCGCGCCTCTGGTGGTAAAATTAGAACTAATGTCAAGCAAAAATATACGTATACGTTTAATTGGTGATATAAAATCCAGCAATTCACACATAATTTGTATAATACATATTTTTATCGACAATTAAACGTATACAAAAATTTTTACTTGATACAGCTTCTATTTTAAAAAACCAGAGGCGCTCGCGTAATCTTTGGGTCGCCAATATATAAAATAAACTTTTTATCTAAAATATAGACGTCAGATTTATAATATTTTTTTGTATCAATAATTAGAAATTTTTGTATGTAAAAGCTTACTTGTATATATACAACCTGTACATAATTTAACTTTATGAACTTGCCTTTTTCATTGTTTGAGCGAGTTTGCGGCTTGCATAAACACGGCTTGCTCATAAAGATCTTCATTATGTACTTGTTGCATAAACAGCTACTGATTTGAACGACAGTTGCACAACTAACAGTTGTTAATGTGCGAGTACCCTGAGTCTAGAAGTTTCATCGAACAGTTGTGAAAAAATATGTGAAAAAAAATTGAAATTTTCATGCGAAAGAAAAATACTTCTTTATCTCAAAAAATAAAAATATTCGAATTAAATACTTAACCCTTTATTAAAAAATGCGTAAGTAACATATACTGGATAATGCTGAATTATTAGTGGAATTGGTTCCCTGTCATCGAAAGAATAAATAGTGACGTCGTTTCCAGTAAATGTTACATCTGGTCGCCGAAAATGAGCTAATGCCGCTAATGCTGTAATAGATGCTGCATCCACTAAATTTCCGTCGAAATTCAAAACATTAAGGTCTAAACGGATATTCCACACTTTAAGACCGGCACGAATACATAAAGATTCTAAATTTAAAACTTTTGAATCTTTAAAACATTTTTCTAAAGCTCTGTTTACTAGAATAGCTAAATTTGATTGTCGTCCAATTTCAAAATGTGGTGCTGCCATTGGTCCTAATTCTAAGTAAATTGTTAAGATTCCTTCATTGGGGCGTACATTTTTTGGTTGTTGAATTTCACAAGTAACTTGTCCTAATATTCTGAAAAGACACGAATTTCAATATTAATTTAATTAAAGTTAAAATAAATACAATGAATAAAATGATATATATGTATAAAATTATTGACGACACAAAGATTCTCACTTACGCCTCTGGTGGTAAAATTAGAACTAGTATCAAGTAAAAATATAACGTACTGGGATCCGTCAAATGGGTGGAGTTTCAGAAAAATGGCTGACGAAAAAGTGCATTAACATTAGTTTTATATATTGGCGACGCAAACATTTTCACTCGCGCCTCTGGTGGTAAAATTAGAACTAGCATCAAGTAAGAATATACGTATACGATTAAAAATTGATATAAAATCTAGTAATCCGCGTATAATTTGGTTTGTACATTTTTCTATCGACAATTAAACGAATACAAAATTTTTTTCTTGATACAGCTTCTAATTTAAAAAACCAGGAGCGCTCGCGTAATCTTTGCGTCGCCAATAGTAACCGGTGCTATATTAAGAAAAAATGATAAATATTAGAACTGTTTGTATTTGGGTTGACACAAGTCCGAAGCAAAGGAATTTTTTTGAAGGAGAAAAAATTTTACATCTGTAAAACAGTTAAAAAGTGGTTAAAATATGAAAAAATGCGTGAACGAGTTAATGAATATTACAACTTGGAGTCTGCAAACATTACATTTAAATAGCAAACGTCATAAAATAACTGGACAACTATAAATGAATGGAAAAATTAAATCAAGTGTATGTATTTTCAGATCTGCAAAATTCAGCTCATAAATGACATTTGAGCAAATGCACTTTAAGAATAGTCTGATTTTTCAACACCAGATGTCATACCGTTATTCGACAGATCCCAGTACGTTTATTTGATGATATAAAATCTAGTAATTCGCACATAATTTTTACAATACATATTTGTGTATACATAATATGGTTCCGCGACAAAATAACCGCGGCAAAATAATCGCGACAAAATAACCTTAGACAAAATAACTGTGGACAAAATAACCGAACGACAAAATAACGAAACGACAAAATAACCTTATAGTTTATTTAATTATTATTTTGTTAAAATATTAAATCTAAATTACAAAGATAAAACTGTAGTGATATCTTGTAAATACTTATCTTTTTGTTCTGCGTTATATTTAATCACAAAGTATATTGTCAAAACTAACCTAACCTTCGGGCAAAGAGTAACCTTAACTAACCCCACTACCTAGTTTTTATATCAAAAAAAGAAGTATATTGTCAAAACTAACCTAACCTTTGGGCAAAGGATAACTTTAACTAACCTCACCACCTAGTTTTTATGTGAAAGTCGAAGTATCTATATTGTCAAAACTAACCTAACCTTCGGGCAAAGGGTAACCTTAACTAACCTCACTACCTAGATTTTATATAAAAAATCGAAGTATATTGTCAAAACTAATCTAACCTCCAGGCAAAGAGTAACCTTAACTAACCTCACCACCTAGTTTTTATGTCAAAGTCGAAGTATACTGCCAAAACTAACTAAACTAACCTCACCACCTATAACCTTAACCTAATTAGTTTTTATATCAAAGTCGAAGTATATTGTCAAAACTAACTAAATTAACCTAACCTTAACTAACATCACCACCTATAACCTTAACCGAATTAGTTTTTATACCAAAGTCGAAGTATATTGTCTAAACTAACTAAACTAACCTAACCTTAACTAACCTCACCACCTATAACCTTAACCTAATTAGTTTTTATATCAAAGTCGAAGTATATTGTCAAAACTAACTAAACTAACCTAACCTTAATTAACCTCACCACCTAGTTAAAAATAATGTTTTCCAAGCTTAGTTTTTTAAATACTATAGTTTTCACCCATTAACGTTCGTTTTTAAATGCAATAGTTTAAATACCAACATCTAAGCTAAGGTCTATTGCAATTTAGCTATCTTTTATGCATATATTGGGAGCAAAAAAAATCACACACAGCCACATGTACCCTAACTCAAAAGAATAATTAACGATGTTTATTTTGTTATTCGGTTATTTTGTCGTACAGTTATTTTGTCGTTCGGTGTTTTATCCACAGTTATTTTGTCGTGCGGTTATTTTGTCGTTCGGTTATTTTGTCGCAGTTGTTTTGTCCACAGTTATTTAGTCGCGGCACCACATAATATACCAATTGAATGTATACGTATATTTTTACTTGATACTAATTCTAATTTTACCACCAGAGGCGCACGCGTAATCTTTGTATCGCCAATTGTAAAATAATATTTCTGTAATAGAGAAGATGCGTGTAATTCAAATAAACTGCACACGCCGTCAGTGTGTGCTGTATTAGTTAAAGTATTACTTAAAGTAGCCATACTGGGATATGTAAGTAGACAAAGTTGTGAAATAATATTACTAATATCAGTATTAGTAGGGATGGGAAAAACCTACTGGTTATAACCGAAAACCGGTTTTTCTGTTTCGGTTAACCGGTTTATTTCGGTTATTTATTTGACTCGGTTATTACCGTTTTTTTTTTTTAATTTAATAACCAGAGAAAAAGCCGAACAGGTTATTTTTCGAAATAAAATAAATTTAAGTGATATGTTATGACCAGTGTTGCCAGATTGGGCTATTTACCGCCGAATGGGCTATTTATATTTTTGATTCGCGGTAAAATATTACTGTTGGCGGCAAGTAGCCGTTTGGGCTATTTTTAATTTTCCCATGTAGCCGTTTGGGCTATTTTTTATTTTCCCATTTTAAGCTTCCCATGTTGCCCATGCTCTTGCCCGCATTCATGCTCATATGAGTGCATTTAAACTTTGTTGTAGCACTTATGCTCCCTCATAGTTCATGTTACAACTCTTTAACAATGATATTTACCAAAATAACAAGACTGATGATGATGATTCTAGTTTGCTGGAATCGCTGGAATCGATTAATTTAATAGAACTAACAGATGATTAATTGGATATTTGACTGATGTTGCAATTGATAGTAAAATATAGTGAATAACATAGCGCATGGTTCAGTGATAATGATTAACCATTTATATTAATTTTAAAAAAAATATAAATATTTCATTTTTCTAAATAAAAATTACGAATTTGGAATTAGCGGGCGAAATGATTAAAAAGATTTATTTGGGCATGTGACGTCACAGCACGAACGCATTTAATATTGCAAAAAGATACTTATAAAAAAGATACATTTTAGTTTTCACATTTTTAAATTTTGCTGAACAAAATTTGGGATTCGAAGCAAGAAGTTTGTTAGCACAAACGAATCTGTTATTCCATTTTTATTAAATTAAAAATTTGGCAATATAGTCCAAGCAAATTACTGATTAAAACCTTGTTTTTTGACAAAATTAGTACCTGAAAGGGAAGATATGGAAAAGATAGGAAAAATTCCGTATAATTCGATGAACTATTTTTAAACAGCTGAGTCATTTGGGAAATTCCTCAAAATGGCGGCCAAAGATGGCCAAAAACAGTTTTTTCGGTTTTAAAAAAAAACCAGACTTTACACAAAAAAAAGTTTCATACAGAAGTTGTAGAACAATTAAATACCAGTAGAATGAGACCAATTTAATGCAAATTGGTGTATAAATAAATTAGTTATCGTAAGAAAACTGCCAAAAATCGAGATTTTTTCAATTGCTGATATCTTAAAGGAAAAAAATATCTTTTTTATAAAACTTGGTGAAAGTGTAGCTCTTTGCAAGTGGAATAGGAACGTTTTTAAAAAATCGTAAAATATTGGGTAACTTCTCCAAAATTCAATTTTTTCGAAAAAAATACGTTTCCGTAAAATTCGATTTAACCAGGTTCTCGGTCACCTACAGGCACGTTTATGGGCTTAAAATGTTCCTAAAAGGCTCTACTAACGTATGCAATATGTGCGCTTATCGTTAAATAATTAGAAATACATAAAAAAACAAGCGAAAGATTCATAAATTTTTTGGAATCCAGAAAACTTTGATTTTTTTTAATTGAACATTTTCTCAAAATTGCATTACTAAGCGTCGTAAAAAGAACACTTTAGTGTGTTGGAACCGGTTATAGGGGGAAAGAAGACTGCAACTCGACGGTTACACTTGACGCACCACAGTAATGAACGCCATGAACGTTTAAGGAGATACAGTATCACCTAAAAATAGTTAGGGTGAATGCGGGAGAGACGCCGCACATTTTGAAAACACTTGATAATTCTTAAAGTATGCATTCAATTGATTTGAAATTTGGTACACATTAAATGTAAACATTGTTCTTTAAAATTATTTATAAATAATTTTAAATTTTAAGTCATAAAGGATTCATAATTAACATTTTTGTAGAGCCTGCAAAGCGGGAGAGAGATGCCGCATCAAAGAAGGAGAGGCGCCGCATATTTCATATTAAAAATTTTGCATTTTATACACATCTCCATGCATGATGCATGCCATATGTAACCATTTTTGGCACTTTATACATCTTAACCAGTCAATTTTCTTTTGTTTCTGAGTACTCTTCAAAACAGTCAATACACAGGCAATCATCATTATTTTCGTTATCTTCACCAATATGAGAGCTCTTTCTGATCCATTAATGGATCTTTTATATTTACGTGGCATAATTTACAGTCAAAAAAAAAAATTTTACGTGCGGCATCTCTCCTTTTTGTTGGGGTAGATGCCGCATGTTGCTATAGCAAGCATAGTGCGGAATTCTAACCTAAAATTTTATACAGTACTTTTAAAATATACCTAAATTAATAACAAAACTCATTTTCATTAAAACAATGAAATATACATTCTTAAATTCTAATGAATTAAATGCTTGATAAAATATTATGTTAAAAAACTTACCTTTCAATAATAAAAAGTCGGATAATTACTAAACTGACGGACTAATCATAAATATTACCATATACAGCTTAAATAAGTAACTTATTCTAAACATATAATCCATTAATAGCGCTATCTGTCAGTCAACGGACGAACTATGGCTACTGCGGCATCTCTCCCGACGCGGCGTCTCTCCCGCACTTACCCTAATATATTTTTCGCCTTTTTATAAACGGTTGCTCCTCTTCATTATTGTCATTTAATAATCTTTCTGCAGTGTCATCACTATCATCACCATCATCACCGATAGTTTCATCATGGTCTTCTGTCTCATATTCTGCAGTATTTGGGACATCCAAACCATCGTTGATTTCCGGAATCACAGTCTTATTTTCTTCAATATTTGAACAACTATTATTATTACAATGTAAACACATATTAGAACATTTCAATCCATGCTTTTTACAGCCACAACTGATAGTTTTGCAACCACTTTTACATCTACACGCTATTTTTTTGATGATATCTTCAGGAGTCAGTACTTCAGAGCTATAAATAGGTTGTAAATTATTGTTAATGATTTTCCACCCCCATTTTTCGGGATCAAGCGCATTTCCAAGCCAGGTTTGCAATTACAAATAAGTTCGATAACAATGTTGAGCTGCAGCACTTTCCGTTGGGGGGAGGAATATTCAAACATGCTATTAAAATGAATTAATCAATTTTAAAGATTAAAATAATCAAATTATTGAAAACATATTCATAAAATAGAAAGATTGTACCTGTATTTCTTTGATGTATAAAAAATAGGTTGTCACTTTTACTTCCTACGAAGCTAATATATGTATTGATAATAGCACTTAAATAAAATAGCGTTAATATAAGTTTCTTTTTATAGCGCCCACTAATATTTAGTTTACAGAAAAAAATATGTGGTCAATGATTGTAACAATAAATTTTTATATTGAACTGTAAGTCGTTAATTAGAATGATAAAAATTTAACCCTTAATATAAAAAAGTAAAAGATGAGCAGTTTTTGAAAAAAAAAACTAATTTAAGCTCCAAGGAGTTATATATACCTAAAAGTTATAAAAGATAAATTATAAAAAAAAATCAAAGTTTTCTGGATTCCAAAAAATTTATGAATCTTTCGCTTGTTTTTTTATGTATTTCTAATTATTTAACGATAAGCGCACATATTGCATACGTTAGTATAGCCTTTTAGGAACATTTTAAGCCCATAAACGTGCCTGTAGGTGACCGAGAACCTGGTTAAATCGAATTTTACGGAAACGTATTTTTTTCGAAAAAATTGAATTTTGGAGAAGTTACCCAATATTTTACGATTTTTTAAAAACGTTAATATTCCACTTGCAAAGAACTACACTTTCACCAAGTTTTATAAAAAAGATATTTTTTTCCTTTAAGATATCAGCAATTGAAAAAATCTCGATTTTTGGTAGTTTTCTTGCGATAACTAATTTATTTATACACCAATTTGCATTAAATTGGTCTCATTCTACTGGTATTTAATTGTTCTACAACTTCTGTATGAAACTTTTTTTTGTGCAAAGTCTGGTTTTTTTTTAAAACCGAAAAAACTGTTTTTGGCCATCTTTGGCCGCCATTTTGAGGAATTTCCCAAATGATTCAGCTGTTTAAAAATAGTTCATCGAATTCTACGGAAATTTTCCTATCTTTTCCATATCTTCCCTTTCAGGTACTAATTTTGTCACGTAAAAATTTAATTTGCTTGGACTAATATGTAATTAATGACAAATCAACAGAAAATATATATAAAATTATTAAAATCCATGGATATGACATTAATGAAGGTGGAGCTTATTTTCAAAAAACAATTTCTAGCAAAATGTAATTTTCGAGTAAAATGAGATCTATCACCAGCAACATTTTTACGGATTTTTTACCAATGAATAACAATGTTGTCACAATTTCAAAAGTAAAAGTCATACATAAAGTAACGCTCAAATCTATTAATATTAACTTATTTTGTTTGAAAATGGGCTTTTAAGCTTTAAACAATTGTCACAATTAAAAAATAAACGTGATTTTTTTGCTAAGTAAAATCTTTGCTTTATTATTTAAAATAGGGATGGAAAAGGCGCGCGCAAAATCGATTCTCGACTTTAAAATCGACTTTCATTTTTTCGATTCTCAAAGTCGATTAATTGACTCTGAAAGTCGACTTTTCGACTTAAATCGACTTTTCAAAAATTTATTAGTTTATTTATAGAAACTATTAAGTATATACTTTAAACAATCTGTACTGTTTTTTAAATAATTTATTAAATAATGAACATATAATTTCTAAGAACTTAACAAGAGATAATTTATCAATAAATTGTTCGCGATTTGGCGTTGAACATTAACATTAAAATTAAAATGGACAGTAGAATTAATGGGTCGATTCGTATCGGTGTAAGCCAAAGCCGCTTGCACTCATTTTGAATCAATTTGCACTTGTTTTGATATATATTGTACATCGACGTATACGCTGTATACATCGGTATACAGCGTATACGGTATACGATATATACCGAACGCTAATACTTGACCCTTCTCTCTAGAACATGGAAAGTGAGACAAGAATATACATGAGAATATATAAATGTCAAAAGCAAGCCAAATGTGATTCAAAACAAGTGCAAATTGATCTAAAATGAGTGCAAGCGTCTTTGGCTTACACCGATATGAATCGGCCCAATATTAAGCTACTGTTTAATTAATGTTAAGCTAATGTTTTTGCGCGATTTATAAATGCACATTGCATATACGCAAAAAGTCGAAAAGTCATCGAGTGAGAGTCGATTCCAGGTCGACTTGACGTGACTGAAATCGATTCTAAAAAGTCGATTATTTTTAGTAAATAATCGACTTTCGACTAAAGTCGGAGTCGATTTTACCATCCCTAATTTAAAATATGGAATAGCATTAAAAAAAGGTAATTATGCAGAAGCACGGCTCTACCTATTTTTGGCTCTAAAAGAAAAACTAATGATCCGATTTTAATGATTTTTTTTTTAAAATATTCTTCGCTACGGCGGATTAATTTAAAAAAATACTACAAATCGATACCGATAATGAAAAGGCTGGGAAACTGTTTTAAAACTTAACAAAATTCAATTTTTTTCAAATTTATTTTGTCATTTAGTGTGTGTGCGTTTATATGTATGTCTGATAAATTGATCAAAATAAATAAGAGTAGATGATATAAAAACTAGGTGGTGAAGTTAGTTAAGGTTAGGTTAGTTGAGTTAGTTTTTACAATATATTTCGACTTTGATATAAAAACTAGGTGGTGAGGTTAGGTTAGTTTAGTTAGTTTTGACAAGATAATTCGACTTTGACACACATGCATACAAAATAAAAAAAGAAAATCTAGAAAAAATTGAATTTTTTCAAATTTAACTACAGTTTCCCAACATTTCTATTATCGGTATCGATTTGTAGTATTTTTTTTTAGCTAATCCGCCGTGGCAACGAACATTTTAAAAAAAAATCATTAAAATCGGATCATTAGTTTTCCTTTTAGAGCCAAAAATAGGTGGAGCCGTGCTTCTGCGTAATTACCGTAATTTAGATTTATCTGTTTTTCTTTTTTCCTTTGGCTTGCAGCACTTTTTGTTTACGGTATTTTTTTTTCAGACACTAGTAGTTGTAACACGCTACTCATATTATCCATGATGCTATTGTGACCGTGCAACAAAAAATAAGTCAAAAGCTTTAAAACGTAATATTTTCTGTTGGGTTTTCAGTTACAGTTTTACTTTTTCTTTGCTGAGGTACATTTTTGTCCGTTAAAAATTTCAAATTAACGATCATTATTAATTCAAGGAATTAAAGACATTTCAGTTTAAAAAATTGTTTTCAAAACGCAATTTCTAAAATTAATTTTTTAGATTTTTTTTTTTTTTAAATAAACTTAAAATTTGACGTCCTTTTTCGGTACTTTGTAATTAGTTTTGGAAAAAAATTTCCGTTTAGAATAATGACTTTCTAAATTAAGTTTATAACTCTATATTAATCTCAAAATCAGCTTTCTCTTAGAAATTGGTTTTTGAAAATAAACTCCTCATGCTTACTATACCTACTACATAATTATATAATATAAAAAGCTAACTGGTTCGTGATGTTACGTCACTGACATGTGACCAAGTGTTTTCGCACCAAAATTCAATTAATAAAAAAAAACTTTCTTTTCGCTTAAATCGCTTTTTTTTAAACAAAAATCAATTACTGGGATTATATTTAAGTCAACTGGAATATTTTAAAACCATCTTTCGAAATCTGTCAAATACCCAATTTTATTGAAATAAGTTTAATTTTCAGAAAGATTAAGTTTCAAAACTTTATGGTTGTGATAGATGCCATTTCAGTGATAAAAACAAAAAAACAGTCATTCCAATTATTATTATTATAGCTTTATGAAAAATTTTAAGTTTTAAAATGTAACTATTTAAAAGCGATTAATCGTAGGATAAATGTTGATTATTTATTTAGACTTTTTGTGATTATTTTTATGATTGTTATAATCATAAAAAATTTTAAATTTAATAATAACATTGTTAAATTTGATTAATAGTAAAATTTGTGTTTAATGTGTAAGGATTAAAATAATTGTCATCGTATTTTATGGTATCTAAACATTGATGTTGATAAATATTTATTATAAAGTTGACATATTTTTAAATAGTTTGCATTGCCTGTTTATTAAATTTAATTAATAAAAAATAATTTTTTTTTAAACAACCAATATTAATATAAAGTTTTACTAAACGTCATTAAAGCTCGTGTAATTTCATCGAAAATAAAATTCAAAAAATATATAAGTGCATTTTGCTCCGGAATGGGCTACTTTTGGGCTACTCGAGCGCCTCTCATCGGCGGGTTTTGTTAAAATTTTTCTGGCAACACTGGTTATGACGCATATGATATTTTTAACGCATAAAGATATCCTTCTGATGATGTTTTCTGACATCCTAAATATGACTTTTTAAAAAAGTATTAAACTAAAAAGTCTTTAAGAAGTCCTAAAAATGTCAGAAAAAAGATGTCTATTTGATATCATTAAACTGAATTCATATTTAAAATATCTTTAAGAACTCTTATTTCTGACTGTCTGGGTAACTAAGTAGCCGACATCTAAACAGTCAAATAATCAGCTTTCATAAGTAACTTTTTTACGTACTAATTTTCTTTTTTTTTTTTTAAGTTACTTAATTTACCGCCGATACGTACCGTGTTTCGCCAAAACAAACATAAACGCATCCATAATCCACACCGAAGCTAATATTTAAATCTCTAAATTCATACTGGGTACGACCATCATGCCGCTAAAAAATAATATAAATGAAAGGTACATGCTAATATAATGTAATTAATTAATTAAATAATTTTATTTACAATTCCACCACTTATCGCTTTTTTGATGAAAGCTTTTTCGCAATTAGATAAAAATATTTCTTTAACATTCATTTTTTTATATCACATGGATCTTATCGGTCTTGTCTTATTTGTCACTTGTTTATTTAGGTTATATTTTTATGAATGTCATTTGTCAGTTGTCAGCACAGAATAGTTGTCAGTACAGTGACTGTATAATATTCTTTATAACAGTGTGGCCCATGTGTGGCCATTGGAACCATATCCGCCATATTCAGGCCAAATTTGAAGTGAGTAACCGTAGTAACAGAATAAACAAGGTATAAAAATTCAATGCATTTGGCCTGTTAATGGCGTCAACCAATAAAAAACTAGACCTACTAATGGCCACACTATTATCAAGTATATTATAAAGTCACTGTAGTTGTCAGGCTTGCCGCTTGAATTTTTAAGGATGATCATAGAACACTAGAAGCCAACTAATATCAACGAAGTGTAGCTTGCTTGGAGCTCTTTGTAGGCCTGTCACAGTTTTAATTATGTAGTCAGTCGCTGTCCGTCACCGAACACACAGTGCATTGTATTACATTGTTAGACAATGTTAAGCGGCTTCTACACGATGCTACGAACGTTCCTTCCAACATTCGATCGAACGTTTGAGGCAATTAAGTTCGATAGTTGGTGCGACGAATGTATCTGCTACACGGTGAGTCGAATGTTTGATCCAATACGAATGATGATATGTTGGTACTCAGTCGACAACGCTGTTATCTGTCTGATGTTATCTCTAATGTTATACACTGATGTTGTCTCTCTTGTATAATGTGTTGGGACAAACGTGACGAAGATGTTATCTGTCTGATGTTATCTCTAATGTTATACACTGATGTTGTCTCTCTTCACATGAACGAGTCGTGCGCAACCAACGAACACAACCAACATTGACCTTCAAACGTTCGAAGCATCCCTTTGACTCGGTGCAAGAATACCGACATCGAACGGGACACGACCAAATGCGAATGTTTGACGCTCGACATTGGACACTCGTAGGTTCGAACAACGGCTACACGATGCTATGAACCATCCAACGTCGAATGTTGGAAGGTGTTCGTAGCATCGTGTAGCAGCGGCATTAGTTGAACAGCACACATTTCTCTCTCTGGTAATACGTGTGTTGTAGTAGTATTTGTGAATACGCACACAGACGCAACCATTAAACCAATACCACTGCAAACAGTGTGTATCTATACCAAAAGAGTGGGGAAATTTTACGTCACCCACTGGCGACAAGTGGAACAGTGTAATTTGGTTACTAGTATGGTCCCTTGATGCATATATAGTCAAATTGAGTACTTACTACATCTAAAATTTTTTGAAAATTAATCATAATGTTAAATGTATTACTAAAAATACTTATTTTATGAATTTTAAGATGTGTAGTTACTGTATAAAAAAATTATATCAATTAATAAATTTTTTCTATAAAATAAAGATTTAATTTGACTATGGTTGACGTTGGATTTAGCACTTATGGGAATTATTATTTTGACAGTTGACGTATAGAGAATGTTCCATTTAGAAAACATTGTGTGACACAATGCATTTTCTTTTTTTCATAAAAAAACTAATTTTTTTTAAATTTTATTGCAAAACTAATTTTTTAATTGCATCTAAAAGCAATTAAAAGTTAAAATTTAAAAAAATTAATTTTTGCAATTCTAAATTAAAAAGTTAACTTTATAGTTGCCTGTGATAGCGTCAAAATCGCTTACTTATTTTCACGTGTGAAAAAAAGTAGATACTTTTTTTCACGCGTGAAAAAAATTAAATAAGCAATTTTCATTCCTACAGTAACGCTGCAAGTCATAGTTAATTATTCATGAACTATTTAAAAGAAATATTTTGAATTTTTTTAATAAATAACTATATCAAATTTTTAATAAACTGAGATCGTATTTCCATTTTTTATTGAATTTTTATTTATTATAAATATTAATAATACAATTTTTTACTTTACTAAAATTTACAGGGATCAGGGGAGCATTTTCTTTACTTATATTTGTAATTTCCTGCACATTTGAATGTGTTTCTAAAGAATCTTTTGTTCCTCCTAATATTTTAATTGAAATTTCTTTCTTATTTTCAATTGAATTTTCTACGTAGCCCTCTGCAACAGTACTAGATTTCCACCCGCCATGGCGCTTAAGTATCGATATATCTACGCCAGTATCGGCTAATAATGAAGCTGATGATAGTCTAAAACAGTGGCCAGTATATTGGTCACAATTAGGTAAATTTAGAAACTGTGCAATTTTTTTGGAAATTCTGCAATTGTGTTTAATTCCCACTGGCTGCGAAATACATTTTTCATGTCTGTAGGTTAGAAAAAAAACGAGAAAGTGTCGTATTTTGTGGTCGCAGGTTCATATATTTTCTAAAAAATATCAAGCATATTTATTTTTGGCACATTTCCCTTGGTTATAATAAATTCTCTTGAAGTTTTTGTTTTTGTATTCGGCACAGAAATTTTTATACAATCATATTTTCAATATCTGAAATTGTTATTTTGATAAGTTCGTCCCGACGACAAGCACCGGCAATACCCACTATTAATGCCACCTATAAAGTTAAAAATATATTAATAATTGAAAATAAAATATGCATACATGTAAATTTTTACCTTCATTAATAAATAATTTTTGTCATCTGCTGATTGCAGAAATTTAGCGATTTGTTCTTTAGTGAAAATTTTAGATTTTTTTGCTTTATAGCCTTCTGATTTCTTTTTTAAAAATGCTATTAATGTAGTAAATTTACGAATATCTATGTTTCTTTTCATTCTGAGTGTAGCCTTTAACATAGTTGAAGCTTTTTGATTTTCCATTTTTTGTGAAAAACAGGCAAGCAGTATTTTTTCGTCTACTATTTCAATTTTTTTCTCATTGCACCACTCACTGAATTTCTTGTAGGCAATTTCGTACAAATTCTTTGATTTTGTTGGTAGTAACGCCGATATTGCAGCTTCTGCAGCTATTTCTACATCCATTGGTGTGTTATTTATTAATTCACACATTTTATGAATAAAAATATTAATTTTTAGAGAAACACGTCTTTCGTTGAAGGCAGTCAACAAATAAACAATTCAACATTTGTAAATAATCTAAATTTGTAAATTACTAGATTTGAATAATATTTAGTTAATAAATATAAATTTTTTTTTTGTTTATGAAATGTTTTGCAGCAACGTTATAATAGTGAATATAAACTATAGTTACCCATGAATTATTATAACAAATATGATAAATAAATACATATAACATAATAGGTGACATTGGTTTATATATAATTAAAATAATACTATTATTAATAAAATTTTACTATTTTAAATCAGAATTGCAAAAAATATGGTATGGAACACGTACAAAATGAGTATTTTTTTCACTCGTCTCAATTGTAACTTGTTGCATAAATATTTTGTGCAAAAAAAAATGCACTGTGTCGTCTGTGTTTCCTAAATGGAAAACATTCATTATATGTTTTACCACATTTGTCGTCGAAAATGGCGGGCACAGTTTTTTGAAATAATGTCAAAACCGCTTGGTTCCGGCTTCTAATTTTTATTTTAATTTTTACGAAAAAGATGGTGGGTTCGGTTTTTTTTTTTCATTAAAAAATAACACAAAGTATAAGGTTCATGAAACTATTTTTTTTTCTCATGAAAGTTGGGTAAAACATGATAAATTTTACAAATTTATTCGTAGCTAAGCTACTTCCGGCTCAAACAACACACGATAAATGAGAACATTAACATTAATTATTTCGTTTAATTTATCCGTGACATATAATTTTCTTTTTGCTAATCGATGCAGAATCGTCTATTGTTTAACATATTTCAAACTCAACGGAAAAAGTTGAAATTTTCTTTTTTTTTGTATTAAATGATAAATTAACTAAGATCAGTGCCACCAACTTAAACAAGGAGAAAATAAAAAATATTTTAAAAAAACCGACTTCAAAAAGTAAAAATAATGAGAGCTTGTATTTGTATTTTGAAGTCAGGCGGGGTGCATAGTATAAGAAAATGATTGTAGATCTTGAAGAATTCATGAATTTTGAATCTTAACTCGTCTTAAAAAATATTTTATGTACATATATTATTTTTATTATTAGATAATTTCAGATACATATTATTATGTATCTTTTGAAGTGTTGAGAGTGTTAGATATAAATCCTATTTACTATCAGTCTGGTAAAAAAGAAAAAAATATTATAAAATATCGTCAGCATTAATTTTAAAATTGCCATAATTATTCATATTATTGAAGATGGTTAAAGAATTACTCGACCAATGTCAATAAAATTTTTATGGGACCATCTGGAGAGCTTTATCTACTAACCAAAAAAATAATGGCGCAAATTGGTTCAGAAATGTGGGAGAAATCGGTGTACCTGTAAATCGGTTACTTGTGGTCCAGTTTCGAATTAACGAGATTCGAATTACCTGTTCAAGGTATTTTACCACTTTCGATCACAGATGGGGCGATTTGAATAAAAATTTTCTAACAACCCTGACCACTACTGATTTAGTCTGTTACTGTCCGTCATGGTGTGCACGTCGTAATGAGTATCATGTTTTTTAATCAACTCGTGAAATTTAAACAGAAAAAAATACGAAGTGTGTCGTATTTGAGTGTCTCAAATACGACACACTTCGTAAAAATTCTCAAAATAAAGGGATATCTTTCTTAAAATAAATAAATTTATTTTTAATTATTGGTTGTTAGTTATATAGTACCGGCCATGATAGTATATGCTATATGCATGCGAGCTGCGTAATCATCATCAACATATTATACTAACACAATCGCATATTTGTGTCCATACATCATGTGTTTTGGTTGTATGTATCATAACATGTAGCTTGGAAGGGGAGTGCTGTGTCTACGTCACTCGCCGGCGATAGCGGACACAGTTTGGCAGACATACTAGTCATGCTAGTCATACTAGTTTGACCCCTTGAATACGAATGTGTAAAAATAAGACGCAAAAGTTTGTGATGCGATAGTACGCATGGTACCATGGTGCGAATCACAGATTCACAGAATATCACGAATATCAGAAAGTCCGAACGAGTGATCGACTAACAAGGAAAGGGCAAGAAGTCGAAAATTCAAAAAAATCTGAAACTTTGTCAGTATAGGGAGGGTGGCTACCTAATAAGATAAAAAATATCAGTTGCTGATAAAAAACGTTTTTAAGGGGTGCAGCACCCCCTCAAAGTTGGAACACAAAAATTTAAAAATCGATGAAATTTTGTTTATACGTACCTTAAAAAGTTATCGTAACAAATATAACATTATTTTTTGCATTTGCACATTTTTAAGGGTTGAAACCACCCCTCAACTATGTACTTCAAAATTTAAAAATTGATGATATTTTGTTTATATATACTATACAGAGCTCTAATAATAAATATAACATTATTTTTTGCATCTACAAATTTTTAGGGGTTGAAACCACCCCTTCATATGTGTACCTAAAAATTTAAAAATTGATGATATTTGGTTTATATATACTATATAGAGTTCTAATAATAAATATAACATTATTTTTTGAATCTATAAATTTTTAGGGGTTGAAACTACCCCTTCATATGTGTACTTAAAAATTTATAAATTTATAATATTTTGTTTACATATACTATACAGAGCTTTAGTAATAAATATAACATTATTTTTTGCATCCACAAATTTTCAAACCACCCCTTCAAGTGCGTACCTAAAAATTGAAAAATAGGTGATATTGTGTTTACATAGAGACCTAACGATAAATATATTATAAATATATTCTCTCACACAGTCCTAGGGGGTGAAACACTTCCTCCAAGTTGTAAATTAAAAATTTCAAAACTGACAAAATTTTGTTCACATATACAACAAACACATCAATCTTACAATAAATATAATAAATAATGTGTAAAATTAGCAATACAAATAGCTTTTAAATAGTGTACTAGACTACTGTGTAGTACATGTAAACAAAATTTCGTCAATTTTTGTTTTTAATTTGGAAAGGATATTTCACCCCTATCAATGTATGGAAGAAAAAAAAATTATGAATCCATTTTTATGTGATATATTATGTGAATAAAATCTCGGAATTTTTAAATTTTCAAGTCGACAGCTGAAGGAGTGGTTTCACCCCTTAAAAATGTGTGGACGCAAAAAATAATGTTATATTTATTATTAGAATTTTGTATTAATGTGTAAAAACAAAATATCATAAATATATGAATTTTTAAGTACACACATGAAGGGGTGGTTTCAACCCCTAAAGATTTGTATATGCAAAAAATAATGTTCTATTTATTACTAGAGCTCTATATAGTGTATATAAACAAAATATCATCAAGTACACATATGAAGGGGTGGTTTCAACCCCTAAAAATTTGTAGACGCAAAAAATAATGTTATAATTATTATTAGAGCTCTGTATAGTATATATGAACAAAATATCATCAATTTTTAAATTTTTAAGTACACAGTTGAGGGGTGGTTTCAACCCTTGAAAATGTGTAAATGCAAAAAATAATGTTATACTTGTTACTAGAACTTTTTAAGGTACCTATAAACAAAATTTCATCGATTTTTAAATTTTTGAGTTCCAACTTTGAGGGGGTGTTTCACCCCTTAAAAATGTTTTTTAGCAGCAACTGATATTTTTTATGTTATTAGGTAGCCACTCTCTACATACTGACAAAGTTTCAGATTTCTTTTGAATTTTCGACTTCTTTGCCTTTCCTTGTAAGCTGTCACAGAATAATCTGTGAGTAGACCTAGTTTGGCCTACTACTGGCAACAGATTTTTATATGTACGCTGTTTCTTATATTCTGTAGTGCGGATGGTGCAGATATTCATGAGATGAAAACATATGAAAGAGATGATGTGTGCAAAAGTCGTATTATTTTTGTAGAACAATTGAAGAATATAGAAATCTAAAAAAACATTTCTAAAATTATTTATAAAGTTCAAGCAACACGTATACATATATTTATACAAATGTACAAAATGTACTATATAAATACATATGTGATATGAATTACCTATAATAATTCCAACTAAAAGTTCGAATTATTTTATCATTTAAAAAAGAAATGTAAATACCAGCAGGCAAAAGAGCTCAAAAGATCTCCAGTTTTTAGAAATCCGTAATTGATTTATTTTTTATCATTCTTGCATCCGAACTAGGGTAGTTATAAATCTGTAAATCTTATAATTTTTCAATTCTTTATTTTCCTGATAGAAAAAAAAGCAAACAATTTATATTGTTTTCTTATTTCTAACCTACTCTCGCGAGAATGTCTCGCCAAGGCATTTCTGCGAGTGATTTGATACAGAGACGTGATACTCGCAGTCTCGTACGAAAACTTTAAAAAGTATTTTAACACGTTGATTTCATAAGGAATTATAATGAAATTCCCACTAATACACTATTTTGACCACTAAAATACACCAGTTATTGTTATAAAATACATAAACAAACGTAGCTCGCTCTCTATCTAGACAAATAGGTACCACAAGTATTTAGTATGCTGCACAATATGTAATGTACTGTAAAGAACACCGCACCACTACGGTATCTATGGTACCTAAACAGAGAGCGAGTTACGTTTGTTTATGTACACTGTATGTATAGGGCGGATAATTATAATTTTTTATTATTAATTTAATTTATAAAAATTATAAGATCAGTGATTTTACTGATTTTATAATTTTATATTTTAATTTTTACTTAATCCGATCTATGTATAAAAAATTATAATATCCGCTCTATGACTATATATGGCATTGTTGGGGCGGTACAATGGGTACATTGGGTACATCGGGTACATTGTGTCGCAGTTAAGTTAGGTTTCACTTGACATCGTAGGGCGTTCGTGACCATCAACGTGTTTATATTTTGTTCTAGTATAAAACTAACTGTAAAATTTATTGGATTACTCCTACTGTCAACTCGTGCTTGCTAAATTATGTACATTATGTAAATGATGTGCATTATCTCGTGTCAAATTCCCCCAAATCGACATCAAGAAGAGAGATAATCTCGATATAATCTTGGCAGGTATCTTTACAAACATCATGATAGCGCTACACTCTCGCGAGGCTACCTCGACGAAACGTTCATCGAGGTTGCGACGAGGCAAGACGAATGTGTAAGTACCATCTATACTCTAGCGATCGTTCGTACATTGATACAGAACGACATTCATATACATATAGGATACACACACACACAGTGAGTAAGTAACATACTGAATTATAAATAATAAACAAATACTTTACTTTGTAAAATACCACTTTTATTTTTGAAACTGTGACAATATTGTTTCGAACCGTTAATTCATTTTCAAACAGAATAAAAATTACATTCGATACATGCCTTATATACTATTATGTATACTAATTTTTTTTATCTATCTATACTATATGAAGGGGAAGTGGTATGTGATGTGGAAGTGGAAGGGGCGGGGGGTAGTGGGAGAATCCGAAAATCAGGACAAACGAGATTACATTACATGTGACAACAGGCAAACAAACACGTGACAAAAGAATAAAATTGAAATTGAAGAAAAAAGACAATATTACAACAAAATACAATTTTAAAGGTTTAAATAAATTATAATATTGAAAATAAAGTTGAACTGTAAATATCGGTGTAGTCATTTAAAAGGTGATCGCAGTTATGTTTATTTATTTCTATTGCTTCTAGGATAGTTAACTTCTGTTCTTTGCTTGCCTCGTGTAACACGGTAATTTCCCGTTCTGGTGTGTATCCTGTGTCAATTAAATGCCTCACAACACCTAGACTCCGTTTTTAAAACCGAAACCCAGTTCACCTCCGAACACAGCATTAAAAACTCCTTCCAACTTGTAAATCAGGTAAATAACACCCCCTTTCCCGGTCAGTACAAATTGGTGTCCCTGGACGTGCCTAGTTGTTCACCAACATTTCTACCAAGGAATGTCTAAACTTAATTAGTGAAATAATAAACAATAAAATAAAAAAATCCAGAAAACAATCCGAGTTAATAAACACCTTTAATACAATTTTAAAGCAAAACGAAGTGACTGTCTACACTCTCGTACTTCGGTCAACTTCGCGAGAATGTAGTTGGTACATCTGTAAGATACGCAACATACGCAATATAAATTCACGAGCATATCCGAGTATACGCGAAAGTGCAGTTGATGCACCTCGGTTATATCTCGTATCCTGTGATTGGCGACAAAAAACTGACCTGGATCAGAAAACGCAGCAAATCGACGGAGCGGGGTAACACGAGAACCTCAATGATGCTCTCGTACTCGTGTCGCGTCGCCTTGTGTTGCCTCGTCGAGAGTGTAGTGCTACTATTAGATTCAAACATTTCTTATTCAAATTATTTACCTATACCTTCTTGTCTTGTTAATCTTCTTTTCAGAGAAATAAAGTACCTATTTTAATAAATATTCACTTTTTGAACAAAATAAATATGTATCCACAGAATACATAATTATGTACCTAATCAGTCAACATATTTTTGTATTTACTTTCATCTAATACGGTTTTGTCGTTCTAGCTTTCTTTATATTTCTATGATTTTTATTGCTTATTCCATGAATGGCATAAAAGCAATTTAATCTCCGAGTACATAAAATATGATTTGAATCAGTAGGTCATCGTAGTGAATTTACAAATTGTGATGTGGAAGAGATTACGTGGGTATATTATAAAATGTATTGTATAAATAATTTTTCTTCTTTTATTTTTTGTAATTATATTATTTTTATAGGAAAATGACTGGGTATTTAATTTTGGTTTCACTGTTTATATTTTTCTCTGTTGTCAATTCTGTACCAACCACTGAAGAAAAGAAAGATCGTATTTTAAATGATTTGAGTTCACAAGAACATTATCCCAATGAACATCATAATTTAGAATATGATCATGAAGCATTTCTTGGTGAAGAAGCGAAAACTTTTGATCAGTTATCCCCTGAAGAAAGTCGAAGGCGACTAGGGTAAGTTTTTTTACATTTTTTTACCGGTACATATAATTATGTAGCAGGAATAATAAAATTCAGAACGTATGTAAGTATAAAAAAGATATTAAATCAAGCTTTTATTTAAAAATCGGTTAAGAGCGAGTCGGGCTCGCACAATTAGGGTTCCATACAGTGAGCAGTCAGTAGACCCAAATTAAACTATTTTTATGTATATTTAAATTTTATCCAAATTTCCGACCGCCTCAATCTCTGAGCCTAATTGCGTTACAGGATTAGATTTTCTGAGGAAAGTTGAGGTTAATAGAAGAATTCCCCCACCCCAAAAAAAAAAAATTTTTTTTGAACACTCATTGACTGACTGACTAATAGATTATTATCAAAAATCTAGGGTAATTCCAGTCGAACTAGAGCTTTGGAATTTCAAATAGATAATGGGTCTATTGAATAAAATAAAGTATTCACTTTTACTTCCTATTTTTTAAGTTCTTACTTGAATAAAAACATAGGTGATTACTTAAAAAAAGAGTTTACTTACAGGAAATAATTAAACTCAAATAATTTCCAGTATTTAACTTAGAGTGGAAGTATTTACTGATATAATTCCAGTACTTCTTTTTATTTGAATAAAAACAAGTAATGACTTAAATCTAGGGTTGCCAGCTCTTAAAACCAAAAAGCCGGACTGATCAGCCAGTTTAACCGGACATTTGAATAAAAAAGCCGGACACCCTTAATTTTTTAGTCTTAGTATAACACGACTATTCTTTTAAAAGTGAAATAACGATTTTTATCAATTACCATAAAATTTTCTTAAATTCTAATGAAACAACAATAAAATTGAATAAATCAGTTTTTTTTTTATTATTAATCATTCAGTATTCATTACGATATTAATTTCAATAATTACATGGCAATAATAGTTAGCAGTAACTACCGTAACTACCGTAAATACTATTGCAATTTGAAATGAAAAACAAAATTAAACAAAACACTAATGAACTATAAATAAACTTTAAATTAATTGTAACATAAATAGCAGAGTCGGATAAGCTCCAAATTTTAGTGAATAAGGAACTGTTTCCTCCCTAAAATTTTTAGTCGAATTTTCTCCGAAAAATTAGACTTATACAGTCTATACGATAAGAGCTGCGAGAGGCGAGACCAGGGGCGCTATCCGTTTTCGGACCCGTAGAACACGATTATGTAAAAAAAAAAGATGTCTGATATATATATATATATATATATATATATATATATATATATATATATATATATATATATATATATATATATATATATATTTTCCCGCAACCTTTTAATATGTGTAGGGCCCCCCTATGGAAGTTAAGAGATGAAATTTGGTAAGTGGGGCTTATTCCGATGCACAACAATACTATCAAAGTGGGGTCAAATTTTGGGCAAATTTTTTTTCGGACCCGACCTTTAAGGGGGTGGTGGGGGGCGGAAAAGCAGTAAAACTTTTCCAAACCGGTTTTAAATAATGTTTCGGTCAATTATCTACAACATATCCAAAATTCAGCTTCCTAGGATGATATGGTGGGAGTAGAGGGGGGAAAACGATTTTCGCTGGATCTAACAGGCCCCCAGCCCCCCAGAATTAACGTAGAGGGTTGAAATTTGGTGTGTTGATAAAGTTCGTACCTAGGTTGTGCTTTTTGGAGGTTTTAATATTTTACCCCCACCCCCCTCATTTTTAAGCTACAATTTCATGCATTTTCGACGTTTTCGAAGTTTGTACCACTCGCACAGGTCACCCGAATAAACCTAGAGGGCTGAAATTTTGTATTCGGATTGAGTTAGTATCAAGGGGGTGCCTTTTGGGGGTCTCGACTTTCAACCCCTACCCCCACCATTTTTATACCCAAAAGAACATGATTTTTCTTGTTTTTTAACAGTTTCGTTCGGGTCAAAATCTCCCCAAATAAACCTAGAGGGCTGAAATTTGGTGTACAGGTTAAGCTAATAGCCAGACACTGTTTTTTGGAGGTTTCAACTTTTAACCCTTACCCCCACGATTTTTACGCCAATATTTCCTTAATTTTTTTGCTTGTTTTCTAACACGTCTAGAGACTCCATAAGGAAACCTAGAGGGCTGAAATTTTGTACGTGTATTCAGTTAGTATCCAGCTAGTACCTTGTAGAGAGTCCGCATCACTTTTCCCCCCACTTCTCCCATTTTTACATCGGAATTGAATGCTATTGTTAAATGTGTTTTAAAAGCATTATGTTTATTCTAAATACAAGTAGGCGAATAGTAATTTTAAAAAATTTAAAAAAAAGTGAACTTACTTTTATGACAAATGAAATACATACATATTAAGTAATTTAAAAATGTTATTAAAGTCACTGTTTATTTATAAATTAGGAATTTTGGATTTTTAGTATTTATAAAATAGAAATTTTGGATTTTTTTGGAAAGAAAAAATATCTTTATAAAGGCCTTCCAGTTTACTATTTAAGGTCCCTTTTTAATTTTTAAAACTAAAACATAAAGGCAATTAGCGGATAAACATGGGCAGGAATGTCCTCGTACGAATTGTGTTGGCTTTTTTTCTGCTACCTGTTTTCGGCACAAAATTGAAATTTACTGAGATACAGCCCTTAAATACTTAAAACCTTTTTTTAAAGCCTCGATCAGCCGAACACTCATCACCAGTTTTGAAACCAACAAAATGACAATTCGGTTGTAGACTTTCAATCACATTTCGCTTGTAGACATTCAATACCGACGATGAAGGGGAAAATTCGACTACCGTGATGGGGCCCCGCTGCTCACGGCGTTTTTTTTTTTTTTGTAGCATGTTAATTACATCGAAGACTATACGAAATGAACATTTTCTACCACTTGCAACCGCCGCTACGAAAGTTATCGGCCATTTTGTGAAAAATCGAGCATTTTAGTCGTACTTTCTAAATATAGATGAATATATCTCGGTATGTGTAGGTCTAAAAAAAACGAAAAAAATTGAGGCTATTCACTACGATATAGTCTACCAGCGGTTACAGTATGAAATTTTTATCTACACACATAACCTTAAAAAAAAATAAAAATTGGAGATACTGGTAAATTTTGATTTTTTGGTTTTAACTTGGGATGTTTTAAGTGAAATTTGATGAAATTTTCAGAAAATATACTTTATAACGTGGACAATAACTGATTAAAATTTCAAATCAAAATATCTAACAAAAGCCCCGAAAATTAACGTCAATTTTGAAAATTGATTGGCCAATGGTTTTTGTGCATTGTATCGTAGGAGGTTCTTTTTCCTTTTAAAATGTAGGTTTTTTTATGCACTTTATGACGATGGATAAGAAAAAATTTTTAAGCTTGAAAAAAAGCGAAAAAAATCGATTAAAAATTCAAAATCGTCGGCTATGAACAATATTTAAAAAATAATTTAAATCAAGTAAACTGCCGTAATTTAAATATCAGTTTGAATAATTTGTGCCATACAAGGGTTACAGGCTTCCATATGAGGATTATGGAAGCCTGTAACCTTAAAGGATTCATGAATCAAATCATGGGCGGAGCGGAAACCAACATATGACAAATGTAAAAAAAAAAAAATAGTAAAATTTAAAAAGCCTAACAAAAGCCGGACAGGCTGGACACCGTCTAATTTGGCCGGACACGCAACCAAAAAGCCTGATTGTGTTCGGCTTTATCCGGACGCCTGGCAACCGTACTTAAATCAATAAGTAATTTGGCGTTTGCTTTAATTCTCCAAAATCAAGTGTTTACTTACAAGTAAAAGTTAGTATTTATAAGTAAATATTTAAATTTTACCCTGTATTTACTTTTAAGTAAAAGGTATCTTTTATTCAAGTAAAATGAAGTAATACCTTATACTTATGCCGCTGCTACACGATGCTACGAACACCTTCCAACATTCGACGTTGGATGGTTCATAGCATCGTGTAGCCGTTGTTCGAACCTACGAGTGTCCAATGTCGAGCGTCAAACATTCGCATTTGGTCGTGTCCCGTTCGATGTCGGTATTCTTGCACCGAGTCAAAGGGATGCTTCGAACGTTTGAAGGTCAATGTTGGTTGCGCACGACTCGTTCATGTGAAGAGAGACAACATCAGTGTATAACATTAGAGATAACATCAGACAGATAACAGCGTTGGCCACTGAGTACCAACACATCATCATTCGTATTGGATCAAACATTCGACTCACCGTGTAGCAGATACATTCGTCGCACCAACTATCGAACTTAATTGCCTCAAACGTTCGATCGAATGTTGGAAGGAACGTTCGTAGCATCGTGTAGAACCCGCTTTAAAAGTATTCACTTCCCTGCATAAGTAACTATTTAATAAGGTTTTACTTTTTTTAACTCAGTAGACCCAGTGTTTAAAATAACAAATACTAGAAAAATAAAAAGTCAATGAAAATCAATCAATTTTTGAAAATTTATCAAATAAATTTTTAAATTAGACGCCGACAGAAAATTATTTTGCATCAATTGCATCAATTTAAATTAAAAAATATGTTACTTTAGGCCAGGGCCGGCGTAAAGTTATTTGGCGTCCTAGGTGAAATATATTTTGGCGCCTCCGAATTTAATAAACACTTATTTAGGCATTATAATAGTCAAAAGTCATACAATAAGTCTTCAACTTTTAGCGTGTAAAAGTCCTTCACAAAGTATATTAACACAATTAAATCAGTACTTAATGGTTATTTACTTACAATAAATTATTTGTTAATAAATAATAAAAAAAACAAGATAGAAAACAAAAAAATAGAGAAAACAATAATATAATAAAACAAAACAAAAAACTGAAAATTATATTTTACTTTTCCTAGTCTTAAGCTTAGAAAATGTAAGAGCTATAGAAATATTTTTACCAAATGAAAATGATTTCATGCGATAGGAATGCACGTAAGACAGCACAGCAGATAAGCTTGTAATATAGCTATATCTTACAAGATCTACCACCTAATATATTGAAAAAGGATAGTAAAAATTATAATAACTTTGATAAATGACAAAATTTCATTTTTACATTCTAACTATATGAATCATTTGCATTTTGTATAAATGCGAGTATAATTCATTGAAGACGATGGTACTTCTCGTTTAATTGGTATTGTCGCCAAGCCTACCAGTCTTCCTGTGTCATGGACTGCGTCTTTTTTGTAGGCTACAATCATTTCCGTCATTAACTTAGGTCGTGTAATATAAAATGTCGTTTTCCGACCACTTGGTTAACTATGTAATGCAGATAACCATCGACACTTTTTTAAGCATTAAAAAAGGAGGATAATTAAAAAGGTTGACTGACTCCTTTCTTAATATACTTTTCTAGATACGATGTATGCAATCACCCTTTTTGACATAAAGATACATAAATTTTAAAATCGTTTGGAAAGTGAATATAGTTAACAAAAATACGTATAGTGCTTGCAAAATTTATAATTTTTACGTCCACAGATTTTTGGCGCCCTTAGGAAGTCGCCTAGTTTGCCTACATGATCTATTAAACAGTTTTGTATTATGCAAATTTTAAAATTATTACTGTTCCCCCTTGTTATTTAATTATTTTTTTTCAACTATTACACTGTCGAAAAAAGTCACAGTTTTTCTATATCTATGACTCAATATCTACTAACCCTATAAAAATGAAAATTTTAGCAGAAAAGTATAGTAAGCAACATCTAATTTTCTATTTATACCTTTTTTTAGACTCATAGTAGACAAAATTGATAAAGATGGAGATCAGCGGATAACTCATGAGGAATTGAAAGATTGGATTAAATATACACAAAATCGTTACATAAAAGAGGATGTTAACCGACAGTGGGCTGGCCATAATGTTGGCGAAAAGGGAACACTTGATTGGGAAACATATAAGAAAAGCGTGTACGGTTTTATGGAAGAAATGGATCAAAATGAATTAGAAAAAAATGAAGAAGGCTTTTCGTACAAGGCGATGTTGAAACGAGATCGTCGTAGATGGACAGTTGCCGATAAAGATGGTGACGATCAATTAAATAAAGAGGAATTTGCTGCATTTTTACATCCCGAAGAAACTGAACATATGAAAGATATTGTAGTGCTTGAAACAATGGAAGATATTGATAAAGATAACGATGGAAAAATTTCCCTTGAAGAATATATTGGAGATATGTACCGAAGTGATGAATCAAGTGATGAAAATTCCGAACCAGATTGGGTGAAAAGTGAACGGGAACATTTCTCAAAATATCGCGACAAGGATGGTGATAATTACTTAAATTTAGATGAAGTTAAAGAATGGATAATGCCAAGTAATTTTGATCATGCCGAAGCTGAATCTCGTCATCTTATTTTAGAAGCTGATGCTAACAAAGATGATGTTTTAACTAAAGATGAAATTTTAGCCAAATACGATTTATTTGTTGGTTCGCAAGCTACTGATTTTGGTGAAGCGCTTGCTCAACATGATGAATTTTAGTTATATTTTGAAAATTTTAACTTGCGACCAGATTAATGAACATAACGAAAATTAGAAGCGTTCAGAATTGGTAATTATGTATTATATTTTTACTACATAAATATTTATTAATATTTTATTTCAATCTGTTATCGTCATTGATATTTGAATAGGGTAGGGCGGGGTAAAAAAAGACACCCGCGCAGGTGGGGTAAAAAAGAGGCATAATTTTTTTTTTAACTTTGTGTTAAATTTGAAAAATAAAAAGTATTATAACAAAATTCATAGTATGTATTTTCTCTTTTATTATTATTTACAAGATCAACTTTTAAAAGTTAAACATTGTAGCGATAAATACAATAATGTATGTATTTTGTTATAATACTTTTTATTTTTCAAATTTAACACTTGAAGTTAATAAAAATTTGTCTCTCTTTTTTACCCCACCTGCGAGGGTGTCTTTTTTTTACTTCGCCCTACCCTATGTATGTACCATAAAAATACAATAAATGGAGTACACATTATTCTTTTTAAAGTAAAATCGCCATATTGGGTAACACCTTTCATAACCTCAAAGTGTCGGTGATAATAAATATTTTTTTAATTTATATGTGATTTTTGTTGTAATTTGAGAGTATTTATTAGTAAATATTCTAACAATATTACAACAACAATATAACATCATAAATATTATATTTTTTAATTTCATTTTCATATACACAGGGTCGTGGGGAGTAATGGCAGGCTCCAAGAATTAAAAATTTCTCTCGAAAAAAATAAGTAACGAGCAAAAAAAAAACATTATTTTTTTTTCGGGCCTCCTATTCCAGTCCGGGCCCAGGCTACCCCCACTGTCTTGTCGGGTCTACATATACATTGAGTACAGCAAAGATTCTTTTTATAATACACTCTGATCAGACAGAAATGTAATTATATTGCTATCTCTTTTTAAATACAAATTCAGAATATAAAGGTTGATAACTACGACTTGCGATTTCGATGTGTATAGAATACAAATGTATATGATAATTGTTTGCAATACATTTTAGTGCGAAATATTTAATAATCAGTTAAAAATTTATACTTTTATAAAAAATAAATGTATTTCGTATTTAAAATGCATTTCATATTTAATACATGAAACATGCTGTATACAAATTATATATTCGTAGTACATGTTGAAATGAATAAAAAACATATTTCTTTCTTTCTTAAAAGGATTACGAAATAGTTTCTTTCTTTCTCGCACGTGTATTATAAAAAGAGTCATTACTATATACAGCAATGATTCTTTTTGTAATACACGCTGATCAGATAGAAATGAAATTATATTTCTATCTTTTTTTAAATACAAATTCAGAATATACAGGTTGATAACTATGACTTGCATATGCATAGAATACAAATGTATACGATAATTGTTTAGAATACATTGTAGCGTAAAATATTTAATAATCAGTTAAAAATTTATACTTTTATAAAAAATAAATTTATTTCGTATTAAAAATGCATTTCATATTTAATACATGAAACATTCTGTATACAAATTATGTATTCGTAGTACATGTTTAAATGAATAAAAAATATATTTCTTTCTTTCTTAAAAAGATCACGAAATATTTTTCTTTCTTTTTCGCACGTGTATTATAAAAAGAATCGTTGCTGTACGTTTTTGTACCAATGACAAAATTTATGAAGGGTATCCTATTATTTATGGTACCCTACGTTATACCTTTACTACATATTTCATTTAGTATGTATATGTATCCGGCATATTTGGTGAAAACTTACAATATACATCACAAGTGTAGCAACCAATAGGATTGCTTCATTGCTCAAAACACATATTGAAATGAATAAAAAACATATTTCTTTCTTTCTTAAAAAGATTACGAAATATGTTTCTTTCTTTCTCGCACGTGTATTATAAAAAGAATCATTACTTTATATACCTGTACTCCCTCTATTTATTAAATGCTCAGAGGTTACTTTAGAAAAATATAACTGTACTGAGGTAACTTGAGCCAAATTTTTTTTTTCTACCTGAAATAACTTTTATTTATTCACGGTTTTTTTTTCACTATCTACCTTTGCTCTTTTTAATCAAATACACCGAACTTTTAGCGAATTTCGAAAACTCGAAATTCAGCTATTACAGTAGGTATCATGACGCAATCTGAGTCCGGGACTATGGCAGAAATCTGTTTTGAGGTCCCTAGAATACGAAAATGATATTCACTAAAATTTATATATATATATATATATATATATATATATATATATATATATATATATATATATATATATATATATATATGTGTTCCCACGATAACTCTCGAACGAAACGTCTAACGCTTATGAAATTTTGTGTGCGGACTGGATTCTGAATTGGCTTGGCTAAGTTCGTTAGCCAGACACGTCGGATGCCCAGAAGTAGGTTTTCTGGCCATTTTTTATCATTCGATCCTATCATAAGGCAGTTCGATTTTTACATCGTTGAAAAGGAAAAAAAAAATTATGAAGAAAATATTCTTATAATTTTCTTTCTATTTTAAGTATTTTTCGAGAAAATGTAAATTTTCACTTTTATTTTTTCTTTGTTAGTCTAATAAGTAATTTATATTTATATCTCAGTTCTTTATAAAGTATAAAAATATTTCACTTTTTTATTATTAAAGAATTTTGTGAGAACAAGTGAAAACTATTTACATATATGTGTTATAACACACATACATGTATAGAGTTTTGTTTCTCATTTATTGCATTATAATTGGCATGGTTCTATCCCATGTTAAAAAATGTAAATTAAACAGATTTTCTAAGCTAATGTAATGAAGAATTTTTTTTTTTTTTATTGAATTTTTAAGTAAACAAGAAATTGAAGATTATGTTATGATATAAATATTATTAAATATATGAAACAAAACAAAATATGTACAATGTACATATGTATGTACGGAAAAATATTTTGAATCGATTTTTAAGGTATTTTATGTGAGGTCAAGGTTTTTGGGACCTAAAAAGGCCAGAAATTAATTAACCAATCGATTTTAAAAATTTTTTCACAGTTAGTAAGTTAAAGTATTTGAATTAATTAATTAAATGATGTCCGCAAGAAGCTTACGGACTGCCATAAGTTATATGAGATCCTTAGAACCCTTTTCTTACTGTTAGAGTATTAGACTTGTATGAGTTTCGCCAGGATTTACTGATCCCATAATTGTAAAAAATAAACTAAACGACCAATTTTAAAAATTTCTTCAGTGTTACAGAGCTAAACTATTTTAGATAGATTTAGAATACATTATGTAAGGTCTGCCAGGGTCCACAGGACCCAAAAGTGTCAAAAATAAACTAACTGACCGATTTTGAAAATTTTTTCACTGTTACAGAGCTAAACTGTTTTAGATAAATATAGATTCCGTTATGTAAGGTCTGCCAGGATCCATAGGATCCTAAGTGTCAAAAATAAACTAACTGACCGATTTTGAAAATTTTTTCACTGTTACAGAGCTAAACTATTTTAGATAAATATAAATTACGTTATGTAAGGTCCACCAAGGTCCATAGAACCGAAAAATGTCAAAAATAAACTAACTGACCGATTTTGAAAATTTTTTCACTGTTACAGAGCTAAACTATTTTAGATAAATATAGATTACGTTATGTAAGGTCTGCCAGGGTCCATGGGATCCAAAAGTGTCAAAAATAAACTAACCGACCGATTTTGAAAATTTTTTCACTGTTACAGAGCTAAACTATTTTGGATAAATATAGATTACGTTATGTAAGGTCTGCCAGGGTCCATGGGATCCAAAAGTGTCAAAAATAAACTAACCGACCGATTTTGAAAATTTTTTCACTGTTGGGGAACTAAGCTATTTTAGGGCCCGTCCACACGCTCAAGCTTTACCACCGACTTACCTGCGCAAACCAGGTTTGTGCAAGTAAGTCGCTACGTTTTTTCCCGTCCATACGTACATGTTTACTTGCACAAACTGGTTTGCGCAAGTAAGTCGGTGGTAAAGCTTGTGTCGTGTGGACGGACCCTTAGATAGACATACATTACGTTATTTAGGGTCCGCCAGGGTCCATGAAACCCAAAAGTGGTAAAAATAAACTAACCGACCGATTTTGAAAATTTTTTCACTGTTACAGAGCTAAACTATTTTAGATAAATATAGATTACGTTATGTAAAGTCTGTCAGGGTCCATCGGATCCAAAAGTGTCAAAAATAACCTAACCGACCGATTTTGAAAATTTTTTCACTGTTGGAGAGCTAAGCCATTTTAGATACATATAGATTACGTTATGTAAGGTCTGAAGTGTTAGTAGGACCTAAAAGTGTCAAAAATAAAATAACTGACCGATTTTGAAACTTTTTTACTATTACCGAGGTAAACTATTTTAGATAGGTACAGGTTGTGTTATCTGAGATCCACAACTGTTCTGCGGATGCAAATGCGGCGTAGAATGCTACACAACGGGTTTTGAATATATATATATATATATATATATATATATATATATATATATATATATATATATATATATATATATATATATATATATATATATATATATTACATAAAGTCCGCCTAGAATATACGGTCGAGCTGATTTTTTAATGAGGTCCACCGGGATCTTGCAGATCCGAAAACGCCAGTAATAAGCTATCGAACCGATGCTAAAAAATTTCTTACTGCTAGAGAACTAAATTATTTTAGATGGATACAACTATGCTGCACAAAATTCGTTCGGGTTCTTGGGTCCCCAAAAATACCAAAACTAATTACCCAACCGATTTTAAAAATTCTTTTACTCTTAGAAAGCTAAACTATTTTAAATAGGTACAGGTCTTAGATGAGATCCACCAGCGCCCAAGATTTGGAAATTCGCTATGTTATGCAGATGCTGCGACAGGGGTATTTTTTTACTAGGTAGATACTTAAAAATTCATGTAAAAAAGAAACGTTTTTTGTATAGGTCAAATTAACTAAAGTTGGTTTGACGTCATTAACAAATGAAGCAAAATTAGACGAACATTTTTAAGTTACTATAGTTATTTTAATATAACAAAAAGGAAAAGAGGATTCGCTGTCGCGTTTTTGTTAGTTGACAGTTCTTCTCGTTAAATTGCTAGTGTGACAGTATGGCCTTAAGCATTTAAACTGAAGCGCGGAATTAGTGTCGACACCTGTTGGTGAAATCTATAAGCTTTTTTCGTATAGTTTAGTTTCAAACCACTAGTTGATTGACTAACGACCCTTAATAGATCTAACCGCGCTACTGTCGTTCTGTTCAATACGTATATAAGTTATATTATTATGGCGAGAGAGACAGGTTTTGAGCCAATCAGAGGACGAGCGTCTTTTGTGACCTTATATGGTAATCTGATGAGTGAATCGGAGAGCTCGTAATGATAGGATCGTGGAAAAGGACACTCTTTGGCTAGTGTTTAAACAGCAAAGACGTCATTACAACAATTAAAAATTAAATTTATTAAATATTATAAAATTATAAATACACTCTTTGTCTAGTGTTATAACAGCAAAGACGTCATTTCAACAATAAAAATTATTAAATATTATAAAAATTATAAATATACTCTTTGTCTGATATTCAAACAACAAAGATGTCGATTGATATTGAATTCTTTGGTTGATTAGTATTTTAATATTATTTCAACAATAAAATATGAATAACATAAATTAAATTAAAATATAACAAAATTATATTAAATAAAATAAAAAATTAAATAATATTATACAAAATCATATAAATATATTTAAATAAAAAAAAATATTAGTAAAAAAAAAAAAAAAACCGCTACATATAACATCCAAGGGGCAACAGAATATAAATTAAGTTGTTTAAGTGAACGTTATCGTTCGGAACTTTGTGTTTTTGAGAATTTTGACTTTCGTGAGTTTTGGAAAAATGGAAGATTCAACAGTGGATGTAAGAGATTTTTCATTCATTCCCCAACATCCTTTTTGTGCTACTTCATCCCCGTTAAGCATCGAAGATTCACCAGTTGTGGCGACATCCAGCAACACCGAACGGATTACACCGGATGGAATCGCCGTTGCTGTTAGTCAACAGGTTGTTCCAACTTCGAGGGTATGCAACGAAACCGTTAGTGATCTTTCGGATATTTTGTGTAAGAAAGATGTCATTATTAATAACATTGTTAATACAATAGATGATTTAATTGAAAGATTTAATAGGATGCTAAAAAATTCAAATAATAGCAAAATTTTAGATAATAATAGTCAAATGTTAGATAAATTCGACCAAAGCACTAGCAACAATCGTACTCAAAATCACAACAATCTAAATTCAAATGTACAAAGGATTTCCCAGAATTTTAATGATGAAAACAACACTGTTTCTCATAATTCAAATGAAACTAATGTAAATACATTAACTTCATTTTGCACGATTACAAACTTAAACAAAATTAAATTTAAGAAACGTAACAAATTTATTAATAAAACTAAGATTAAAAGTAAAAATATTAATAATAGAAAAAGAAAGAACAGATTTAGGAAAATAAGAAACAAAGTTAGAAAAAGAAAATTTAAGTACAAAAATTTTAAAGTAAAAACAACAAAAAATTTTAGCAAAAGAAACAGTATAACAAATAAAGAAATTAAAAGGAAGAATAAAAGGGTTAAAGTTTTTAAAAATAAAACAGAATTTACGTTAAATCATTTCAAAAATAATAATAAAGTCTTTCCAATAAATATCAACAATTATTTTACTGTTGTTAACAAATTAACTAAATTAAAAAATTTTCCTATTACAAATAATTTAACAATTGAATGTTTAAACTATTGTTATAAAATAATTTACAATTTTTTACTAATGAATTTACAAATATTTAATATTGTAACAGTTAATTTAGAGATTTTTCATGAAAAGCCTCGCGGCATTGGAAAGTTAGAACCGAATTCAAATCCCAAAAGTCCTCCTTTATAAGTTTCAGACTTCCTTGAAAGTCAAGGGCAATTTGAGGTGTTAGCCTTGTTGACTTTCGCGTTTTCTTTGCACTTGAATATTCTTAATTTTGAAAATTACAGTTTTATTTTTCGTGGGGAAATTACATTTATTTTAATCTTATATTGAATAAAATTTTTTTTTACGAATGATAACTGATCGCGATCATCCTTGTAGTATCAATATTTTGTCTTTAATATTAATAAAAGTTATAAATTAAAATAGAAAAAAAAAAAAAAAAAAAAATTTTTTGTTTGTGATCATCGATCGTGATCATTTGGATAATATTGATGTTTTACTGTGCTTATTACGTAGTATTTATCTGTTTACCAATTTATATACTTTTAATTAAACTAATTTTGACTCTTTTGGGAGACTTTCAATACTTATCAGTTATAAAAATTCCTGGCCGTTAAAATTTATCCCTTTTCGTTAAGTATGAAATTCTAAATAATTGTTGTCAGATCTCATTCTCAATAGTAATAAATAATCATTAATTTCCTTGCGGTTTGTTCCATTTCGTCGTTATTTCGAATTTGTATTTAACTTAAATTCATGGTTGATATCAATAGGCGGAGAGGCAAATTTCCTTATCCCCTGAATGTCAACCGGCTCAGTGATATGTCCAGCAACGGAAAATTGCTTCCGCTGTTCCTGAGTCGTTAGGACCTTAAATAAAAAATGTCAGTCATAAGTTGGTATTAATAACCCTCTTATGCAACCCGTTTGGCAAATTTTTCGACAACTAACATTTGTTAGCAAAATTCCCTTTCGGCAAACTAACCTTTCTAAATTAAAATTTCGGCCCATGTCAATACAATAAGGGAGAAAACCCTATAAAAACACATTTAAAAATTCCACCATTTGGGCAATGATGGTCCCTCATCGACTTCCTGTAAGCTTGAGGTGTAAAAAAAAAAATTATTATTTCTATTAGAATTTTGTTTTATTTCTTTGATCGAAAGTACATTTCGTTCAAAATTTACTTGATTAATACCTTTGACATATATTTTCATTTTAACCCATTTGGCATACTTGGGGTTAAATATAATATGTCGAATTATTATACTAAATAGTATAAAAAAAATTTTTTTTTTGATCAACATGTATTGCGTATGTTAACTTTTATTCCTAAAAAAAAAAAAAGAATTAAATGAGATTAACGATTGTTTCATGTTTGAAGTAAACTTTATTTAATAAGTTGTACCTATAAAAGAAAAAACGAATTCTCTGATAGAATCGTATTCTACTTACTTCAAGAAATTACTTTTCCTTTGAAATTTCTAATTTGTATGAAATTTAAATAAGTATGTGTACTTAATTCAAACAATAAATTAATTAAGTATTGTTTTGTATTGGCACTTTTCAATTTACCGAATTATATGTGAAGCTACACATAAAATAACTCTGTTAATCATGTCAGCTTATTTTTATTAAATATATAAGGTATAATTTATACAAGTATTATCTGATAAAGTTCATTATGGCGTCATGCTAGTATTATATAAAATCTGATCTTAACCTCTGTTATAGACGTTATAGTATACCATAAACTTAATATTAAAATTTAATTATATTTATTAATAATTGACATCACTATAGTACATTTGCGTTCATCTTATTAAGTATTAGATAAACATCGAGGTATGCGTATATGCTTTTGTTGTATGGGTAATTCTACGATAAGAGGTAACTTGTGCGGCAATCAGTTTAAAATAGAAATTTCATTCTATATGTTGTTATTTTTTGCAATAAAACACACCACCTAAATGTACTTTATTAAATAACGTCACGATTAAATGCCTGATTAAAGTATATTTTTCTGAAATTCCTTATAAAGTCTGAAAAAGTCTCTACCCTGGCCTGTCCCCCTGTCGGTTTCAGTTTAATTTGCAAACGATACATACCTTCTTTGTATCAGTTATTAAACTAAAGTATGTTAAACACAAATTTCAATAAATATATTCAAGTATTGTTAAGGAAAAATAGAACAATATTTATTTATTCGCAATATTTTTTAAATTTAACTTTTGTCCCACTGTTTTTGGGTATCTACCCTGGCAAATTTCATTCCGCTACTACAAACACAAATATTAAACGGCCATATTCCAAATAGCGCTTAAGGTCATCTATCGACGTGAAGTTAACGATGAAAAACATGTGAGCCGTTAAGAGCGCTGTCATTTGTTAGTTGTTGCGAAGCATTGGTTCAAAGTGGTGGTTTCGTGAGGTCATTGTGTCTCTCCACTGGTAAGTCATAAAAGCTATATTATTAATTTAATTTATTTACATTTACTGGTCTAATTTAATACTGATGCAATAGTTAAAGTGTGATACATAATGTACCGAAACATTTCTTATGTCAATTAAAACAATAAAATTTATCATGAAAACGTCTCTTCCCTGCCATATTTCCCCTGGCAAGATAACTGTCAGGGGAGAGACTTGTTGACCAGGGGAGATAATGTTAGTGCAAACAAACTTAGATATATAATGTCTATGGTCACATTTTTACAGTTATTCCATTTCTTGAATGACTTAATTATAGATAGAGATAATTCGCATTAGTATATTTCGTCTATTGAATTTTATTAATTTTTTAAATTGTCATTTTAGCTACTTCTGATATTATATTCAAAAGAAAACTTGAAAAATTTTATCACAAAAACATCTAAAAAAGGGCGAATTATGATTAAAAAAAATTAATTATAATATTAATGACATACCAATATTATTATTTCTAAAATAATGTGAAATTACTCTTGTACACTTTACGTGGAATTACCGTGAAGCTGGACACGGTAAGGGGGCTCCTGATGGTGTCGGAGCTGTTTGCAAAAGATCAGCAGAGCGATTAGTGGCTAGTGGCAAAGATATAGCATCTCTGAGAGATTTGTCAAATGCTATTCAGGAAAACTGTCCTAGCATCAATGTTTTCGTTATTGATGACGAAAATATCCTTGAGAAAGACGCTTTAATTGCTAGTACTAAAGAACAAATACAGACTTTTCCAGGTACATTGCGTGTCCATCAAGTGTCATGGAACATTGAAGATCCAAAAAAATTGAAAATGAAGCCTTTAAGCTGCTCTTGCAATGAAAATTGTGATCATTTCAAAATTGGTGCCATAATATACTCCTCTAATAAAAAAGCTCGTCTCCGAGTCGAGGATGTTTATGGACCGGATTCGGAGTCCGAGAACGAGAAAGAGAATCCATTTGACAGTGAACAAGTCATTACACCGAAAGGTGACAAGCACCATATAGAAGATGAACAACAACCGTCGACATCCAAAAAAAACATTTAAGAACGGTGATTTTATTCTTCTCAAACTATTTGCTAAAAAAACAGAGTACCGTTACGTGGCCGTGTGTACGGGTTTAGAAGAAGATGACGAAATACAAGTAATTTTCTGTAAAATATGGGACAAAAGTGGAAAATTATTTAAAGTCGAAGAAAACGATATTTTATTTATCTCAGAAGATCAGATTGTTCAGGCATTACCTATGCCAAATCTTATTTTAAAAGGGCAGAGGATGTTCTACTGTTTCAAAGAGTCGGTGAACGTGTTTGAGAAAGCTTAAGCTTTTTTTTTGTTAATTAATATGGGCAAGAGAGTGCCTTCAATTTATATTTTTTATTTTATTTTATGATTAAAACATGTTCATTTAGTGAAATGTAGCATAGGTACAGGTAATATGAAAATTATCCTAGTTATCGCAAGTCAGATTATTGGTATTACTTAAAAGACGCTAGTCTATATAATTAGTATAATTAATAAAAGAATATTTTATTATTTGTTGTAGGTAAAATGCCATGTTACTTTCATATGAGTCATTCCATTTGAAATCAACAAACGGGTGTGCCGCATGTTTTTTAATTTTAATAAAAAAAATTGAGGATAATCTTTGTAGTGCCGGAAACGCTAAACCATTGTCATTTAATTTTTTTATTGTGTAACTTCCGGTCAGTGCCCCTCCGAAGTCAAAAATTGGGTCAATTTCATACTTGTACATAATGGACTCTAGCTTTTTATTTAGAATAGGTATAGAAATGACTCTTGCTTTATTTGATAGAGTAATAAATGTGCATTTCATATGATATAAAATAAAACTGAACTGTAACAATTAAGATCAAAATGGCGGCTATCTGAAATTTCCCAATTATTTCTCATTTTTACGATTTTCAACTGAACCCTGTGTCAAATCTGTTGCACATTAAGGATTGATTTTTTTTAGGAATAAAGTATTAACCCTTCTAATCCTACGACGTAATTATCATTGTCCTAGAATAATATCTTCTACGAAAAAAAAATTTGTGAAAATTGATAGTTTTGAAAAATGCTGAACTTTGACCACCAAAAAACCCATGTGGAGGAAAAAATAAAAATCTGATATTTTCAGAAAATATAGTCTACATCTTCGTTAATTATGTCTAATTAGTGCCATTCTGTTATTTTCACTTTTTAAGGAAATATGATTTTTTAAAAATACTGCTTTTAGGAAAATCAAAACAAATTTTTTTATACTATAACTAAATAAAAAATGAGCTTTAGAATTAATAAAGTCATTATATAAATGTTACTACGTAAAAATAATAGTTATATTAGCATTCCCAAAGCTTGTTTACACTTTGTTTAGTGTTTACACTTTGTTGGAAAGTGTAAACAAGTAAAATCTTGTTAAGTTTGAAGCCCTGCCATGTATTTTTACAAAATTTAGATTAAATAACATTAAAATTATTAAACTACCTTCTACTGTTTACTTTGTATGATGGGAGTGTTGTTGTTGTTTAGTTATTGTTTATCAATTTACGCATATTCTAGAATTTTTATATAATAATTTATTGCAATGTGCAGTAGTAAAAATCACGTAACCCAACATGAAAAGTAAAAAAATTCGGGGAGGTAGGTCTATCCACATTGTCAACTTCCCATTGGGTGTCCTTAGGGACTAGAGATTATTGTAGATGGCATTGCACCTCGAAAGAAAAAATCTGAGACGGAAAATATTTCACACAAGTTTTTAAATTTCTTTTTTTTTATACTACCAACGCATCTAATATAATTATATTAATATTGTACGCATCTAATAAAATTGATTCGCATCGATATCATCATTTATTCTCCAGATATGTGAGGCGAAAGAAAACTCAGTAACGAACGAACGAACGAACGCACACGCAGATATCCCGCTAAAACAAATTCTAGTGACCCTGAAACGTGGAAATTTTAAACCCTAAATTAGCTAAAATCGGATCCACTACAACAACATCCAATGGAAAGTTAATAAAAAATGTAGTTTAATAATTTTAATGTTATTTAATCTAAATTTTGTAAAAATACATGGCAGGACTTCAAACTTAACAAGATTTTACTTGTTTACACTTTCCAACAAAGTGTAAACACTAAACAAAGTGTAAACAAGCTTTGGGAATACTAATATAACTATTATTTTTACGTAGTAACATTTATATAATGACTTTATTAATTCTAAAGCTCATTTTTTATTTAGTTATAGTATAAAAAAATTTGTTTTGATTTTCCTAAAAACAGTATTTTTAAAAAATCATATTTCCTTAAAAAGTGAAAATAACAGAATGGCACTAATTAGACATAATTAACGAAGATGTAGACTATATTTTCTGAAAATATCAGATTTTTATTTTTTCCTCCACATGGGTTTTTTGGTGGTCAAAGTTCAGCATTTTTCAAAACTATCAATTTTCACAATTTTTTTTTTCGTAGAAGATATTATTCTAGGACAATGATAATTACGTCGTAGGATTAGAAGGGTTAATACTTTATTCCTAAAAAAAATCAATCCTTAATGTGCAACAGATTTGACACAGGGTTCAGTTGAAAATCGTAAAAATGAGAAATAATTGGGAAATTTCAGATAGCCGCCATTTTGATCTTAATTGTTACAGTTCAGTTTTATTTTATATCATATGAAATGCACATTTATTACTCTATCAAATAAAGCAAGAGTCATTTCTATACCTATTCTAAATAAAAAGCTAGAGTCCATTATGTACAAGTATGAAATTGACCCAATTTTTGACTTCGGAGGGGCACTGACCGGAAGTTACACAATAAAAAAATTAAATGACAATGGTTTAGCGTTTCCGGCACTACAAAGATTATCCTCAATTTTTTTTATTAAAATTAAAAAACATGCGGCACACCCGTTTGTTGATTTCAAATGGAATGACTCATATATTATTGTGTAATGACACTAAAGACACTTTTGTTTTAAATTTCAGAGAAGGCTGAAATAATATAGTTTGTTAATGTTTAATATGATTGTTAACAATGATAGTCTGATTCTATGTTAAGTACAATGTTTAATTAAAGTTGATTTTACTAATTTTGTTACTTTTATTGCCACAAATTCTCTCCCCTGGCCAAATAAGTATCTACCCTGATCTTAGTGTCTCTACCCTGCCCAATGTATTTACCTTGGTCTTGTAAAAAGTAATAAAATATGCATAAAGTGACTTGCCCTTACGTGAAAAGATACATAAATAGGACAAAAATCGTAATATAAGTGTTTAATGAAAAAACAGCAACTTTCCTCCGTGGCCGTATTTCTATGGTCTTAAAACCTCTTATCGTAGAATTACCCGTATATGTTTAAATTCTTGTAGCGAGCGAAATATGTACTTTGTACGGATTAGATTTATTGAACGTGGACATGATTATTATGTTGCAATTATTTTTTATTTTGGAATGAAGCTTAAGTCATCCCGAATGTCATCATGAGAAAATATTTTAATAAAATTATAATGTATATTTATTATGAATTTTGAGAAAATGTGTTGTATTGAAATATTATGATGTTTTAAATATTGAAATATGATATTTAGATTTGAGTGAATTGATATTGTGAGGAGAATATGATATTTTGTGGCATTCGGGTGATATGTATTTTACTTTTATATCATGCCAAGTTTTAGTATTTTGATCAATTGATCTGTGCACATTACTAGATTATATTTTTCGCTTCTATATTTTTTTTATTTTTTATTTGTCGTACTTTCGATAAAATGTGAATTTTGATGTTTAATGTGATGTCTAGCCTATAACTTTAATGTGACGCCTGATAAATTCCTTAAAATTATTTTGCTAATATCATAAGCACAAGTGTGACGAAATCAGTAACTGAGCTGTACAAAGTTCTGTTAATTTCAATATATCTATAATAGTTATTTTCGATACATATGCGTAAAGAGAGGTATTCTAGTAGGCTTAAATTCAGGCACGAGTCTAAGGGACTGACGTATACACAACGAGATCGAGTGCGTAAGCGCACGAGATCTCGTTGTGTATACGTCAGTCCCTTTAGCGAGTGCTCCAATTTAAACCTACCGGATACCTCTCTTTACGCATACGTATCGAACATAATTTTTTATAACGACGGCTTCTAAAGTTTAATAGAGAGAAAAAAATTAATTATTTTTAAGCAATTTTTATTAATTTGTAGAACGTTGTTGTTTTTTTTATTAATTTGTTGATCGTTTCCATGTTAATTTGAATATGATTATCATTGATAAATGAATATCATTATTTTCTCGCATAGTTTTAGCTACTTTCACGCACACTTGTACTTTCGCGCACAGTTACTGTCATTTGTTTTACAATGATATAAAAAACTGCTCTTTACGCCCACTACACAACGCTCGAATATTGAACTTTAGAAGCGGGTGTTATAAAATAGTTATTTTCGATACATATGCGTAAAGAGAGGTATTCTAGTAGGCTTAAATTCGGGCACGAGTCTAAGGAACTGACGTATACACAACGAGATCGAGTGCGCAAGCGCACGAGATCTCGTTGTGTATACGTCAGTCCCTTTAGCGAGTGCCCCAATTTAAGCCTACCGGATACCTCTCTTTACGCATACGTATCGAACATAATTTTTTATAACGACGGCTTCTAAAGTTTAATAGAGAGAAAAAAATTAATTATTTTTAAGCAATTTTTATTAATTTGTAGAACGTTGTTGTTTTTTTTATTAATTTGTTGATCGTTTCCATGTTAATTTGAATATGATTATCATTGATAAATGAATATCATTATTTTTTCGCATAGTTTTAGCTACTTTCACGCACACTTGTACTTTCGCGCACAGTTACTGTCATTTGTTTTACAATGATATAAAAAACTGCTCTTTACGCCCACTACACAACGCTCGAATATTGAACTTTAGAAGCAGGTGTTATAAAAAAGATTTTTAATGCACCAAGTTTGTATTTTGCATATTATATAAACACAAGTGTTGGCTTACGTATAGTTTGAGTATATAAAGTTTTACTGTTAACAAAATACAGATATTTTATAAATTAATCTCTCGTTTCTTATATTAATATATATGTATTGAGAAAGTTTAACTTCAAAATTGCCAAAATTTGTATTAAACTATAATTCTTATAACTAAAAAAAAAAATATATTTGTTTTCCTTTTATAAAATATATTTCATACTTGTATATGAATACATTTGATTTCTTGTATAAAGAAAGAATCTATGTTATTTTGTTTTTAAAATTTTATTTCAGTATGATAAATTCAAGGACAATCTTTTCTCATTGTCGTTACTTATTTGTTTCAGTAACTTGTACAAACAAGTGGTTGATGTTTTATACGTCCCAAGCCTTGTTGTGTGAGATAGGCTTATGCACCATTAGTGTAGTTTATACACAACATATACATAAGTGGTATATCCTTTTCTAATGCACGTGTCTTTTGGTTGTTTATCATTTAACCGTCTTTGTATGTGAATATTGGTATTGGATATATTCCACTGGAACACATTTTATTTTATTGCTTGAAGTGTTTTGATGTTTTGATGCTATTAAATTTACCCTCTTTTAAGTTTCATAACATCGCATTTTGTTTTAAATTTATAATACCCAACTATGTATATAAAAGTAAATAGCTTTACTTTCAGAACGAAATTTTCTTGTTACCTATGAATCATCGACCACTAATATTCTGTTTTATATTACTTTTGAATATTTTGTAAATATGGTTTTACGTTGTAAATCCTTGAATTTTTTTTATTATTATCAAATCATTTTCATATGGTTGTAATGATATAAAGGGGGAGGAGAGGGAAAATTTTTTTTTCTTTTCTTTCTCTTCTTTCAACAGAAAAATATTGTTTTATCGATTATATGCTGTTTACGTTTTATAAGATTTTGTATGTTGCATTTGTCTGTAAATCGATCCTATCCTTATTGCATTCTGATATTTGCTTGAATTTAAATCTGTTCTATGATATCGTCAATTATTGGTTGGTTTCAATATTTGTCCTGAATTTCAAATATAAAATCATTATTTCAAACAGTAAATACTTTCTTAATAACATTTTGTATTTCTCTTAAGTTGCTTTGTTCAGTTTGAACCCAAAATGCATTTTTAATGCATTTTGAATTCAAACTTGGGCCGGGGTTATGTGACAGTATGGCCTTAAGCATTTAAACTGAAGCGCGGAATTAGTGTCGACACCTGTTGGTGAAATCTATAAGCTTTTTTCGTATAGTTTAGTTTCAAACCACTAGTTGATTGACTAACGACCCTTAATAGATCTAACCGCGCTACTGTCGTTCTGTTCAATACGTATATAAGTTATATTATTATGGCGAGAGAGACAGGTTTTGAGCCAATCAGAGGACGAGCGTCTTTTGTGACCTTATATGGTAATCTGATGAGTGAATCGGAGAGCTCGTAATGATAGGATCGTGGAAAAGGACACTCTTTGGCTAGTGTTTAAACAGCAAAGACGTCATTACAACAATTAAAAATTAAATTTATTAAATATTATAAAATTATAAATACACTCTTTGTCTAGTGTTATAACAGCAAAGACGTCATTTCAACAATAAAAATTATTAAATATTATAAAAATTATAAATATACTCTTTGTCTGATATTCAAACAACAAAGATGTCGATTAATATTGAATTCTTTGGTTGATTAGTATTTTAATATTATTTCAACAATAAAATATGAATAACATAAATTAAATTAAAATATAACAAAATTATATTAAATAAAATAAAAAATTAAATAATATTATACAAAATCTTATAAATATATTTAAATAAAAAAAAAATATTAAAGGAAACAAAATTAACAAATAAATTTATGTAAAAACTATCAATTAAAAAATTATATTAGAAAATCTTAATAAACTATTTTTTATAAATTAATTGGTAATTTATATTCTTACGAACCCGTTAAACGACCTTTGGACTAGAAATCCAACAATTAATAGTATTTTATCAGGGACAAAACAACAACATACATAACAACATAACAGTAATACAAATTATACGCGCGAAAACAGTAGTTTAAAAGTATCGTGGTAGCGAAAACCGCTACACTAGGCAACAAATTTTCGTTAGACAAACCCAAATTTATTCGAAAAAATACAAACCTCTCGTGTAATAATAAGTGATAATAAAGCTAATTTTTTTTTCTTTTTTAGTTAACATTATCAACAATTATACTGCCAAGAAAATTCGAAACAAGAGCAGTTTCAAAAATTTTATTAAATTTTTAATGAGTTAGACCAAATAATAATGTAAGTAATAGTTTTAAAACCAGTGATTATTTGGTAAATATTTATATTGTTGTTATCTGACAAATAATAAATATGTTTTAATTTTCCAATGAAGACGTTTATTGGCGACGCAAAGATTACGCGAGCGCCTCTGGTTTTTAAATTAGAAGCTGTATCTAGTAAAAACTTTTGTATATGTTTAATTGTTGACAGAAATATGTATCATATGTATTATACAAATTATGTACGGATTACTAGATTTTATATCACCAATAAAACGTATGCGTATATTTTTTTACTTGATACTAGTTCTAATTTACCACCAGAGGCGCAAGTGAGAATCTTTACGTCGCTAATATCAAAAATTTCTTTCCATATTTAAAAAAAACAAAAACAGAATCTAATACACATAAATTACAGTGCCATCTTTGATTATCGAGACCATTAGCGATTACTAGTATTACTATATTGTGATCAATTATATTTAATTGTAAAAATTACGGCAGATTAGTAAATCAGGTTGTACGATTTATATGTAAATATATCTCTTCGATTATACAACTACTCTGGCTTTGATTTTCGTTTTTGAATAGAACAAAACCCTTTAGTAGAATTAAGAATTATTCGATTAAATAATATCCAGGAGCGTAATAACAATAATGTGAGGTGTAAAAATAATAATAAAGTGTAATCTGAAAATTTATAATATTTAATAATTTATTATTATACTTTACAAAGGACAATATTATTTTCATTGAAGTACAGGAACCGACTAAACATTTCTGATTCACTAATTGCTTTATTAATAAAATACTTCCTCATAAAATTTTATAAAAAATCGCTTATTTAAATATTTGTTTACAATTATGTACAAAAACAACTCTACAGTGTAAAGATACAAATAGTATTGGTATATTGTGCCCAGAGTTGCCAGATGAATTTTTCAAAAGTCGTTCCATGTTGACTAAAAAGTCGCCAATTTATAATAGAAGTGTTCAAACAACGGTTCTAGCTGAAAAAAAATGACAAACAAAAAAAAACGCTCATCCTGTCTCGCGAAAAAAACCAATTACTTTTTCCCCTCATCCAAAAAAAAAAAAAAAAAAAATTGACGAGCTAAAAATAAAAATAGAGAACACTCTCTGCAACATTTTTAACTCTAGTTCATCGCTAAGTACCCCAGTCTGGCAACCCTGGTTGTGCCATTTATGTTACAAATTTAATTTGACCTATAATGTCGTTTACAAAAAATCGTAAATTGACGATCCTCCAATTCAATACAGATGATCGTAGAAAAAATCAAAATAGTCATGTCTTACTCAAATATTATAACTCTATCTAATCATATCTTTCATTTTAAATCAAACCAAAACATGAACTTCAAAAATTTAAACTTTTTAAATTTTTGCGTTAGACACCGAGTTAACCCCGTTCATCCGTTTAAATATAGCTAAAAAAATGGTAAATGTATCTATAAAAAATACAAAAGCATGTGCTCCTTCTAACGAATAATGTTACGTATTTCGCTTTGTTTGTACTAAAATTTCAGTCATCAAAAATGTCTCTTAATATGTTTTAAATACACATGATGTACTTAATCTTGTTCAATATAAATTTAATCTCAAATGCTGAATTGAACTTTCAATCGCTAAAGGTCTCTTAATTAGTGTAACACAAAACGTAACTATTGTAAAAACTGATTTTTGATCGTTTCAACATTATAAATCGGCCAACTTATTTCGCGTATTTCAAGCGAATGTAACAAAACTTTTTATGTGTAGCTCTTCCTTACCTGAAAGTATCAATATTGAATAATATATAAACTAATTGTTGCATATTAACTCATTATTGATTGCAAAATATAAATCTCATTTTTATATATGTCTATGTTAGACTTTGAAAACACTGACTGATTATAAACCTAGTCTAAACGGAAAGTTATTGAAAAATTCAAAATTGCAAGTACTCAAAGTTTCAGTAAAAAATAGAACTTTATGCAATAATTGTGCAATTTAAACTTTTGATAAAATAATTTACATTATTCATATTTCTATTTTCAAATACTTAGTTTATTACCAAATGCCATTACTATAGTTATATAAATTTGCTACAACTTATTTTATAGTTTTAAAAACTTTAAAGTAAATCACGAAACTTGTTCTAGATTTTTAAATAGAAGTACACTAAATTAAATTTATCCGTCGATAATGTGTTAATTTATGCATCAATTTTAATTCTTTTTCTATAAAATCTCTATTTTTATTTAATACAATATTAAGGTGTTACTGTTTACAGTGGAAGCCGAGTATTATGATCATGGATAATATTATTAATCAGCTACTATTGTAATAATCTGTCGGTATCTTACTGTATTATAGTCAAATTATTGTTATCGATTCTGATAATTTAGATACCTAGCAATTTGTCTTTTAAAAAATATCAAAATATTTTTTTATTTTCAAATACTACATTGTTAATTCCGCCATACAATCAAGCTATTATACGAACATTAAAAACCTATTACCGTAAAATTTGTGAAAAATTGAGTTTAATTGATCAGTCTAGTGCAAATGAATGGTCAGGGGGAAAAAGGGGTTAAGTCACTTTAACCAATTTTTTCGAGAGATCAATTTTAAGATTAAATTTTAACATAAGATCCGATTAAGAAAACAATTTTCAGATTCAATTATGAGATAAGTTACCCTGATTATTTAAAAAGCCTTGAGATAATACTCTTGAAGAACTACAACAATCAATCAATAACTCATTTTTCAAAAAAATGTGACTTGACCGCTTTTTCCCCTTGACCCTTCAAATGTTTAATGTTGTCTTACTTTTTAGCTATTCTGTTTTTTTTTTCATTTTTTTTTCTTATCATATTGTATCAATAAATAATTAATACCATAAGTTGTTTTAAAAATTTTGTAATATCATACAGTTGATATTTATTAAAAAATTATTACATATATGATGAATATTGACAGAATTAAGTGATTTTTTTAAAAAGTGTTTCTCAGGTTTAACTTTTTAAATACAATAATTTTGATTCATGTTTGTTTGTTTTCTCATGCAAAAATTAAAGTTCTAGATACTTGCACAAACTAGAATTTACAAACAAAATTAGATATAAAAACGTAAAACAAGTGGCTTCCACTATAATTTAATAAACATCTAAACCAATTTGGTTGCAAATAGATATTTTAGCAGTTATAAATTGGTTTTGCTTATTTGTACAAATATAAATATGTCAATGTTTGAAATATGAAGCCTGTCCCTAGTATACTACAAATCTGAAATTTTTTTGAAAACATATAAATCTATCATAATTTGAAAAATCCTCCTGGCCTAATTTTTCCCTTAATTTAAAGCCGGTTCTACACGATGCTACGAACGTTCACTCCAACGTTCGATCGAACGTTTGATGCAAATAAGTTCGACAGTTGGTGTAGCGAATGTTCCTGCTACACGGTGAATCGAATATTTGATCTAATACATGTGAAAATAGCTTGGTACAAACATGGGAGTAATGGAGACACAGCAACTATCTCTATCATGAAATCTGCAATGTGCATTTTTGTGTACCTAAGGCTACTATGTAGTCACTCTCTCAGTGGCACTCACTGAGTGTAGGTCAGTCAGAAAACAATGGATTTGATTGTTATGTTGGTTGTATTGGCATTGTTGCATCCCCACACATAGCATTGTGGTATTACATATATGTATGCGAGCACGGTCACGTGACGGCCACCACTATCTTCGATTACGCACACATACACAGTTTAGCGCGCAAATACAAAGTAAACACCGTGCACGTATATTACATATTTTCTATCTCTTACTGGTTACACTGGTTCCAGTAGTATAGAGTAGATATGTTGTCTCTGCCGTACTCTGTGGTACAAACGTTTGTTCAGTAAACGAGGATGTTGTCTCTCTGATGTTATTTTTGATGTTATACACTACTGTTGTCTCTCTTCCTATGAACGAGTCGTGTAGCCGTTTCGAACCAACGAACATTATCCTTCAAACGTTGGAAGCATCCCTTTGACTCGGTGCAAGAATACCGACGTCGCCCAGAATATGGCCAAATGCGAACGTTCAACGCTCGACATTGAACGCTCGTAGATTCGAACAACGACCACACGATGCGAGGAATCATCAAAAGTCCAATGTTGGAAGGTGTTCGTAGTATCGTGTAGAACCGGCTTTAGCTTAAAACTACTATTTTGTAATTTGCACAGAAATATATTATGTGAGTAAGGTTGAAAATACACTAGGGATAAGCTTAAAATATTAATTTTTTAAAATGACAGGAAGAATTTAACATGGTTTGGATAAACTAATACAGATATTGTATCGCATGATTATAATATTATGTGCATTTACTAATATATTGCATTTATAAATTGTTTTACAATTAATTTAAAAAAATAAAAATAAAAGCCAAATATTTTTGAACTTAATGTACACTAATTTTAATTTTTATATTTTAATAAAAATTTATAGTAAATATCGAGTTTTATTTCGGTGCCAGATTTTAATTTTCTTAATTGTAATTTATTATTAAGGAATTTTGAATATAAACTTCAGAACGTTCTAAAGCAGTGTTAGCAACCATACTATAATTATACTCCTTTTTACTCTGTACTATCATGCCTTTACAATAATCCTTAAATCTACTATAATTTTTATAAACCATATTTTTAGACTGAAATAATGACTGTTGATATAGTAGAGTACATTTCAATATAGCGCTCCTAGCGTACAACACATAGGGTGTTTTCCAATTACGGCACAAAAGCGCATTATGCGGCATAATGCTCAGCACTGAGTGTTCCAATTACCGCAACGCCTCGCACAATTGGGCATTTGATAACTTTTTTGCTCTCTACTTTTTTGCTCTATACCAACAAGTAAACATGAAATCTTAAGTTTTTTTTTCTTTTAAGTTGGCCATCATTGACGTATTTTTATCATACACAATTGTTAATTAATGTTTGATAACACTGAAATTAATTATCAAAATACATTTTATGTCATTTGACAACCAATCTGTTCCAATTAATGCTCGCAAATGCGGCATTGTGCGGCATTAATGCGCACTGCGCTCTGGTAGTTGGAAAACACCTATTAATTACTTCAATTTCACATCTACAATCTGCAAACTACTGAACACTCCCACTAGGAAACATTTTTAACCATTATTTAATGCGATAAAATTGAATTTGACGATTATTTTGTCAAATTTACTATAATTTTACGGCCTTGGCACAATAATCCCACTCTCCAGGGTTGCTAACACTACTCTAAAGTTGAATATACTTGTAGTTTTGAACGTCAACAATACATAGATAGGGAGAGTATACTTTTTTTTTCTACCTATGGAACTAATATCACTTAAACATTTCAATAAATTTTAATAGGTACTTAAAAAGTGGTCTGTCACCACAAATGAGTATTCCAGTAAAATTAGTTTTAAAATTAATAAACCTCGAAATTCAGATATACTGAATGGATTTTGGAATTATTTTATTAGATTCTTAACATCAAATGTTTTACCATTTAAAAATTACCACGAATTATCTTTTTCGATATTATGGAGCTGTCTTACAGACATAAGTAAATAAGTCCTATAAGTAGAATTAGAGGAATTTTAGTGAATCAATCAGATTACTTTTAATTCGAGCTAAACGATGTTGAAATAGAATAGCTTTCTTCATTCACGCAGGCGAAGTAGTTAAAATAAATAAAAGACATGTATAGCAGTGAATTTAACAGATATCGACCTTATCTTAAAAATGACTTATTGTTAGAGCAGGAATTCTTAAACTTTTTAGACACGCGGTTGCCTTAATGTACAGGCCATTTCTGGTGGCGCCCTTAAAACAGAATTTTCAAAACTTTCTTCCCAAAATATAGGTGGCGAGAAAAAAAAACAGTCCAGTTTCACAGTCCTTTTTTATTTTCGCCAGGTCTGAAACTATGAATCTTATTTTTCCTTTTTTAGCGACATAGCTGCGACGTCTTTGTTATGCCTAACGGCGCCCCTTGGCGCCGCAGTGCACACTTTAGGATCCCCTGACTTACAAGTAAAGGCCGGACGTATCGATTTTTATAAAATTTGGTAATTTTTATAAAATTGAAAAAGTACTTTCGTTTCTTATAATTACATTCATTTTAAAAACATCGTTATTTTCAATATCGATAATGAAAACTACATTTTGATATTCATAATGTTTGGAATACCTGGGAATCGTAAAACTTAGATACGCTTCGCTTAAGTCTTCAAAAATTTTGTTATTTTGCTACGACCGGTTTTTGAAATATTTGAAAAATTAAATTTTTACGCTAATTTTTAACGCTTTTAAACAAATCATATGGAAAATTTTTTTTGTCTCAAAATGCCGGACTTTTTACTGCCAGTGATATGAGTATAATAGATAAGGTTACAAGAAAAGAAAAAAAAATTCAAAAATCCCGACATCAAAAAAGTGAACTCTAGGAATTTACAAAATATAAATTATACTAAACTATATTGATAAAATTGAACATTATTTAGAATTATACCGTATTTCGGAAAATCTGTCACAGATGGCGGCACCTGTACCAGTGAGTATATACATATCACAGCATTTTGAGCCGCCATATTGCAGGACGAGTTAACTCGTCTTAATCATTTAAAGTGTTAAAGGGTGATTTCACCTCTTCAACCCGTTTTTCAGCCGATAAAAAAAATACGTGTCGCTTATTTTTTAGTATTCTACAACATAATCCAAATTTTATCAGAATTGATAAGTCCGGCCTGGGGACCTTTACTTGTTAAGCCGGACGACGCACATTTCCTCAAGTGTATATGTCTGATCGGAGCACGGCAAAATGCCTCAGGTATGTGCGAATGCGGTGAGCCATATCGAGTCGGTACATCAAAGGAATTCATGCCTCGTTTTTACTCTAACGTACCTACGTTATATATTAATTTTTAAATTTTTTAACCGTTTGTATGATTGTTGTATAATAAGACACAAATCTAAAAAGTAAATGTTGTAAAGTAACAGCCAATCTCTGTTCTACAAAAACTGCTTTTCTCCAGTACTTATATATCTTTCTTTTTGATAAATTGCGTTAAAAAAAAACCTTCGGGACACATTCGAACAAAATTTTTAAAACAACGATTCTCCTCATCATAGAAACTTCCCATAGGAAGTTATTGTAATGGGTCCGATTTTACGAATCGCTAATTTTGACATATCTCCACGTTTCAAGGTCACTAGAATCCGAATCCATCGTTTTTAGCGTGATATCTGTGCGTGCGTTCGTTAGTTCGTAAATTTTTTTTCGTCTCGCATATCTCGAGAACAAGTGATGATATCAATTTCGGACTAATTTCATTAGATGCGTAAACAAAAAATGAAGACCGGATCAAGTTTTCAGCAAATTCGGATTAGCGGTTTATTTTTTGTGATAAAAAAACAGAATTAACTTTATTAAGATAACATAGATTATATGGATTTTTTACCATAACATTATTATATAATGGCCTAAGAACCTTCCTTGATGTTAAAAACGCCAGTATATTATTATAAAATTTAAAAAAAGAAAAAAAAAGAAATAAGAAACTGTTTTTGAAATATATTGTGTCTTGCATATCTTGAGAACAAATGTTATCATTTGTTTGATAACATCATTTAGGTACAGAAGGCGAAGCCCCCGGTATGGTGCAAGGGCCAGAGCCTCTATCGGGGACCCAGGAGAGAAGTTGCCCGAAATGGAAAAATAATTATTTATGTACAGTAGTCTCTAGTCTTTAAGGACACCCAATGGGAAGTTGACAGTGTGGGTAGACCTGTCCCCCAAATTTTTTTAAATTAAATTAGATATTACAATAAAAGCAACATTTACAAAACTATTATACTCATTTTCCCTTTTATAAAAATTCTGAACAAACGAGCATTACGGCTCACCTATTTTATTCAGCCTCGTTCGTAAAAACTTTTAGTAACAAAAATTGAATCAGAGGCTTACTGTACGTCCTCGGGTTGCCTCTTGTGCGTTCGTACTCATGTGTGTACATGGTGGCCACAGATTTTTGAAGATCAAATTCTCTGATTTTTCCAGGTTTTTATTAAAAAATTCCCTGACTATTTTGTGAAAAATGCCACCCCTACTTTATCTCAAAAAAGCTAAAAAAAATTCTGACGTAAAAAAATGACGAAAAAAAAATACGCGCTAATTTTTAAATCTTATCTCAAAACAAGTGAAAAATTGATTGAAGTTTTATCCCTAAATATAAAAATCAATTTTTTCCAGTCTTCTGGTAAAATTCTCTGACATTACCAGGTTTTTCAGTAATGTGGCCACTATGGTGTATCCGAGACTAATTTATTCTCTCTTAATTTTCTATTGAGTCTAACTAAAATTTAAATTATTTTACTAGATTTCTGTAACTTATAGAAGAAAAAAGGGAAATAATAAAAACAAAAATCTTGTATAAATTTTAATTTATTAAAGAATTAAGCAATAAATTCATAAGGTATTGGTGCTAGAAGAATCGGAGCTTCTTTGCCACTGACAATGTGTGCAGGACGTGGTTGAGCTGGTTTCCTCTTCAAGCAAACATGGATTTTTTTATTGCGAGCTTGTTTACGAAGTTTTTCGTTTTTCTTAACTCGCGTCAAGAAATCTTGTCTGCACTTTGAGTGATTTACATGTTCAATTCGAACGTTAATTCTTTTTGGGATTATTCTTCCGCGTACACGTTTGTTTACGATAACTCCGAGAGCGTGTGGTGTTACATTAAATACACGTCCTGTTTTGCCATGGTAGGCTTTGTGTGGCATTCCTTTTTGCACTGCTCCATTTCCCTGAAGATAAATATAATGCAGTTCTTTTTATATAATTTAACATGTAGACGGTCATGGACACCGTACGGCGTCAAGTGGAACCTAACTAACCGCGTCAACAATTCTATGTGTATTAATTGTCAAAACGGTGTACAGCTGAATGTTTAACCATTATATGTAGATTATGACCGTCAACGTGTTATGATTGTTTTAAATCATATCGCTACCTTTCTGTCTTAACCTCGTATCCTCGTATGCAGGGCTAGGAACTAGTTAAAATGATTTCATGTTAAATATGTATTTAAAATACAAAATGGCATTTTGCATTTTCGATAAGTTCGATCAAACCATTTTTCATTTTGTATTTAAAATGGAAATTTGAATCCATTTTGCATTTAAAATGAAAATGCATGTATACTCAAATTTATGTGTATATTTATGACACTTATGACTCATATTAATCATAGAACTCGAATTAAACGCAGTCTAACATATTGTGTTAAATGTTGAGTTAAATTTGCTACTAGAACTGCAGTTTTCTCAAGTCAGATTTTTCTGATTCAAGTTATTATTAAGTATAACTTTAAGAATTTAGAAGCCGCAGTTGTAGCGTAGTCAAGGTTTGATTATGTCAAGCCTGAATTAAATTTTACAATATTTTTGAGTAACAATATTTCAAAAGTTAAATTTCGTTTTCACATCATGCAAACTTTATAAAATTTTCTCAAAAGACTACCCTTGTTTAATTTCCATACGTTTGACATTTTCTTAGCTTTTTTTATTAATATAAAAAACGATAAAAGATTTATAGTATAAAAAAGTAAAAACATTTTGCATTTTATAATCCATTTTAAATAGCTATTTTCCATTTTCTATTTTAAATAGGTTCAGCAAAACCATTTTCTATTTTGTATTTTAAATGCATTTTTGGAAACCATTTTCTATTTTAAATGGTTTCTATGAACCATTTTTCCCAGCCCTGCTCGTATGTGATTTTTTGGCTGTTTTGAGTTAGAAAGTTATACATGTACATAATTCACTCCCCCATATGACGCACTAAGAAATATTGCAAAATAGTTAATGGAAAAATAATTTAATTAAAGGTAATCTCTTATAACATGATTTTTTTATTTTTCTTGATTGAACCCCACTCCCACCACCAAAGTAAAAATTTTAGGTAATACTTGAACGTTCCCTAATTGGTGAATTTGCACTACAAATTTATAATTTCATTGTTCCTGCAACAATGAGTAATTTGGTATGTAGAAACACATATAAAAGAAACTGCATAAGAATCAAATCGATCGGATGATTTGTCTTTAAGTTATGACTGCAGTAAATTTGAAAAATGTAGTTTCGAGAAAAACGCGTTTTAAGTTTAAGTTACTGATTAGATTATCGAAATATGCAAACAAAAAAAAATCGATTTATTTCATAACATTACATTTTGATAATTCTGTACAAAAAAAAGTGGATTTGTAATCTCGTATCTAATAAAAACAAAGGAAACTTGTAATTTAAAATATTTAAATGTCTGCTTTATGCCCACATAAGTAGCAAACATCAAAAAGTGTAACATATTATCAGGGTGGCGATTGAAAATCAATTTCAAAACTCCCTGACTCTGAATAAAATTCCAGGGCTTACTGAAAAAAATATTGTTTAAATATATATTACATTTAAAAAAAAAAAAAATCACATCTAAAAATAAAATTTCCACCAGAATTTAAAAGTACTATCAAAAACTGCGTGAAGTTTTTGAGACTGTGATTTACCGGGTCAATCTATTTCCAGATTTTTGTTTAATCAAAAAATTTTATTTATATCAATAAAATATCGGCTAAATTGTAGTATATGCCAGACGCTGGCATTTAATCGATCAAATAGTAGATGATATAAAAACTAGGTGGTGAAGTTAAACAATATACTTCGACTTTGATATAAAAACTAGTTAAGGTTATAGGGCCTTTTTTTCAAATTTTTACACTCAGTTCAGTTGTTTTTTTTATATTCCACCAATAAATAATACCATTACCTATTTTTAAAAATATCGATATACAGTGTCATTCAGTATCAACATATATTGTGGATACTGACAAAGTAAAGTGATTTAAAAAACAAAGTGTTTCCCAGATTTAACTTTCCAAATACAATAATTTCCACCCATATTTGTTCATTTTTTCGTAAAAATTTCGAAGATCTCGTTTCTGGCACATACAACAAATTTGTCAAAATATCTATAACTCTTAAAATTCCCTGACTATTCCAGAAATTCGAAATTTCCTGACTTTAGGTTTAAAAATTCAGTATTATTAATGTCTTTTGGGTTTCCTGAAAACTGTAGTTTTTGAAATACGTGGTTGTGACAGAAAGGTAGCGATATACCTACTACTTAAATGCAAATGTTTTTGAAAGCTACCATTTCCTTTATACAAGGAATACATCAGCTTCATTCTTAAGGAAAAATTGGAAAATGGTGATTACCTTAATATCAACAATATCTCCCACTTTATATACTCTTAAATAAGTTGAGAGTGGTATCACTCCATGTCGTCGGAATTTTCTTGCAAAAAGATCTCTAGTACCACGACGATAACCTTTTGAGTTCGTCATGGTTCTTTACCTGAAACAATAAATAAACAAATAAATATTTATATTCACCAAAACGCAATAATATTATTTTTGTTAATAACTAATAAGACACAAGAACAGAATTATGTAGAGCACGTGTAACATGTAACTCTACATTTTTAAATTTAAAATAACTAAGTACGTATGTTACATTAAACAAAAAAACAATTTTGCAATATTGAAATATAAATGCTGTAATATTATTAGTATATAAATACGGTATTTTAAGAATATTCACTGTAAAAATTGTCTGAACTTACTTTTTTTGACTTATAACTTTATGAAAACGGAAGTAAAGACCGTGGAATTAAAATTTTTTTACATAGACAGGGTAGGTAGCTTTGTAGCATGAACAACTTCAACAACAATATTTCAGTGGTGCCACACATAAACTTTTTGTGATCGGTATATCCGTTCAGGCCACAAACGCCTTAAATCGATTTCTATTACTAGAAGAAATATGTATGTAAAATAAGATATACGACACACATGGGATACATATGATACATATTATGCTATTAAATATTCAGGATATTCAGAAAATTAGATTAAAATAATTTCATAGTCCAGTATAATTTTTCCCATTAACCCACGGAGCATTAACCCATTAGTGACCACAATTTAGGCTGGTCGTCCATTGGTTGCGGACAACTGCGTCGTTCGTCCAAAATGATATGTCTGCTGTCCGTCCACTAGTCCAATATTCGTCAATATTTTTCTTTTTAATTTTTTTTTCTCAAGCTATAGATGCTATAAAAATACGTAAATAACAATTTATGGCACGTAATATGTATAGGTACACAGTTATAATTGTAATTTACCTGCACTTTCATTTCAATAAAAATAAAAATCTCATGAAAAGGACTTCTTCGCGCGAAAAAATCCAAACAAAATTGGATTTGTTCGCACGTTGCAATTATACGCACGGAAACGGACGAACGAGACGCTTTCAATGGACGAGGATGTATAACTTCACAGCTGTTTGGACCGTTCGTTCGTTTTCATGCGTATTCGTCCGAATTAAATATCGCACGTTTCCGCATCCAAAGGATGAACAGCCTTACACGTAATATCGTGGGAAAGTCAACTTTACGGGCTGTTTTCTTAATTAGAGGTATTTAAATATACAAAATTACAATTGAAATACGCTCTTTGAACCTTTCTCTCCCCCCTATGTAAAAATTACCATTAAAAAGTTGAACTGTTATAAGTATTTAAAATAGAGTCTGCAATGCGCAATGCAGGTTGCCACAAATTTTTGCATTGATTTTTAAATTTATTAAATATTAATTTAAGAAACCTTGTCCGAGTGTTAGTAAAATATATGTTTAAAGTATTAAAAATGAAATAATTGATAAAAATAATTATTAAAATTGAAAATTTCAGCAAAGAACTGACAGATATATTTTAAAATAAGCTGGGTTGTAACGTAATCAAAGAGTAATACTTTTTCCAGTTATTTTGTTACACGTATTTTGTTACAAGTATTTCGTGACTAACTTTGTGAATAAGAGATAAAGATAATTAGTTGTAAAATAGTTAAACAAAGAAGGAATGAAATGCGACTTACGATTTAGTAGTTTAATAATTTAATGAATTCGTTTAGAAATTTTGACAAATTAAATGAAAATCATTGGAATTTTCCTATATTGAAAAAATTTTGTGTGCAGATTTTCCATAACATAATAAAAATTAAATATTCTTTAATTAATTAAATTAATAAAAATAACATGATATTGGGGTGACAGATACATTTACTTTTAAGTAACGTAACCACTTTTATTTTCGTAGTGTCTGTTTTAAAAAGTCCAGAATAATAAATCAGTTTTAAATAAAGGATCATTAACCTTTTTATTTCGTTTTTTAACACTTTCAGTCCCACGTTTTCGGCATCCGAAAATAATCAAAACAACTGCAGAGGCCGATCGCGATCAATGTTTAATTGATTACGCATTATGTGTGTGATATTACCACACCGACGTATACTCACACAAACACCAACACACACTAGCACAAAATACACACTACTCTCTTGGTTTCTAAAAATCTTAAAATAAATAAATACATAAAAAGTATTTTATAATGAAATAATAAAAGTATTTGTTTGCTTTTTTTACCAGTGTGTTATCTAAACTTTCTGTACATAATTAATTTGAATGTCACATATATGTACGTATCAGTGCCGGTTTCCGGGGAAGTTTGCTATGAAAGTGCTCGAGCCTCATAGTGTTAATGTTAACAATATTTACTTTACTTCTGATAAATTCATTTCATATTTCCCGCCAAATTTTTTATATACACCACAACCCTGAATATTATATATATATATATATATATATATATATATATATATATATATATATATATATATATATATATATATATATATATATATAAATACACAGAGAGAGAGCCACGTCTGTTTATGTATCTAATATCAAATCACCTAATATATATATATATATATATATATATATATATATATATATATATATATATATATATATATATATATATATATATATATTAGGTGATTTGATATTAGATACATAAACAGACGTGGCTCTCTCTCTGTGTATTTAATATCAAGCAGTAGTATACAGGTGTGACCAATGGAATACAATATAAGAGTTTCAAAAATAATATTAAAAAATGAATTTATTTCTACATATTAAATACAAAACTTGCCAAAAAACAAAAAAAATCGCTTTATAAAAAATATTTTAAGCAAAATAGGGGTTGAACAAGTTGAAAAATGACTGGGCATCGATATGTATTGCGTACTATGTCTGCAGTTATTATACACACTTTGTATTATGCATTTATGTTAGTGTAATTTTACGTTCTCACCGTTCGACAGATCATGTCATAAGTTGTGTCATCGGTAACCGCACTCTTACATACGTATTGTATCTTAATATTAAATAAACACTGAAAGTTTAATAAAATAATAAATAAATCACATCTGACATCTCATATCAGTTTATGTTACTAATTGATAAAGTAAAAAAAAATCATACTGTACAATAAATATGTCAACTTTTAAGAACAAAAAGAATAAAAATACTATTTTTTTTCTCTTTTCCGCAACGCGGTGTATTTTATGTTAGGCGTATCTTATATTAGATTTTATCTGTAATACGGGCCTTTACTATTATCCTGGGAAGGATACAAGAATCATTTTTGGGGATTTACTTTATAATGCCATTCTAGATCTTTGCATGAAAATTCATCAAAATCTGACTAGTAGAAACAGGAGTGGGATCTAATGGGTTAACCGAAGGGCGAACTTATATCCATGAAATTTTAGTTATCCATAACTCCACAGGCCGAATTGTCATTATTTGTCATTGTATTCACGGAGGTGGGTGGAGGTGGCATACAGTTTATGTGAATATTACAGAAATGAAGCCTACACACATATTCACACACATGTAAAATAAAACGAGATGCAGATATTTTGTCAATGTAAAAAACACACACACTATTGAAAAACCGACAGTAAGAGCACCAGTGTTTGGCTTCAGATCATCTAACAAACTAGTCCACCTACGTCACTGATTCTATTATACTCTATGGTTAGGTATTTCCACAGAATATAGAACCGGAACTACTATCTCTATCGTGTATCTTTAGTGTTCATCTGGAGTGGGATCCAATGGGTTAACCAAACGGCGAACTTATCTCCGTAAAATTTTAGTACTCCATAACTCCATAGGCCGAACTGTCATAATTTGTCATTATATTATATTCTATCGTTAGGTATTTTCACAGAATACAGAACCGGCACTATTATCTGTATCGTGTAATCTGTAGTGGGATCTAATGGGTTAACCGAACGGCGAACTTATCTCCATGAAATTTTAGTATTCCATAACTCCACAGGCCGAATTGTAATTATTTGTCACTGCTGGCGTTCGAGACGAAAATTTTGTTAGCCTAACGTTAGCTAACGAAGCTTTCACCGTTACAAGCCAGAGGGCATACATTCAAAAATTAACATACTATATATCGCACCATGAGAATAAAACTGTTACAACTAATTTTAAGATATTGAAGAAATACGATTTTGAAGAAATTTAAAACCTAATAACTTTTTTCCAAATTATTTTAGAACTTTGAAACTTTGTCAGGTTCATTCTAACTGTTAGTTTTAAATGTTGTGATAAAATTTTTGTCGAAAAAATTCATAGTTTCAATTTTCATTGCAGTTGCAACCACAAATTTTTTAGTTATTTTACAAAAAATTGCATTCTGTTTAGGATTATAATGTTATATCTGCAAATAATACATTTTTCTTTATTATTTCACAAAATATTACTTTTTGTTGGTGACCCAAAGTTGTATCTGCAACTAATACTTTTCAGAAATTTTGAAAATTTCGAAAATTATATAATTTTTTAATTGTAATAGTTTAAGGTAACACATTCCATAACTGTATTACAGATAGAGATGGGCAACGGGAAAATTCCCATTGGGAATTTTCCCGGGAATATACCCATTTACAATTACCTTACTATTACTTACAATTAGCTCTACTTTACGATTACTTACAATTAACTGTATTATTTTCAAATGCGTTTTTAATTAAAAACCGCGGCACCGATCCCTCAATTTACGTGAATATCCGCTTCACGGGGATTCAATTTATGCAGATAAAAAATGGCATAAATTAAATCCGTCATAAAAAAATACTGGAAATAAAAGTTACCAAAAATTGTAGAGAATTTTATAATACAAATGCTAACGAAAATGCAGAAATTTACACGTTAAAATTTTAAAAATATCGATTTTTTCGATATCGATAATTTTCGATAACGAAAAATAGGTTTTGACAGTCCCAATGCGTTAGGAATACCCACAACTTGCTTCGCTTAAGCCTTCAAAAATTTCTACGATGCTTCTACGATTGAGCTACGATGCACCGTTTACGAGATATTTACGATTAAAAGTTTACGTTTTCGAAAAGTATTGAAAACTAATTTTTTTTAAAAATATTTTATTGGTGACAAAACCAATTTGACTAGTGAGTCCGAATCAATCAATTATAATCAGTTTATGATGAGTAACTCGGTATCGATAATTTTCGATAACGAAAAGTAAGTTTTGATAGTCCCAGTATGTTCGGAATATCCACAACTTGCTTCGCTTAAGCCTTCAAAAATTTCGTTATTTTTGAGCTATGATGCACCGTTTACGAGATATTTACGATCAAAAGTTTACGTTTCCGAAAAGTATGAAAAACTGATTTTTTTGAAAATATTCTATTGCCGATCGAATCAATGGGACTAATAGAGCACAAATTAAGCCATTCTAATCAATTTATAATAAGTTGTTAGACATTAAGTAGTAAAAGTAATTAAACACATTTAACTGAAAATATTTTATTCTTCTTTTCTTATATTATAAGTATTAGGAATTAGGCACTCGCTGCTACAATTTTATTTTGTTTTTGGATTTTAATTTACTATATGGTTTCTTACAATTTCTTTTATATATCAATATTTTGCCGACTGAAGTTTTTCCCACGCTTGTCTGTTTTTATTGTACAAATATTCCGATTAAACTCAGATATTTTAGTGTCACATTTTAGTTTACATTTTGGTACGGAATATCCTGATTTAATTTTTGTTTTTGCCCGAAAAATTTCTAAGTTTTCAGTGAATAATATTCTGACCCTGTATTAATTAAACCTTTTTGTATATTTGTCGCCCGTAAATCGCGATTTCGCTTTCATTCCTTTCCTTCCAAAACAGGTTCCAAATTTCCATTAGTATTATTATTTGGGAAAGTTTCGTCTAAATTAAAATATATCTCCGAATTAGCAGCAACAGTTAAAGTAGAAAAACAGAAACTATCCATTATTTAAATGGATAAAATTGTTTAAATTGTTTAAATTATATGGTTTAAACTGTTTAAATTGAATGGTTTAAATTGTTTAAATTATAAGATTAAATTCCGAAAGAGCTGTTAAATTAATTTTTTCTTTATCAGCGCCCATATTTTGAAATTAAAATAAATTATTATTAGATTTTAACAAAAATAATGCTACGAAAGGATTCGTTTAAACTCAATAAACATTAAATATGACTAAACTGTGAATACATCATTATTTACTTACATTGTAAAATAATAACAAAAGAGGAATATCAAAATGCGTGTATAGTTCTGAACGTACCTACAATCCACTCTAACTAACATATGGTACCTGTTAATGCACTTAATAAATGAAAACACATACATACACCTGTAACGAACGGGTCTTTATTATCAATATTTATGTTCTAGTATTGTGTTGTTGTAATATTTCAATATTTTTATTTACGTTGTTTATTTACGAACTTTTGTTGAAGTATGCACATAAATAACATAAACTTGTATTATTATTATTATTTCTGTAAAATGCATATTTCAGCAAAATATTTTACTATAAAAAGATTTGTTCGTTCGATTCAAAGGCAGTCAAGGGCGGACATTCGTGTCAAGCCATGGCTCACCCAGAGGGAGGGGGGCAGTCAAGGCAGGCCAGTCAACACCGCTAGATAGCCTTGGCTCCCAAGGGGTCCAGTCCGAAGTCAGGTTCATATACACACGTAAGAAGGGTACGCATCTTTCTCTAAAAGTAAATTCTTTATATTTTACTTATTATTTTTTTTTATTTAGTTGTAATGCTATAAATAAACTGTGATATTTTGTTTCTTTTTATCTATATATAATGTTTGTCTCACTCCCCCTCAGCACCTCAACATCCTCGAATTGGGCGTAATTAACGAGTTCGGACCTCAACGCCTCTTGCCAAGGATAATATCCTTTAGGCACTCGGCTAACGTTCACACACCTTTTTCAATCTAAATAAAAAGTTAATTTTTTGTTTTCGCTTTGTTACAAATTTTTTTCTTTTTTTTTTTTTTTTTTTTTTAGTTACTGGACCAACAGAAATCTGTTACACACAGTAGTGAGAAAAAGAATAGAGAAAATAACAATGACATGACGTAAGGGGTTAGCCACACATATGGCTACCAATTTGTTACAACTGTACATGCAACAAAAATTTTTTAAACCATTTATTCTTAGGTTGTTAAAATTTAAAAAAAGTTTATGCACTATAACATTTTTCATTTTCTAGAATTTTAGGATGAAAATTTTACCAATCGATAGTTTTAATGTAGCTGAAGCCAATGATATAAAAATCTCAAAAACGAAAAATTTGCAGTTGCAACAGTTTTATTCTCAAGGTGCGATATATTAAAACAACAATTTCTAACATGGTGACTGATTATTTTTATTCCATAATTTTTAAATGTGGCTGTACTTCAGAAATTAAGTATTTATACCGTGAAAAACCATGAAAAAATATTTAACGTGTATTAATTTTTTGAATCAGAGCCCTCTGGTTTGTAACGGTGAAAGCTCCGTTAGCTAACGTTAGGCCCGTTGGGCTAACAAAATTTTCGTCCCGAACGCCAGCATTGTCATTGAGTACCAGAGACAACATATCTATCTCTATACTACTGAAACCAATATAACCAATAAAGGATAGAAAATATGTTATATATGTGCACTGGGTTTACTTTGTATTTGTGCGGTGATCTGTCTTTGACGTCTTTGTGTGAGTGATCGGAGATGTGTTGGCCGTGGTGTCGTATACATATATATGATATTACAACGCGTGTTGTGGCTCCGTGTGGGGGTTCTAGCAATGCCAACAACAATCACAACAATTGACCTGTGATTCACCTATACTCATCCACTGCTACGGAGCGAGTGACTACTAAGTAGCCTAATTTGCACAGAACTGCACACTACAGATTTCATGATATAGTTGCGTTACCTCTGTACTCTGTGGTAATTGTATTATACTCTATGGTTAAGTATTTTCACAGAATACAGAACCGGCACTATTATCTTTGTATACTAAGATGCTACATATTGCGCGTTGGCTGTCTCTACCTCGTATATCAAAAGCTTTGAGTATCGAAGTGATAGAGGGAGTACAGGTATATATTCACCATATATGTACTATACATATATTGCTAGCAACGTATCTAGCCTATGAGAGGAATTGGTCGCCAACAAAGAGAGACAGACAATACAAAAATAGTGTACCATTTTTGTTCTGCGCATGTCTAGCGGTTCACATGAAAAATAATAAATAAACTCATTCATATTTTTAATATTTTATTGGTTGAATTTTTAACTCACGAATGACAATTTTATTTACTTAAATAATAAATAAACACATTTATCGCTTATTAAAATTTACTTTGTAATTTATACTCATACTTGATAATGAAAACCTAAGTGGCTAAAATGGAGGCATTTTTGAAATTGCCAGCGCATGCGGACAATGAAAATAGATACACTAAATAGAAAGAGAGAGTGATATCGTCTGCACCCTAATGTTTGCGACCAAAAATGCAAATTGCTAGCAATATATGTATACTACATGTATGATATTCACTGTATATGAAAATGAAACCAAAAAAGGGTTATAGTGTTGACCAATATGGCGGTTAAACAAGGTTTAATTTAAAATTTTTCTATATTTACTGATGTTATATTTGTTTCTATAAATATTGTTAGAATATTTATTAATAAATAGTCTCAAATTACAACAATAATCGTATAAAAATTAAAAAATATTTATTACCACTGACACTTTATAAGTTATGAAAGATGTTAACGTGGTGTTTACCAATGTGGCGATTTGCTTCAAAAAAGATAATGTGTACTCCACCTATTGTGTGGTATATACACGTTCTGATATCTATGATCAAAAGCTACATGTTTTAGGACACACAAAAAACATATTAAATACTGTATTTACATATATACTTATATATATATATATATATATATATATATATATATATATATATATATATATATATATATATATATATATATATATATATATATATATATATAGCCAACATCAAAGGATGTAATTAGCATAAATCTTAAAAGCTCATAGTGATGAAAACACGGATTTAAAATATGTTTTTTTTTTTGTCAAAAAATGGGGAGTTTTCAGATACGAGGTTGAGACAGAGTACGCTCGATATATTATTATCTCTATCGTGTAATTTGCAGTATGCAGTTCTGAGCAAATTAGGCTACTTAGTAGTCGTTCGGTAGCAGTGGATGAGTGTAGTTCAATTATTTTGACCACGGTTTGATTGTTATGGGCATTGCCAGAATCGCCACACATGCATATTATGTAGTATTATATATACGTATGCGACACCACGCAACACACCTCCGATCACTCACACACACAAGACAAATCACACAAACGCAAAGTAAACCCAGTGCAAATATATAACATATTTACCATACTCACTACCCAATGACGTATATGGACTAGTCATTTTGTTAGATGATCTGAAGCCAAGCACTGGTGTTCCTCCTGTCATTGTTTAGTTGTGTGTGTGCGTCACGTGGGATGTCTGAAAAGTTGTCGTGAAATTAAAACTGACTACAACGTTTTCCATCCGAAACCAAAATGGTTAATTGTTGTGTTTTATCGTGCAAAGGAAAAAACCCAATTACGTTTCACAGACGAGTACAAATCATGTTTTAAAAATTAAATATGGGCATCCGCCATTTTATAATGTTATACACATGAGTGTCTAAACAAAATTTTTTTTATGTATGTATTTTTTTTTTTATACATATAATTCTTATTTTCATTAAAAAACATCAAAAAACCAAAAAAGGTTTTTGTTATTGGCAAATACTTTGCTAAATATCCTTTGTTCCCTATATTACTTTTATAAAAATATTCCCTATTTAAAATTGTTAAGAGATCACAATGGTATTTTTTAGGTACGTATGCGATTGTAAATGTGTGTGTTAAATGCTTCATTTCTGTAATAATTTTCACACATACGAAATGCCATCTCCACATACCTCCGTGTTACTACCCTTTTTTGGTTCCACTGGTTTCAGTAGTATAGAGATAGCAATGTTGCTTCTGTACTCTGTGGGTATTTCACAATTTGTTAAAGGTTAAGTACAATGCACAAAGTACACAAAATTCAAATTACCTACATTTACACAATACACATGATAAAATTACTTTAAAGTATTATTCATAAATTTATTGTTTTTGTTAAATGATTTTTATTATTGATCAAAATATTATATTTTATAATTAATTCTTTTTTTATATATAATAAATTTCTTTTTTTTTTCAATATAAAAGTAAGTGTTTTTGTTAAAATGAATACTCGTCGCAGCTCAAGGAAACTTCTAGCTAACAAGGATATAAGTAAAGAAGATTCAAATGAATTAGAAAAAGTTGTTCCCAAAAGACGAAGTAAAACACCATCAAAGCGAAAAATAGTTACATCTAAGTCTCCTAATAACAAACCTGAAGAAACTTCTGAAGATGATACTGATGGAGACTTTAATAAATCAAACAAAATTACCCCGAAAAAGAAAAGTAAAAATGAAACATCAACGAAGAAAAAGACAATAACACCAAAATCGTCTAAAGATAAATCTGAAAAAGTAGTTGAAGATGACAGTGATAATAATTCATCTTCTGATAGTAGTTTAAATGAATGTCTAAAATCAGCCGATAAAATTGATTTGAATTCTTCGTTTTTTGATACAGAAACAAAACAAGAAGAATCTAGTTTTCAAGATATCGAAAAAAAATTATTCACATCTATAAATTGTCTTAGCGATTCAGATTCAAGTGACGATGATATAACAGGGGACCCAAAAAGTTTACAAAACATTGATGAATTAAAAAAATCGTTACCGGATACAGCAATTTTTAAACAAATACAAAATTATGAGCAAACATTTAAAGAAGCGAAACAGAAGTATGAAAATTACAAAGAAAAATCCGCGAAAAAGGATGAAGTTAATATTAAAGAACTTTTGGCCATGGGTGAAACTAAAACCGAAAAAGACACAAGTCAGTTAATTATTTCAGATGATAATGAAGATTCGTCCGATATGGAAATATCTGAGGAAGAATCCAATATTAAAAATTACGTACCTAAAGAAGGTGTTGAAATAACAGTTGCATTTCCACAAGCACAACCTGCAAAAAAGAAAACTAAGGATGATGTAATGGCATCAATAAAAAGAAAGATAAATCGCGTCAAAAAGGAAAATCAAGTTTATTTACACAAAGTTCATTTACTTTGTTGGATAGCCTATGGCAATTATGTTAATTCAGTATTAAATAACGAAAAGTTATTAAGTTTAGCGTTATCGCTTATACCGTCACAGCACTGTTATCCAGACGGACGAATTTCATTAAATTACCTGGAACAAATAACAAAATGGTACGCAAAAATTTTTAAATTGAAAAATGAAAAACCTAAAACCATTGAAGAGTCATTGAAAGAATTACCATTACTAGAATCTTTACATTTACAAATTAGTAAAAGAGAAGCTAATTCAAAGAAAGATTTTGTTTTCATTTTTATTTGTATCTTAAGAGCCTTAGGCATACAATGTCGTCTAATACTTTCTTTTCGGGTACTGCCCATACGACCTCCGGCCAGTGAATTATGTTCACTCGCCAACAAATCAGAAAAGAAAACTAAAGAAAAAGATAATAATCCAACAAAATCAAAAAGTGGCGATGGAAAAAGCAAGAAAAAAACACCAGAAAAAACTAAATCGAACCAAGGGCAAAGCAAAAAGAAGACAGAAAGTGGAAAAAAGCCTTCAGTATCATCAAAAATACCTCAAGTAGACGGACTCAACGATGACGATACGGTTAAAAAGAAAAACACAAAGGAAAAGTCCAATAAAACTGAACTATCCAAAACGAAAAAATCTACACCTAAATCACGACCAACTGTAGTGGCAAAAGTAGGTATGTCTTTACGTAATAAAAATCCCGCAAAGTCTGCAAAGGGTAAAAGTGAACAAACGGCAACAGAAAGTACGATTAAAACGAGAAGTAAGAATGTTGCCAAAGACGTAGTGGAACTAGTTAAAAAGAGAATACGGGAACAAAAACAACAGGACAAAATGAAATTGGCAAAAGTGAAACAAATGCAAATAGATGATAGTAGCAGTGATTCGTCGTTACCTGAGCCGGTTCTAAAGAAAAAACGGAAAGAGAGTAGTGATGAAGAATTTGATATGAAAATGAAAAATAGAATTAAGTCAAAGGTTAAGGAACTAAAAAAAATTGATAGACGAGTTTTATCAACCGATGATGATGACTCGGCAGATATAATTAAGGAATCGAAAAAAGGAAATGATGTTTGGATTGAAGTGTTCGTTGAAGAAGAAGAAAAATGGATTAGCGTTGATGTTATTAAAGCCCAAGTACATTGCGTCCAAGAACTTTCTGTAAGATAGTTTTTCGTATAGCATTCATTTCAAAGGAACTGGGCGCACGAAACCTAATTTTGGTCTATGATAACGTTAAAAAAATATTTTCTTACATTTTAATATCTTAATATTGTTTTAAAAGTTAGAGAGTATACACTTTCAACTCCTGTATAAATCCTGTTCTAATTATCATCTAGTAATTCTGAAATAATTCTATGAATTTTACCAATTTTGGACATTTATAGCTATTTTGGGCGATATCATTATTTTTTAAGATAAGAAAGATAAAATTTATCACTATAGATTATACATAATAATTAGATTTTTCCCCTTAAGGATTCACAGAAAAAATAAAATATTCACTAGATCTGTTTCGGCTACTATTGTAGCCCTCTTCAGTAGCATAAAGTACCTGAAACCGGTCTAGCGAATATTTTCTATTTACAGCAATCCCCCGAAGAACACGATTAATTGGCTCCGTGTTCTTTGAAACCGTGTTGTTCGAGACTACAAAAGACGGAATTCCATTTTATATACATTTGTGAGTAATGTGTAATATGTAATAATGTATATGTAATGGATAGGTTCATAGTATTCATTACAATTAAAATGGAATGGAATTGAGCATTCATAAGCTCTGAAGTCGGTCTATCATAAAATATACCTGTTTTTTATTATGTTTGTTTATAAATAATGCTTTACGACTTTACGTTATTGAAAACTTTGATCGTAAATATCTCGTAAACGTTGCATCGTAGCTCAAAAATAACGAAATTTTTGAAGGCTTAAGCGAAACAAGTTGTGGGTATTCTAAACATATTAAGACTGTCAAAACTTACTTTTCGTTATCGAAAATTATCAATGTCGAAAATAAAGATATTTTCAAAATTTAAATATGTATAAATTTCTACATATTCGTTATCATTTCTATTATAAAATTCTCTAAAAATTTTTAGTATTTTTTATTTCCAGTATTTTTTCTTTTAATGACAGACTCAGTTTACACGATTTTTATTCGTGTAAATCAAATCCACATGGAACGGATATATTCGCGTACACTGAGGACCGGTATAACTTTATATCAAATATATAATATATGTATTTTATTGTTTTTCAAAAGAATTACTTAAAAATCGTGTTGTTTGAAACCGTGTAATTCGGAGGAAGGTACCCGTGTTCTTCGGGGGTTACCTTTATTTGTGGGTCTTTAAGGGGAAAAACTTTATTATTACATATAATCCAGCCCACAGTACAGTTCAATATAGTAATTTAACTATAGATTTTACATAGAGTATTCCCCAATGCCTAAGTTCCAAACTACGGTAGCGGGTAAAATCTATATAGAAAACCACTAAAAAGAAATGTAAAACTGATTTTTGAACTTTTGCTTTTAAGTCAAGAGCATCTCAACCTATCGTATATGTCGTTGCTTGGAATAATGATGGTACTATTAAAGATGTTACCAGCCGTTATTGTAAAAATTGGAATACTGTCACCAGAAAATTACGCGTAGATAAAGAATGGTGGCAAAAAACACTTAAACCGTACGAGGCGAAAAAAACAGCCAGGGAAAGAGAAGAAGATGAAGAATTGTTACAGCAGCAATTAGATCAACCTTTGCCAACATCTATTTCAGAGTAATTTACTTCTATTGTGCTTTTATTTCATGTAACCACCTTAGGAAAATGAGAATTTATACTATAATCATAAATCATAATATTTCAGATACAAAAATCATCCTTTGTATGCCCTAAAACGCCATTTATTGAAATTTGAAGCTATTTATCCAAACGATGCTCCTACATTAGGCTTCATAAGAGGCGAACCTGTATATGCAAGGGATTGTGTGCACACTTTACATTCACGAGAAACTTGGATAAAAGAAGCAAAAGTGGTAAAGCCTAAACAAGAACCATACAAAATTGTAAAAGCTAGACCGAAATATGATAAATTGACCGGCACCGTTACAACTGATATACCGCTCGAATTGTTTGGCATATGGCAAGTACAAGATTACGAACCACCGGAAGCAAAGAATGGAAAAGTCCCTCGAAATTGTTATGGAAATGTTGATTTGTTTAAACCGTGCATGTTACCAAAAGGAACTGTTCATTTACAGTGTAAGCTTTTTTTTACATAATTATTTTTGGTTCGTAATTACACCGGCCCCTCAATTTACGCGAATATCCGTTCTACGGGGATTCAATTTATGCGGATAAAAAATTACGTCAAGTTTTTGATAACGAAAGTTAACGAAAAGTAGTTTTTAAAAAAATTGTTCTATTACTCACCAAATCAATGGGACTAACAGAGCTTAAATCAATCAGTTATAACCAATTTATGATAAGTTACGCGGTATCGATAATTTTCGATAACGAAAAGTAGGTTTTAACAGTTGCAATACGTCCGGAATACCCATAACTTGCTTCGCTTAAGCCTTCAAAAGTTTTTGAGCTACGATACACCGTTTACGAGATATTCACGATCAAAAGTTTATGATTACGAAAAGTAACAAGAAGCAATTTTTTTTAAGAATATTCTATTACTGATTAGATCAATGGGACTAATGGAGCGTAAATTAAGCCATTATAATCAATTTATGAGAAATAACTTGGTGTTGATAATTTTCGATAACGAAAAGTAGGTTTTAACAGCCCCAATATGTTCGGAATACCCACCACTTGCTTCGCTATTTAAATTTCGTTATTTTTTCGCTACGACACACGGTTTAGGAGATATTTACGATCAAAGTTTTCAATAACGTAAAGTATCATTTATAAACAAATACACCAAGACCTCGCTTTGCGTTTTTTCAAAGTTGCGTCGCTGCTGAATTAGTACTAATTTTCACTGTGCGTCGTTAAATTTTCAAAGTTGCGTTGTTTTGGGTTCGCGTCTTTAATTTTTTTTTTGAAATTTCCTTTTCGAAATTTTTTGAAATTTCCTTTGTTTTTTCTAAAAGATGGTACGACTTTATTGTAATATGGTGGATATGTATCTATTGATGTTGTAATAAAGATTGATAATAGATGGCAACTACTTTGAGCGTCTTGGTATAAAACTAAAATAAATGGGCCTATTCGTACCGCACCTAGCCAAAGTGCCTTGCTCTTACTTTTAAGAACATTACACTTGTTTTGAAGAACTTTTGCCTTACTTTGGAGATATTTGTATATTCCTGTCTCACTTTCCGTGTTCTTCAGAGAAGGGTGAAGGATATATACGATGTATACCGAACGCTATTACTGACTATAAACTATGTATGCAAGAATCATCGTATCATAGAGATGTACGCGATATGATTTTACTCACAGAGTACTAATTTAAATACAAGAGTAATATTGTACTAGATTTTAGATAAAATTTCTTGTTAATACAATAATACGTGAAAGTTAAAAAATGTGTTGTTAATTATTTAGAATTTAGCTAATTCACTTGAATGAATTTTTTTAATGAAAATAAGTTGCGTTTTTAATGACAATAGGAATATTCTTATTGGAACGAGAAAAAATTAAAAAATAAAATAACAGAAAATTCTCATATAATTTTTATTTGTATAAATTGAATTATATAATTCATTTTATTTATTTATACTATTATTATTATTATTATTATTATTATTATTAATTTTTACCGGCTTTAATTAGGTATTTAAATCATGGGATACTTCGTATACATGTTTGATGTACTAACAAATTCTTAATGAATAGTTTTAACCTTATGTAAAGGCCAGGCCAATGACGAACAAAATTGTATTATTCATAATGCTAATTTCTTTATACCTATTAAAATTTTTGCCAGTTCAACATTTTACATTCAATTCTTATCAAAATTCTGTACAATTCTTATTATAATAAAAAAAATTAATAATAATAATAATAATAATAATAATAATAATAGTATAAATAAATAAAATGAATTATATAATTCAATTTATACAAATAAAAATTATATGAGAATTTTCTGTTATTTTATTTTTTAATTTTTTCTCGTTCCAATAAGAATATTCCTATTGTCATTAAAAACGCAACTTATTTTCATTAAAAAAATTCATTCAAGTAAATTAGCTAAATTCTAAATAATTAACAACACATTTTTTTAAAAACCTTCACCTATTATTGTATTAACAAGAAATTTTATCTAAAATCTAGTACAATATTACTCTTGTATTTAAATTAGTACTCTGTGAGTAAAATCATATCGTGTACATCTCTATGATACGATGATTCTAGCATACATAGTTTATAGTCAGAATAGCGTTCGGTATACATCGTATATATCCTTCACTCTTCTCTCAAGAACACGGAAAGTGAGACAGGAATATACAAATATCTCCAAAGTAAGGCAAAAGTTCTTCAAAACAAGTGTAACGTTCTTAAAAGTAAGAGCAAGGCACTTTGGCTAGGTGCGGTACGAATAGGCCCAATGTGTATTACGAAATTAATTAAACAGACAGTGATTAATTTTCTTTGTTTTTATAAATTAATTGATTATTTTGTTTTAATTGAATTTGTTTTTTTTTTTTTATATGTAGGTATGTAATAAAATTTTATATTATTTTTGTTTTTTAAATGTTTACATACTTTGTTCAATTTTCTTTTTAAAAAGTAGTATTTTCGTAACCCTGAAACCTATCCTCGATCTTTACATGGTTTTCTATAGAAAATCATAATTCACTTTGCGTCGTGTTTTTTTGGAACGTAACCACGACGCAAATCAAGGTCTTAGTGTATAGTAAAAAACAGGTACACTTTATGATAGAACGAATTCAGAAGCACTTCGAAAATTTAACACATCGCTATAGACAATTTTTTTTAAAAATAGATCGCGTAAATCAAATTCGCGTAAATTGAATTCAATTTGCCGCCTAAAATGAATACTCACGTAAAAAAAGTCCGCGTAAATTGAGGGACCGATGTAATTTAAAGAAACAACTACTACTAATCCTAAAGAGTACTTAACAATAAGAATGGTGATATTCTGGCATAATGTCTTAGTAAGAATTTAAACTAATATAAGTCCTCGATTTTAATATTAAATATTTTGGTTACAGTACCTGGTTTAAATAAAACAGCACGAAAATTAGAAATAGATTGTGCTCCAGCTGTAGTTGGCTTTGATTTCCATTCCGGTTGGAGTCATCCAGTTCTAGACGGATATGTTGTATGTGAAGAATATAAAGACACATTAATAGCAGCTTGGGAACAGGTATTAATATTAAACAAAACCAAAAAACTTCACTTTTTAATTGAGAAGTCTCGTAGTGTGAATAATGTAATATGTAGTTATAATTGATTAAAATATTGACCAAAAATAATAAATCGGTGAAAAAAAAATGAAATCCGTCAATAAAAAATATAGAAATAGAAGCTCTAAGTTTAAATTGGACTGATTGATTTTCAACTCGCCTTTGATGTCAAATATATGCATAGTCGGACACCGAGTGTCTTTTTATACAATATTTTTTTATTTACTTACGTTAAGAAATTATTTTTAAAAATAGTATATTGTGCAATAAATACGGGAAGTTGAGATCGAGAGCGAAGCTGAGCGCACGATCGAAGTGAATCCGCTCATTCGCTCGAGTGGGCAATCGACAACACCGCAGGAGTTGCACATACTATTTTTTATTACAAGTTGCACATACTTTCTTTTATTATTATTATTATTATTATTTTTTAAAATAATATATATTTTTTTTAAGTTAAATATTGTTTAAATTATTTTTGTTAGTGATTTTTATAGAAATAGTAATAAAATATTTATTAAATGCCAAATCAGAAGATGGCTTCCCATGTTTTAATTAAATTTTGTATGTTTTATTGTCAATTTACGTGCGCATATTGTGATTTATGCACGCAAAAAAAGCAGTTGAAATACGTTTAAGCCATGTGGTAACAGTAGAATGGGCAAGTAACTATTTGTCAAACAAAAATGCGTGCGGCAAGATAGTACTTATCCCGCATGAGTAATAAAAATATATGAATCTTCAAAAGTTTAAAAGATGGCTTTTTAAAATATCATAATTGAATTTATAAAAGATGAAAACGTCAAAATTGTCGTATCCATAGTAATTAACATATTTACCAGCTTTATAAGAGTTTAATAAAAAAAAAAAACTCTTCGGTCTATTAACATTGGCGTAGAAGAGATGACGTCACACATTTGTATGAAGTAGAACACTATTTTTTGCGTAAAATGCAACTTTAAAGTCCCGATAATTTTATTAGCTGTTGAGATACCTTAATCTTTTTTACACTTTTATTTTAATTTTGATTTTTATTCATAAAAGAAAGATGGTGGATTTCTCCATTCGTTATATTCTAGCTATTAATTATTTTTGGTTTTAAAATATCTGATGTATTCTTATTTCGTCAATTTTAGGAACAACACGAAGCAGAGAAACGTGCTCGAGAAAAAATTGAGAAACGTGTTTATGATAATTGGCGTCGATTAATCAAAGGTTTATTGATAAGAGAACGACTTCATGCTCGATACGATTTTGGTGGTGAGACATCAAAAAGTATTAAAAAGGACACAAAAATATTTAAAAAGATTCCAAAGAAGAAAAAAATATGTAGCGATAGCGACACAGATGGTTAGCAATAAAAATCAAAGCAATCAAACTCATAAGCGGGTCTTTCTTTTTCAGCGTACCAATATATTTTGATACTAATTTTAAATATGTATTATGTATCTAAGTTTACATCACAATTAATTTAAGTATTATTGTTATAAAAATAAATAAACAGGTAAAGAAGTAAATTTATAAAATGTAGACTTAAACGAATTTGAAATGAGAAACCTTACTTTAAAAATGATCTAGATTGAACCGTTCTAAAATGCGCTACTGCAGCTTCTCTCTTTAGAAATTTGTTGATTCTAAGAACTTCTATTAACACGCTAACGGTTATAATCTATAATGACAAAATGCCCTATTTGACTACACTATTTTGACAACTAGTATACTTTATACAGGGTTAGTGAAAAGTACGGAAACAGTCAAAAATCTCAGCGGTAAAGCATTTTTGGGATAAATGATGATGACAAATATTTCAACATTTTTTACGGCGCATCCGATGGTGACCTCGACTTCGATTTCAAGGTCAGGATTCAAGGTCACATCAAGGTCAAGTCAGTTTTTTTAAATGACAACCCCCTCTTTCGACCCCGGAAATGGAAAGAGCAGAAACTTCTACATCCGAATATGACCTTGATCGTGATCTCAAGCTCAATTTAAAGTCAAACGGACTTGGCCTTGAGATCAAAGTCAAGGTCACCATCGGATGCGCCGTAAAAAATGCTGGAACTTTTGTCATAACCATGTATCCCAAAAAACCTTCCCCCTTGAGATCTTTGACTGTTTCCATACTTTTGACTAACCCTGTATAGATGTGCTAACACGGTATAGTGTTGTGTCGCAGTTAGTTAGGTTCGCTTGGCGCTGTAGAGTGGCAATAACCAACAACGTGTTAATATACAGTTTTTATAATTCAATTATATAAAAATAATGTAGAGTTTGCAGGCTATGAAACACAATACATACCTGTATCATATTATGTCTAATTAAATTTTGTGAAAAAATTTCTTTATTTCTAATTATAGTCTAAAATTAAAAAATTTGTAATTTAGCCATAAATTCAGAAGCATGTACTAGAAAAAATTGTCACTTATAAGAAAGTAGATGCAATATTTACATATATATCTTCGACTTTTCACACACCTACAGTATTTTCTAATGGGAACCGTGTCTGTCTGGGTGTGTATAAATTTATAATAGTGAGAGAAACAGATGAATTTCCAGAGAATAAATACTGTATAATATATCTTATCCCACATTCTTTATCTTTACAAAAAGAAAACACAAAATAATACAAATAGGTACAAACTTTTTTTAACTTACTGATAAAAAAAATGATGGCGACGCCCCTTATGTCTTATGTCATCTTATTGTGTCAAGGCCCTGATACCTATACAAAAAAGTAAGCAGTTTTTTTTTTATTTTTATTTTTTACTTATATTTTAAAACTGGAAGTTTTATGCTGAGCGTCCACTAGGTCGGAAACGCGGCGCGATTCTTATATCAATAAGATCTCCATCATTACAATTTATCCAAATAAATATAGTTTGAAAAATTTATAAACTCGTTTCTTAACAAAAACATTATTAAAACAAGTGCAAACAGTAAAAATTTAACACTGTTTACTATTTAAACTCCAGCTCTTAATAAAATTTGTTCGAAACTGATTTTGGATTAAATTTCGAATATTCAATAGTCTCGATTAACAACTTTCAAAACTTTGCTATATTAGTGACACAAAGATTATGTGAGCGCCTCCGGCAAAATCAGAAACTGTAGAAATCACTTTTATTGTTTAAACTCCTTATGACATATTTCGATCAATATGATCATTATCAAACAAGTGAAGATTACATTCAAATACATGCCTAGTTATAATTTTTTGTTAATGATCATATTGATCGAAACATGTCATGAGAGTTTACAAAATAAAAGTGGTATTTTTGCAAAGTAAAGTAAATATGGCACCACAAAGTAACACTCAAATCTATTAAATTTACTCTCAAGATTTCTTTAAAAAAGCAAATTTATTCCAACACATGTATTACTTGAAGAAAATATACAAATTCTCTTTACATTTTTTTTCTTAATCTAAAAAAAGTCACTTGAAAATTTAAGCTTTTAAACAAACCATATGAAAAATTTTTTGTCTCAAAATGCCGGACTTTTTACTGTCAGTGATAAGTAGGGTTTCCGATCTCGATTCGATTTTATCGAAAATCGATTTTTGCAGAACCGATCTTTGATTTTTCGAATCGATTCTTTGGAGACCAAATCGATACAGAGATCGTGAAAAATTTACGGGATCGGAGATCGATCTTTTCGAATTTAAATTAGAATATTTTTAGTAAAAATATGATATTTTTTCAAAATTATTATAGAATATATTTTAACTACATATTTATGTTGTAAAATGATTTTACCACTTTTATGATTCATTTATAGAAAATTGAGTCAAATTTTGGATTCATGTGACACTTTTAGCGCAAACTGAAAACCATTTTATTCATATTAAATTCAGCAGTTCATCTTCAAAGGAAACTGAAAATTTTGAAACTGATTTGTGATAAACTGACTTAATAAGAAACTTCATTAAAACTTTTATATATCTTTTATTTTCTGTAAGGTCAAAAATGGAATCGATTTTCGTTATATCAATCATTTGTAAGCTGATTTTCTCCTGCATCGATTTTTGGTTTGACGATTCGAATCGATCCACAAGATCGATTTTTTGGCCAAAGATCGGAAACCCTAGTGATAAGTACAATAGATAAGGTTACAAAAAGAAAAAGAAAAAAAATCAAAGATCCCAACATCAAAAAAGTGAACCCTAGGAATATACAAAATATAAATTATACTAAACTATGTTAATAAAATTGAACAATATTTAGAATTATACCGTATTTCGGAAAATCTGTCACAGAGGGCGACACCTGTACTAGTGAATATATACATATCACAGCATTTTGAGCCGCCCTATTGCAGGACGAGTTCACTCGTCTTAATCATTTAAAGCAGGGGTGGCCAACCCAAATGATCTTGCGGGCCACTTTGGAAGCGCATCATAACTCCGCGGGCCGCATTAATTATGTATTTTTTTGCGTTCTCATATATTATGTATTTTTTTGATACATTGGTTTTCACCATAGAGTAATAGAGACAACATATCTATGCCTACACTACTGAAACCAGTGTAACATGTAAGAGATAGACAATATGTTGTATACACACACTGGGTTTACATTGTATTAGTGCGATTTTGTGTGAGTAACGCATATAGAAGGGGCGGTCACGTGGGTCAGACACCACACGCATGTACTAGGGGATGTAACCGATGTAACAATACCAACAACAATCAAGTCCATTATCGTGTGGTTGATCTTCAATCATCGACTGCTACTGACAAACTGACAACTAGGAAGCCTAATGAGCACAGAAGTACACACTCGTGATTTCAGAAAAGAGATAGTTGCGGCGTCTCTGTCCTCTGTGGTTTTCACTACCTTGGTCATTATAAAATAAATATATTTTATATAAGTGTGATTAATCTCGCGGGCCAAGAAAAGTTCTAGGCGGGCCACATGCGGGCCGCGGGTTGGCCACCCCTGATTTAAAGAGTTAATATTTCATTTTTCTGCACACGAAAGACAAATTTCTTCTAAATAATATATACATATTTTGTGATACAAATTTAAACTATCCATTTATTATTCATACCATATTTCATATTGTTATATACCTATAACTATATATACATATTTTGCTAAAATTAAATTTTATAAATACATATAAAAAAGCCAAAATATTACGACAGTAATCCCAGCTTTATGATTTTTAACAGATCAGTAGGAACAAATCTATTGTTTTTCATATACCTCTGAAAAAACAGTATGTATTTGTTCAATCATATCAGACGTAGTCATACTACGTCCGTACTTTGAGAACGCCTTCGCGTTACATTTTCTTGTTAAATTACAAGCTGCATACGCGGCTATCATTGCTTTTAAATTAAGATCTTGTTCGTTTGCCACTAACTTATTCATTAGTGACCAAGCTAAAAATGTTCCTAATGTTCCACTTAATAAATCACCCTGTCCACCACACCGTCTACCTGAACCAGCCGTTGTACACATGACAACATTGTTAGTGTCGAAAATTGAATCGATTTCTCCTTTTCGCACGATAACAATATGTTCACCCATTGCCTTTAATTTCTTAACAGTTTCATTTTCACTTTCCGTTGGTTGAATTGCCGTTTTAAATATTCGAGAAAATTCAACAGCGTTCGGTGTTAAAATAGCTAACGGATAATCTTGAATGATTTCCGGCCGACAGGATACCAAATACAAACCATCAGCATCGATAACAAGCGGTTTATTCAATGATCGACATTTATTTATTATTTCACTTACAACGTCCATTGTTTCCGATGCACGACCTAATCCTGGACCAATTATAATTACATGAAACCGCTCTAGCCAAGGCTCTATCAATGAAATACTCTCTTCCGCGTCTAGGAGAGGATGAACTATAAGCTCCGGACTGTACGATTTGATAACAACTGAAGATTCTTTACTACAAAATACGTGTACCAAATCGGCGCCAAGTTTCAAGGCACTAATAGCAGCGAAATAGGGAGCACCGGTATATTCGAGAGAACCACCAATCACACATATTCTTCCATCTGCTCCCTTATGTTTAGAAGTAGTTAAAACCGGCACAATTTGTTTTGCCATACCCAAAAAATTGGTTTCATCGCCTATTTTAAGAGTACTCATATTTCTACAATATTTTTTCCGAACTTGACTTCCTAAATGATCAAACAAAAACTTATGTGTTTTTACAATTAAAAAACTTCTCATGCTACTAATAAATTTAAATATTTATATGTTATCGTTTAAATATGACATGTATCACATGTATATGTTATCTACACCTATATTATGTACAGGATGTTTGTGGTAAATTTGGTTTACGTACTGACATGTAGACGACGTATACTTTATATTTCTTATAATCAAACGATAAGATTAGGATGTGGCTTTTAATATTCCTTATCCGTATTATTTAATCTGTCTGGCGTTTGTAAAAATAGAAACAAAAATCTCAGTGAAGTGTAAGTTAGGTGTAATAAATAATCTGAGGGAGTAGAATTTCTGAGGGATAATATATACGATATATACTTTAACAGCTGTTCTAAAAATTACCATCCATAAGACATAATAATTATATAAGTTTTGAATTGTAGTTTAGACCTAAGATGGGTAAAACATTTTATAATTTATAAATATAACACAAGAAAAAAAATAAATGGTGCAGGCGGTGTAGACTATATGTACTGAGACACGGTCGTAAATGTTTGACGTTTTAACTTAATCCTCTTTGGTTCAAGTAGTGGTTCAACCAATCGTAAATAAGATTAAATAATTATCACATCGTTATCACGGTTATATGACAATTTAGGGCCGTTTTACACGGGTAGAGTATAGTGTAGTCACTAGAGTACATTTCGATAATCTACTGATTACATATTTTAGTGTTTAGTCGTTTATAAATGTCTGTCAACATTTTCAAAGTTAATAAATCTATAAATTCCTTCTTCTGAACATTTCATTTTATAAACAAAATGATTAATAAAACATAAAAACCAACAAACAAACGTATTTAATTAAAATTCACATAGTGTTTGCAAAATTGTCAAACTGGATCGACTGGGATCCGAACCCGGATCTCTTGGTTGCTAGCCAAGCGCCTTACCAATTAGGCTACCGAGCCGCTTTTAGGAACAAGTGACAATAGTACCAAAGTTTTTTTGAAAACTGATAGGTTATTGTGTTACCAATGCACGAAATTATTAGAACTATTATAGAATAACAATATAAACTTACAAATGTTTCAAATCACAGATTCCCAACGGGGGTGATATCGCCCCCCAGTGGGCGCTGGAACCTTCCATGGGGGCGGTAGCGGATAAGGAAGAGGGATGGTCAAATAAATAAATTAATATAATAAACAGATAAATTAGGTATACATAGATAATATGCAACAATATTTTAATATTTTATATAAAATTAACTATGATGGGCTCAAGTTAGGGAGTAGGGGATGTTGAAATTTCTGTTCTATACTAAAGGGGGCGGTGGTCCAGAAAAGGTTGGGAATCTATGTTTTAAATCGTACCAGTATTGCGTAAAACGTAAATTTAACTTGGGAACAAATATGTCCCATTTACGTTAAGGGGTTAAAACAGTTAAATATAACTAGTTAAATTGATTTTGTCTTCATTTAAATTTAAATCGAAAATTTAGACAATGTTTTAGCTGTGTTTACAGTACCGATTTATATAAATTAGAGATATTTTAAGAAGAAATTGTATACCTAGCCGTAGAAGATGCTGTCAACGTGAGATGCTCATATCATGTCTTCGTTTCACCGGGTTTTAACTCTCTTATCCCAGTGTTCCAACAAATTCTTTCAAGACTATTAAGTCGCGCTTTGTAAGCCAGTTATTATGGTCATTATTATCATCTTATAGGTATACAATTCTTCATTTCAAAAGCGATTAGCGACTATAGAAACTGAAATTCAGACGTGATGTTTTAACACATATTATACACATTACACGCTATACGCACGGTATAATTATTACACACAAGTATGTAGGAAACGGCCGGTTTTTTACTACGAAAACGTGTTAATTAAATAAAAAAATAATGCTAATTAAGGATTATTATGGATGGATTTATATAACAATAATGTTAAAAATTGTATGGTTATACAAACCTTTTTTCGAATTGAAGAAAATACTGAAATAAACCATTACCATTAACCAAACTTTTTAAGCCATATCAATTTATTATATAGGTATTAAAAATATCTGACGTAAAATTTGATCAAATTTCGAACAAGAATTACTTCATCATTATTATTTATATTTTAAATATACAGTCTGCTAACAAAACAAAACTTATTACTAATTTTATACAATTAATGTTACAAACATTTGAATCTTAATTTAAAAAACAAATTGAGTGTCTTTTAACAAGTATTTTTAGATACCACCGCCACTTTTTTGTAATATTTGAGCAAAACGTTTTGTAATTAACAAGGAAACATCTATAAAACGATTGACGCAGTTATTTATGCACGTTTCTGTTTTACTGTCCAATTTGCTTCCTGGCTTATCTATACATTTGTCCCAGCAATAATCATTAAATTCATGAATCTATTATAAAAATAAATTTTTATTTTATTCAAATTTTGCTTATTATAGAACTAACTTATTTTTTTAAATATCGAACCTGTGCTTGAAATTGGGCTTTTTGTTTTTCAATTAACAAAAATTCTTGTAATTCTTGATCACCCATTTTACTGCTTGCATCTGATGAACCAAAACTTTCACTTGAAAAATCTGCCATTTCAGTAAAATTTAAAATTGTTCCTGAATATTATTAAATAAACAAAAAAAAAATTAATATCTTGTATCTCTTGTATCCAATTTTATTTTATTTTTTTAAAAATATATTTCATAGATTTAGTTACTTAATAAGAGGAATGCAGAGGAATGAGATGATGAAATGATGAAATCAAGGAGACCCAACCGTAGAGGTCAGAATATGGGTCAGAAAGATTAAGTATCTATGGTCTGGACCACAGAATACAGAAACCAACATCCTATTTATTCCCTAGATACAATCAGCCCAAAAAGTGGCGGTGTTGACCAGAAAATTTTCTTTTGATTAATTTGTTGAATCAGGTCCTCTAATTTGTAACGGTATAAGCTCCGTTAACTAACGTTAGGCTAACAAAATTTTCTGGCGAAAGCCACCACTGTCATATTGAGTGTTTTCCATTGTTCTAAATGGAACAAACTTATTATGAAATTCACGGCATACACATTTTATATTATATTATAGAAGGCATCACAGAACAATAGAACGAATATAACTGTCTCTTTTCTGCAATCACTTATGTGGAAGTATGTGCATCTTAGGCTGCTTAGGTGTCAGTTGCTCAATACCCGTCGTTCAGTGTAAGTCAGTCAAACAACAATAAATTTGATTGTTGAACCGGCACAAGTAGCGTTGTGGTATCACACACATACATACATGTATGTGAACCAAAGGTCACGTGACGGCTATCACCACTCACACAAACAGAGTTTACCGCACAAATACAAAGTAAACACCGTGCACGTATACAACATATTTTCTATCTCAAGTGGTTACACAGGTTCCAGTAGTATAGAAATATGTATTTTCTCTCTAGATGCTCTATGGAAGGCATTGTAATTAGAAACTGATAGTCACCATTAGATATATTTTGTGACGTCAATAAGGCCGAAACAAATAATTTATGTCAAAATTATTTAAATATTGCATTTTAATTAGGTATTTAAGTATTTTGAATTGTAAAAGTTTATGAAATATTTAAAATGGTTAAATTTACGGTAAATATATGAAAAAATTATAGTGGAATAAATCTAAAAATAATAAGAAAATTAAATTTTTTACGTTTCAGTCTGATGGGATTATTTGTGCAAAATGGGTAAAAGCATGTGGGGGAAACGTCGTTTTTAATTTAGCGACAACAAAAATTTGCTCTGATCAATTTGAAGAGCCAGACTACACTAGTTTAAAATATAAATTGTGAAATACTTCAGTAGAAAAACGACATTTAACTAAAGGTGCATTACTTTCTAAAAATCTTCCCAAGCTTAATACAGTTACTGAAAGAGAAAATAGAAAACAGAAAAAAGAGCATAAGAGATAACTGACAAGAAGTGTCGGAAATTATAAAAATTTATAAACGGTTTGATTTTAAAATTATGCGTTTTTAATATTAAATTTAATAAAAAGTAATAATTACAAGCATGAAACAAAGGAAACGACAGCGCAGCATAATACTAAAAACGATGAAGTTAAAAAGGATATTGGTGTGCAAAAAGAGTAAATATTCTTAAGATTATTTTGCATTTTACTTATTAATTTCATTTTTAGATTAATAAAAAAAAGTGGTATAAAAATACCGATAAAAATTTTATAAATTACTTATCTTCTTGATAATTTATTCATCAGTCGTTACATATTGATTTACCACTAAAAGTAAAGAATTTTTACTTTAAAATACGCTTGTACAATCGTATTAAAATATTAAATCAGAATGTTTCCAAACATAAACACTAATCTGTGCGTAAACATATTAAAAAAGAAAACTGAACAAAACTATTTTGTAAGTATTTATTAATAAATGCAATAAGTTCATACAAATATCGGAGGGGTGGTTTTATTTAACATTAAATTTCAGGTTAATTAACAAATTCCAATGCGCAAATAAAATAAAATGAAATAAATCAACATTTTTGATTCTTTTTTTTGGTAGTTTTTGAATATACATTCATATAATATCTCATTCAGCAGATCGGTCCGGATGACGTCACATTCATCTATCAAAAAATTAAATAGATTGCCTTGGTATCCATAATATAATGTGTGTATGTCGTGATGAAACTTATAGTGTCGTCTGTGTTTTTAAATGGAAAATCCCAACCGACTTGATGCACCCACAAACTATGGTGCCAGATATTTAGCACCCCATATTGAGACCGGAAAGAAGTTAGCGCCGAAAGTTGAAAAATCTTTTTGTTTTTTATATGGTTAAATTGCTCCCAAATTGCTCTTTTGAAATCAGTAATTGCTCCACCTGAAACTTAATTATTTAATTAGTTACTTATAAAGAAAAACATTTTTAAGTAATGATTTAAGTAACGATTTTTAAGTAATTCTTCTGAAAAAGAATAATATATATATATATATATATATATATATATATATATATATATATATATATATATATATATTTGATATAAAGTTACATCGGTCCTCAATGTACGCGAATATATCAGTTCCATGTGGATTTGATTTACACGAATAAAAATCATGTAAATTGAATCTGTAATTATAAAAAAAAAAATGTTGGAAATTAACTACTAAAATTTTTGAGAATTTTATAATAGAAATGATAACGAATCTGTAGAAATTTACATATTTAAATTTTGAAAATGTCGTTATTTTCAACATCAATAATTTTCGATAACGAAAAGTAGGTTTTGACAGTCCTAATATGTTCGGAATACCCACAACTTGCTTCGCTTAAGCCTTCAAAAATTTTGCTGTTTTTTCGCTACGACGTACCGTTTACGAGATATTTACGATCAAAAGTTTACGTTTACGAAAAGTATCGCAAACTAATTTTTTCAGAAATATTCTATTGGTGACTAAATCAATGGGACTAACAGAGCCTAAATTAATCAGTTATAACCAATCTATGATAAGTTACGCGGTATCGATAATTTTCGATAACGTAAAGTAGGTTTTGACAGTCCCAATATGTTCGGAATACCCACAACTTGCTTCGCTTAAACCTTCAAAAATTTTGTTGTTTTTTCGCTACGACGCACCGTTTACGAGATATTTACGATCAAAAGTTTACGGTTACGAAAAGTATCGAAAACTAATTTTTTCAGAAATATTCTATTGGTGACCAAATCAGAGGGACTAATAGAGCTTCAATTAAACAATTATAACCAATTTTTGATAAGTAGTTCGTTATAGATAATTTTCGATAAGGAAAAGTAGGTTTTAACAGTCATCGTTTACGAAATACTTACGATCTAAGTTTTCAATAAATTTTTATGATAGACCGATTTCAGAGCTAACGAATGATCATTTCCATTCTATTTTAATCGAAATAAATACGCATTATATACAAATGTGTATGTAAGTATGTAATTCAAAATTCGTTGCGTTATTTCTTTGAAATTTTTTTATATTTTTTTATTTGCACACTTGTAATAGAAAATGTCTATCTTTGGTGGTCTCGAACAACATGGTTTCAAAGAACACTGAACCAATTAATCGGGTTCTTCGGGGGATTGCTGTACGCAACGTAAAATAAATTAATAAAAATGGCGGTACAATCGTTTTAAAATTTTTGCGTTTCCGACATACTATATCAGAAACATTGAGAATAAGCATGTGCTGACACACTGTGTATGGCGGAATCATCAGAAATAAAGTGCTGTCACACACAGTACGAATGTGTCCCTACCGGTCTTCCGTACATTTGACATAATTTTATGAATTTTACTATGTAACATAGAGTTTTGATTATGTTACGCAAAAGTACTATAATTTTTAGTGATTAGAATTCCACAAAATGTGCCAAAATAAGTACAGTTTCGGTCATTTGAAGCTGTATTTTGTAACTGTAATAATCAATTTCCCGTTTTTTTTTTTTACTCGTCAGTGAAAAATTTTTTTCCTGATCTGACTGTATTTTTGGGATGTACTATAATTTTTCAAGAAATATTACGAAATACTATAATTTTGCAAGCCTGACCACATAATTTGTCAAAAAAAAAAAAAAAAAAAAAATGCCAACACTGCTGTAAAGTGTTAACTCTTTTATTTTAACCACAGAGAAAAGTTTTTTGTTTCAAAATGCCGGACGTTTTATTACTGCCAGTGATAAGTACAATAGATAAGGTTGCAAAAAAAGAAAAAGAAAAAAATCCCAACATCAAAAAAGTGAATCCTAGGAATTTACAAAATATAAATTATACTAAACTATGTTGATAAAATTGAACATTATTAAGACGCTTCTACACGATGCTACGAACACCTTCCAACATTGGACGTTGGATGGTTCATCGCATCGTGTGGCCGTTGTTCGAACCTACGAGTGTCCAATGTCGAGCGTCAAACATTCGCATTTGGCCATGTCCCGCTCGATGTCGGTGTTCTTGCACCGAGTCAAAGGGATGCTTCGAACGTTTGAAGGTCAATGTTGGTTGCGTTGGTTGGTTCGACTCAGTAGCTGCACGACTCGTTCATGTGAAGAGAGACAACATCAGTGTATAACATTAGAGATAACATCAGACAGATAACAGCGTCGTCCACTGAGTACCAACACATCATCATTCGTATTGGATCAAACATTCGATTCACCGTGTAGCAGATACATTCGTCGCACCAACTATCGAACTTAATTGCCTCAAACGTTCGATCGAACGTTGGAAGGAACGTTCGTAGCATCGTGTAGAACCCGCTTTAGAATTACACCGTATTTCGGAAAATCTGTCACAGATGGCGGCACCTGTAGCAGTGAATAGATACATATCACAGCATTTTGAGCCGTCATATTGCAGAACGAGTTAACTCGTCTTAATCATTTAAAAGTTAATGTATTTGTAATACACGGTATTCTCTCTAGTCTATTCAGACCTCAATGGAGTGAAGAAACGTGAAAGAAAGAGGATAATGATATACGGTGTTTTCCAATTACGGCACAAAAGCGCATTATGCGGCATAATGCTCAGCACTGAGTGTTCCAATTACCGCAACGCCTCGCACAATTGGGCATTTGATAACTTTTTTGCTCTTTACTTTTTTGCTCTATACCAACAAGTAAACATGAAATCTTAAGTTTTTTTTTCTTTTAAGTTGACCATCATTGACGTATTTTTATCATACACAATTGTTAATTAATGTTTGATAACACTGAAATTAATTATCAAAATACATTTTATGTCATTTGACAACCAAACTGTTCCAATTAATGCTCGCAAATGCGGCATTGTGCGGCATTAATGCGCACTGCGCTCTGGTAGTTGGAAAACACCTATAGTCTGCACCGTTCGCCTAAAAAGACAAGAAAGTGGCAATATAAAGAGTATTACACATATGGATGAGCACACAATTTATACAATACGTATTTTTATTGCCATTTAGACGTAGATGTTTTAGCAGATACAGCTTTTAATATTCTACACAGAGATGCATACTTTTTGTTGCCAACGGACCATTACACGGTCTACATACGTATACATACGTATGTAGTATTATGTATATTATTATGCGTATGCAAGATAGGTTATCTCACTCACACACACAACATAGATCACACAAACACACACTAAACCGAATGCACATATATAACATATTGGTTGGGTACTTTCCATCTTTGTTTGGTTATACTTGTTTCAGTAGTATCGAGATCACAGATGAGACAGGTCAAGCCTACATATAAAAAAATGTAATCCGAAAGTTGCAATAAGTAGCAATTTACACCACTACTGATTTAGTCTGTTACTGACCGTCGTGGTGTTCACGTCATAATAAATATCATGTCTTTCTAATCAACTGAGAAATTTAAACAGAAAAAAATATGAAGTGCGTCGTATTTAAGAGTTAAAATTATATTGAATAAAAAATTTCTCAAAATAAAAAGATATCTTTCTTAAAATAAATAAATTTATTTTTAATTGTTTAGTGGTAACATACGGTGGCCATCATAGTATATACTATATGTATGCCAACTGCATACATCATCATCAACATATCATACTAACACATTGGTATATTCGTGTCCATACATCATGTGTTTTGGTCGTGTAGTGCTATGTTACGTCACTCACTCGTTACAGCGGGCACAGTTTAGTAGACATACTAGTTTGACCCCTTGATCGAGATGATAGAGATAGTAGCGTTCCTTCTGATATATTCTGTGGTGCAGACTGTGTGATCGTATGATGGTGTTGAATATAGAAAACTTGAATTATACTGAAATTTTTTTTATAACTAGTATGTGGAAAGCCATTTTATAAACTAGCTTAATTATTTAATTTAGTTTGAATTTTCTAGCTATTAGTTAGGTATAAAACGTAAGTTAATTTTAATATTTATAATATCAAACAAAAAACACTAACATTTAAGCCACTTTAGTAAAGACAATTTCACTTATTAACTGTCGAACTGAAATTTTTTACTAATTTTTTTTCTTTATACTAATTTCTTCATATTTTCATTTTCAGATGTCCCAACCGGAATATTACGACAGAATTGATTCCTATAGTTCGGTTCATTACGCAACGAATCCACAAAATTCGAATCCATTCCAGAATAACCCAAACAATTTCAACTATCAACAGTACACAAATACCGCTTTCTACCCGCCCAGACAATCGGCAAATAATCAAAAAGTAAGAACCAATCCATGGCTTGTTGAACCGAGAAGATATTACGAAAATAATCAACAAGTAAGAACCAATCCATGGCTTGTTGAACCGAGAAGATATTACGAAAATAATCAACAAGTAAGAACTAATCCATGGCTTGTTGAACCGGGAAGATATTACGAAAATCAGACACAGGCTTCTTACAATACAAATAATTGGATACAAAATTCTGTTGAAAATAGCAGAGTCCGATATCCTCAAGCATTCGACCGAAATTTTCGAGGAAATTATAATAATTATAACTTGAATGCGTTTAAACCCAACCAAAATCATTCTAATTATAGATTTGGCAACGGCGCCCCCGTAGATCAAGGTGGCCCCCGTCCTGTTCGATCCTACAGTAACAATACTTATCCTAGTCGAGTTTGGGGCCCACCAAATCAACCAGAAAATAATAAACCTCCCTATAAACCTCCGCAAATTAATAAAACTCCCTATAAACCCCCGCAGAATAATAAACCTCCCTATAAATCCCCGCAAAACACAAAACCTAAAAATAATTTCAACAAAGGTAAACAAAAGATCAAGAAGCGATCCCCAAAAAAACAAAATAAATCATTTAAAGAAATACAGAATCAAAATACAAGTGAAAAACCACCTGAAGATCAAAATCAAATTGTGGAAAATGTCGATAAAACCAACGAGCTAACGCCAAAATCGGTCGAATTATGTGAATCTCAGACTGAGAACGCCCAAATAGATCAAACTAAAAATACGAATGAGAATATAGGAAATGGTCGGGAAAAATTTGAAATATCAGTCTCATCATCTGATGTCAAAGGGCTTAGGACCAAACTGGGTAAAAAGTCTTTGTCCAAAATTAAGAAAAAATATTCGACCAAATTGATATTCGAACGTAAATCGAGAAAACGGTTTATTTTAAAAGTGGATTGTCCCATCGAGCATTCTAAAACGGTTAATAATCAAATTCGAGATTGCATCAGAGGGCCAGAATCAATACGGTTTCAAACAATTCGAAAAGATTTTGCAATGTTACCGAAAATTTTCAAACTAGACAATCCAAACAGTTTATTGAATCGTTGGGAAAAAATCAAACAACAAAATAAACATCGGAGGAGAACTCTGAAACAACGGATACAGGTCAAGCAGATAAAAAAACAGTTATGTGCATTTTTTATTTGTAAAGCAAAATTACACGATCAGCAACGAGCATTACGTAGTTTGAATGTACTAGAAAAATTTTTCAGTAGCACCGCCAATCCAAATAATTTAAATAATTCAGTTATCTACGCGCATGAGTTTATATTTTTAAATAAATTAAAACTTCCAAAGTTAATGAAGAAATGGCAAGAACTTCATAATAAAACGGACAAGACTGATTCTGTTCAGAAGCGTCAAGAAACTCAAAATAGCTGTTTCTATTCAAAAAGTCGCTAAAAGGCAACAAATTCAAAAAACCCCACCAAAACGAAAAAATACTGATTACGATTTTGCTAAGTATACGGATGAACTTTCCGCTGTTTGTAAAAGTAACCGACTTAAATCTATATTAGAATTAACGAAAAAGAAGATCAACTTAAATCAATTTAATGATAAGATTAAGAAAAGATTACTTCGTATAGGAAGAAGAAACTTCAAAATTCCTTACGGAGTTGAGAAAAAATCATGAATCTTTAGTGTATTTAAGGTAAAACTAAAATGTCTATATTTTGTTTGAGTGACTGATTCACTAATGTTGTTTTTGTTTTTATTTGCATTTAAAATATTTCCAGCGAATCGCCCCTGGATTTTGATCCAGAAGTAAAACGTTATTGATTACGTTTCGAGTAAGTACATCATTTTTTAGTGTTCCGTACCAGCAAAACTGGAACGGAACACTAATGGGATCGCCAAAAAAACGGCAATGTCGTGTTTGGTGCACGCTAAATCACAGTGCGGGTAAAAGTGAAATTTCTTTGCGGCGTTTTTTGATTGTTGATAGCTTATGGAACACCCTGTAAGTTCACAATAAGCGAGTTGATAGTATTAAAAATAAATAAAAATATTATATTTCTCTTTGACGAATAACATAATTATGGCATTTCGGCAATGTTCGTCAATTCGAAGATAATCGAATTTTATAGGAGGAGTTGCAACTTAAAGTTTTGTATTCATACTGTGTGTTTCAAAACGCATATAATAGGGTATTTGACTCCAATTTAAAAATAATTTAAAATGGTTTGTTTTGTGGCTTTGTGCTCTGACGTATATGTTATTTTTTGCAATTCCAGATAATTCGAAATTATAAAAATTAGGAAAAAGATGTTTAAATGTCATTCAGATTATATGAAATAATATTGCATGTGGAATACTTTCGATAAATCAATCAAATCAGACAATAGAATATATTTACATTGGACTCTCGATTCTGTCACATAAATGTTGGGGTCAGGGTGGGGAGGGCCAGAATCGAGAGTGACTATCCAGTGGCGGTTCACTTGCAAATCTTGTAACTTATGGAATCGTGGTTTCATTACACTAAATAATTATTGTTTAATGTAAGTCATTAACCCCACCCTCGCCCCAACATTTATGTGACAGAATCCAAAGTCCAGTGTATTTGTTTTTGTCTAAAAGTTTAAATTTGTTTATTATTTTAAATTTCCTAACAACGCTATTTCGGTGAAATTTCGCTTGTTGATTGGCTTAAAAACGGAAACAAAAGTATTTTTAGCCCCTTAGGATAATTACGTTATTTAATACGTATTTTCCAATTCAAAAAAACTAATATTGATTCCTTTTTGTTTAACCTAAACAATTTTTGTTTGTCCCACATACATGAGTAACAAATATAAAAATTTTTCGTTTTTCTATAGTCATTGTAACTATGTTACAATGTCTTGAAATGTTATATCTTGATGTAATTTGGAATAAAATAAATATTATTTAATGATTTATACCACTTTGTACTTTTTATTGGACAATTATAACCTCTAAGCATAATTTCCTATCCTTGTAATTCTGTACAAAAAAGTGGATTGTAACCATAGATAAAGTACACCAGAATTTTATTTCTGAAAGATAGCCAATTTCAATAAATTTTTTTGACCCTCTATTATCCATATATGTAGTATACCAGGTATACCTCACTCAATGATCTTAACACTTTCAGTCCCATGGCTTTGGCATCCGAAACCGAACAAAACATCCCCAGAGGCCGACCGCGATCAATGATTAATTGATTAGTAAGTTGGTTACGTATTATGTGTGCGACTCATACATACCAACACATACACACACAAATACATACTAAAACACACACTACTCTTTTGGTTTCTATGTACGTATAAAATATAAAACATTTTAAGATAAACAAAAAATGCATAAAAAATATAATTTATGTTTTTAAATAAAATTGATTTGAATGTAGTCATTGTATAATTATGTAGTATGTACATATCACGTTTATGTGTGCGTTTATGACTGTATGTTTACAGTTTTACACATATGTAAATGTTGAACGGTATTGAATTTATTTAGTGTTTGAATCATTTTATTTTATGTATTTGTTTATATAATTTTTTTTTTCAAATATTGCCGGCTTCCGGGGAAGTTTGCTGTGAAAGTGCTCGGGCCTCATAGTGTTAAAATGTATGTACGTATACGTTAACATTATGAGCTTGTGGACGTTTTCGGGGTACGTCTTTTTCAAATGTTAGCTGCCAAGGGGCGGAACGGGGGAGCATTAAAAATGTCACCTGAAATACATTATTAGTAATTTTCCCAGTAGGCCAAACAGACAATTTAACGCGCTAAATTCAAATTATATAATTATACTCTTTTTTTTATTAAATCTGTTAATTTTATGTTTTTATACCTATAAATAAAATGCAACTTGTAAAAAGAAAGTTATTTTTATTTTTCTCAAATTTTCTTACAACCAGTTAAAAAGTTACATTAATTTTAGTAAAAATTATTAAAATAATTACATTCAAATTAAAAAAAAATTCGATTATAAAAGTATTGGTCTAAAAATCTTTTACTACATAATTTTCAATTCACAGTTAAATATTAAACAAAATTTTGGACAGAAAAGTTTAACAAAAACATTATATTATTATGTTAAAGAAACAACATCACGTATTTTTAAAAATAAATTTACTAGGCATTTTAAAATTAAACTGACTGCCGCAGTTGAAGGGATTCAAAAACTATTAAATCCCAAATTTATCAATGAAATTATTGTCGCAAATTAAAGTTGATTAATTATGAAATTTTTGTTTTGCAAACTTATTTGCTTTCCTTTATATTTTGTCAATTTTTTTTTTTTAAATTTTCTGTTTTTAACACGTTCATTACCAAGCTAAAAATAGAGACTTCGTGAGATGGCCAAATATTTTATGTTAAATAAGTAGATCCTTATATGAACTGCTAATTGCAGAAAGGTAACAAGTCACAATATTTTGAAAATGCGTTTTTTTGTTTTAAACTAAAGATGCTGTATAGACGGATGATTTACAGCAGAAACAGAACTTGTCTATCATCTGTTACGGCAATAGCAAGTAGTTCAATCATAAATTATTATACGTTTACTGCAGAAAGGGGACAAGTCCAGGACTTGTTCCTTTTCTGCAGTAAACAATTTAATTTTTTTTAAATTTATAAGAATATTTTTACTTTCTTATCATGCTTAATAGTTACTGGTAATAGAATAGTAATAGGATTTATTTCTAACACTATCAACAGATGACTAATAATAATAATAATAATAAAAATATAAACATTACACAGATTAAATCGACTTTTCTTAAGACAAGTATTTATTTACTTAATGGTATACCTACTTAATTTGATTAATTAATTATTTTTATTAATTTTTTTATATAGTTAGTATAGTTATATATCCCGATATAATAATTTAGTAACGTTACTTGCACTACGCATACACATTGGTGAGCTTTAATCGAGTATTATTGAATTTATGCTTTAAATATTTTTAAGTGACTTAGTTCCAATCTTAATTCCAAAATTGACTCTGGTCTACATTCCTGCTGACAAAATAGGCTTTAACGCCCTGGCCAGTAACATTTTAATGTCCCGGCCGATAACCGTAGCTGCAACAAGGGAAGCAGACCAAGTGTAATACCGTTTTAAGAAGTTTTATGACCCTTTTTGTTTTGATTTCTTTTTACGAGATAGGTTATTTTAGTTAAATATTATATTTTATCATGTAAATACCATTTTTGTATAAGAAATAAATTGTTTATTTCATAAAAAGCGTTTTTTATTAAATATAAATTTTGTTTACTGCAGAAAGGGAACAAGTCCAAAAACAAAACATTTTTTTTAAATAACTACGCATAAAAAAATTAAATCTTTTACAAAAGGTTAATCAGCTAATCACTAACAATATTTAAATAATAATATTTCATTAGTTTGTAAGAAGGGTTCCAAGTAAAACGTTTTTTTCATCTCCTGTAAAATTTTTTCTCCTGTAGTTAGCAGTTCATATTTGTCCCGCGATATCGCGTTATTCCCCATACAGTAAAGTAGCTGTATCACGTGATATCGCGTGATTGGCAATGAACGTGTTAAATTTAATTTTAAATTTACACTGACAATGAGAAAACTCATTTCACAGATTAAAAATATATATTAAAAATGGATGTTCATCTAATATTTAGTATGATTGACATTAATTTTTGATAAATTTCTCAGTTTTTAAAATTAAATTACATACTAAAATACTGTTCGCAAGTTTTTGTTGATCTTATTCTTTGAATGTTGCTAAAGTTTTTTAAAATAAGTGTTTTAAAAGAAGATATTTATTTAATCTAAGCTAATTTGTGATTCAAAGTGTTGATTTTCGGTCTTTTCTGGGAATTTTCCCATTAATTGCATGTTAAACAATAATTTTTACTTTTATAATATACTATAATGGCAGAATTAATTCAAATTTTTTACATTTTGTGTATTATATATTTATAATAACTTCCAAAAATCATTCGTTAGTCTTTAGAAGTTTAGAATATACTAGTCCTACAACCGCAATAAACTACATTCTGTAAAATTTTATGCAAGTTAATTGAGAGTTTAACACAAATCGACCAAGGAACTTTTAAAAATAACAACCTGCAAGTTTTTTGTCGTTATTTATAAAAATTCCTATAATATTGCCTGCAGTTGGACAGTGGCGTAGCAAGACGAAAATGGGACGTGGGCAAGATAATTTTTGCGAGGCCCCCTTTAATTTCCTTTATAAAATTTCTGTCTTAAAAATTAGGCGACCAGCAAAAAAAAAAACGAAAAACAGCCACTCGCGAGGCCCCTATAAGTGCGAGGTCGTGGGTGTGGGCCCATACCGCCCACGCCTAGCTACGCCACTGCAGTTGGAACAAAATTTGTACAACAAATTGACTTATTAGCTAATTGTATTTTTAACAATATTATTAAACGTTAATAGTTAAAAAGGATTCAGAACAAACATTCTAATGTTTGAATTTTTTTTTTAATACCACAGTAGAAGTTGCTTTACAATCTTCTAAGATTTATTGAAATTAATGAGTCATTATTTTTATATTAATTCTAAACTTGGCTACTTCAATTTTATTTCTCCAGTGCTTCAAACAGAAATACCGGGTAGCGATGAATTTGGACACGGAGAAGTTGATGAAAGAGTACCTTTTCCGAACAAATACACAGCATAGATCTTCGATTTTAAATAAAGTCAACCATTTTTTACATCTAAAATATAATAATTTACTATAATATAGTATAATAACTGGTTTTATTTATTAACTGTTATAATTACCTGTCGAGACAATGTGGAAAACAGTGAAATTTTCAGCCGCTCTTTGGATTCTTGCTCACAATACATTTTCGGATATCCGAAATATTCATCTGAAACAAAATATTTATTAGATATTAGAAACGTAATTCATAATTATATTAAATTACAAGCGCGGGCATTCACAAAGGTACTAAAGGGTTTCAACATGTCAAGTACTTGAGAGCCCGCCCACCACATGAAGGATGCCCCGGGCCCCCACAGTGATAAATCCGGCACCACCGAAGAATCTGGTTAAATAATAACTTAATAATATAATAAATTTTGTTAATATCAGAGATTGCTCTAAATACAATGAAATAATATTTTGCGATAATAGAACGCAATTTTGACCTGTGCAAGGTCAAACGTACAGTTAGGCAATCATGAAAACCGCGATTTTTAAATTAAATTTTTAATAATTGATATGGATTAAATTATTTTATACAATTCTTAACATGCATTATTTTAAATAAAAATTATGAAAATAAAAATTCTTAATTATTAATTTAAATGAAAATAAACATAAGAAATTTCATTATAACTTACCTACGTATTTTGACGATTAATACTCAAGTAAAAAAAGGAAATAATTTATTTTAAAAATATATTATAAACTCTTTTTTAACACTTATTTAATTTCTATTATAGAAAATCGGGAAAAACTTATTTTCAGACTTTATTTTCATTATTTATACTGCATATATAACCTACACGTATATAACCAAAAAATTTTAAACATGTGGCCACCTGTAATTGTTTATACATATGTATATTTTTTTATAACGCAAGCGCGCATATTTTGTTTAAGTTAATTTTGGGTGCATTCCTAGTATACGTGCACAAAAAAAATTGTGAAAATTTCTAGTTTTATATATTAAACATGACCCAAAACGAACGAAAATTAGTATTAAAATTGGCGCTCACGTTTAGTTTTCGCAAAATTTAATATTAAAAATTTTATTCGTTCATATGTAAAATACACTTAAAATTGTATAAAAACATGCACACACGAAAAGTTTTAAAAATTTCTAGTTTTGTGTATTAAACATGAACCAAAACGAATGAAAATTAGTATGAAAATTGGCACTCACCTTTACTTTATAAACATCATGTATTTAATGTTCAAAATTTGATTACTAAAGTGTACGAAACACCGGGAAAGTACTTAAAATTTTGTTACATTCAAACCCAATCACTTAATTTTAATAACACTATTTAGTTTTAAAAAAAGATAATTTTAGCTTTATCAAACAAATTAATAAAAAAAATAACACAAAATATTAATTAACAACATAAAACACATAATTAATAACATAAAACAAATAAAATTTATTTCAGAAAATTTTTATTTTTGAGTAAGACATTTTTGAAAACAAAATATGACATGAAGATAGGTGCACGTATATGTGTACATATTGAGAATGGTATTTAAAGTGATAAATTTAGGAACAAAATATTTTTTACACACACATACAATGTTTTTCAAATAAGTATTTGCTAATTATAAAATAAAAATAAACTTTACATATCACTTTTGAACGAAAATTATCCAACTCATGAACTGTCATTTAAAATTTTCAACAATTAAAAGTAACCATTTTTTTCTTAAATTCAAATATTTGACGTCATTGTGACGCAGTAGAAAACTTAACAGAAAAACGTATTTTAGGTTTGTTCCCTTACGAATAGGAAAGTGAATGTATTAAAAGAGAAAGTCGTTCATAAGTCGTTCCTGTACACCAAAATTTCCTACTTTTTCCTTCCAACTGTAAAATTTAAATTTTTAAATTTATAAATAATATTTACGAAAATTATAGTACATAAATTTAAAAGAAATTAGTGATTTAAGTATTTTAAGTTAGTTTTTGATGTGTAAAATTTAAAACTTCAAAGAGTAACGACTTTGTACAAATGTTGGTTGAGCAGTAAGGTGCCGCGATTAAATAACTGGACAAAATAACCGCGACAAAATAACACTGGACAAAATAACCGAACGACAAAATAACTACACTACAAAATAACCGCACGACAAAATAACTGTGGACAAAATAATCGAACGATAAAGTAACTGTACGACAAAATAACCGAACAACAAAATAAGCATCTTTAATTTTATTATTCTTTTGAGTTAGGATACATGCGACCGTAATATGATTAAGTGTTTTGTTTTGATTCCAATATATAAAAGATGGCTAAATTGCAACAGACCTTAGATGTTGGAATTTAGACTATTGCATTTAAAAACGAACGTTAATGGGTGAAAACTATTGTATTTAAAAAGCTAAGCTTGGGAAACATTAGTTTGAAAGATCAAATAGTGGATGATATAAAAACTAGGTAATAATGTTATATGTTAGTTAGGTTAAGGTTATAAGTTTTTTTTTTTCAAATTTTAGGTAGATGATATAAAAACTAGGTGGTGAGGCTAGTTAAGGTTAGGTTAGTTTAGTTAGTTTAAAAAATATACTTCGACTTTGATATAAAAACTCATAAGGATAAGGTTATAGGTGGTGAGGTTAATTAAGGTTAGGTTAGTTTAGTTAGTTTTGACAATGTACTTCGACTTTGGTATAAAAACTAATTAGGTTATGGTTATAGGTGGTGAGGTTAGTTAAGGTTAGGTTAGTTTAGTTAGTTATGTCAATATACTTCGAATTTAATATCAAAACTAATTAGGTAAAGGTTATGGGTGGTGAGGCTAGTTAAGGTTAGGTTAGTTTAGTTAGTTTAGACAATATACTTCGAATTCGATATAAAAACTAATTAGGATAAGGTTATAGGTGGTGAGGTTAGCTAAGGTTAGGTAAGTTTAGTTAGTTTTGACAATATACTTCGACTTTGATATAAAACTAATTAGGTTAAGGTTATAGGTGGTGAGGTTAGTTAAGATTAGGTTAGTTTAGTTAGTTTTGACAATCTACTTCGACTTTGATATAAAAACTAATTAGGTTAAGGTTATAGGTGGTGAGGTTAGTTGAGGTTAGGTTGGTTCAGTTAGTTTTGACAATATACTTCGACTTTGGTATAAAAACTAATTAGGTTAAGGTTATAGGTGGTGAGATTAGTTACTATTTTTTAAAGAAAAATTTTTTTAAAAATAGTTTGAAATTTACCGCTTGTTATTGGTTTTATAACTAAATGTCAGGATTATTAAATTTATAAAACGTTTAGTTCCCGGACCAGTAGAAAAGTGAATGTATTAGAAGAAAAAACTCGAAACTCGTTCTTGTACATCGAAATTTCAATTAGTTCACGTTCTTTTCGGTAGGCAAATATATAAATTAGAAGTGACTTCAGAATTCCTACTTTTTCCTTCCAAGTCTCAAATTTAAATTTTTAAATTTATCAATTATATTTACAAAAGTGATTGCACCTAAATTTAAAAAAATATTAATGATTTTGAATAATTTAAGATTGTATTTGGTGTCTGAAATTTAAAATATCAGAGATTAACCTGTTTAATTCAATAAGCAGAAGGAAGCTGTTTATTTATAGCCTATTGACATTATTACATAAGCAGATTAAAAGAAAGTACGGGAACAGACCTAAATATGTATTTAGTGCAGACAACTTCAGATGCTTCAGATTGTTTGATTTTTTTTTTTTAAACAAAAACATATAACACAATAAAACGTCCACCTAAAAAAAATTTTATTTTAAATATTAATTTAACTTTAAATTAATATTTTTTATTTATTTTTATGGTTTTGATGATATTATGGTTACGGTTTTTTAAAACTAAATAGTGTCATATCGTTAAAATTAAGTGATTGTGAGTTTTGTATTATACTTAATTGTAGTGCTGGCTTACAATTCAACTAAATCAAATTTTGAATATTAAATTTTACGAAAATTAAAGGTAAATCGCAATTTTTATAGTAATTTTCATTCGTTTTGGTTCATGTTTAATACACAAAGCTAGAAATTTTTAATCCTTTTCGTGTGAATGTTTTGTGAAACGATTTTAAGTGTTTTTTTCATATGAACAAATTAAATTTTGAATATTAAATTATACGAAAACTAAACGTGAGCGCCAATTTTAATACTAATTTTCGTTCGTTTTGGGTCATGTTTAATATATAAAAATAGAAATTTTCAAAATTTTTCTTGTGCACGTATACTAGGAAATTGCTAATTTTGAATAGATAGCGCTAAATTTATATCTTACAATTAGAGATCTTAGACGTTGCGGGCCCAGCTGCCAAGGGAAAAAGGACGAAGATGGACATATAGTGGACCATTTCAACAAAAAACATTCTCTCTATATATATACATATATATATATATATATATATATATATATATATATATATATATATATATATATATATATATATATATATATATATATATATACATAGACAAAGAGGGAGATGCTTCTTGTTGAGGTGGTCCACTGTACATACGATACATACGTACGTTCTAATTTTAGTGAACTCCCCATGTAGTATACCCAGGTATACCTCACTCAATGATCTTAAAAAGTACGTATACGTTAACATTATAAGCTTGTGGACGTTTTCGGGGTACGTATTTTTTAAATTTTAGCTGCCAAGGAGTGGAACGGGGGAGCATTAAAAGTGTCACCTGAAATAGATTATTAGTAATTTTCCCAGTAGGCCAAACGGACAATCTGACGCGCCAAATTCAAATTATATAATTATACTCTTTTTTTTTTAAATCTGTAAATTTAATATATTTATGCTTATAAATAAAATACAACCTGTTAAAAGATAATTATTTTTATTTTTCTCAAATTTTCTTACAATCAGTTACAAAGTTACATCAATTTTAGTAAAAATTATTAAAATAATTACATTTAAATTTAAAAAAAAATCGATTATAAAAGTATTGGTCTAAAAATCTTTTACTACATAATTTTCAATACACAGTTAAATATTAAACAAAATTTTGGACAGAAAAATTTAACAACAACATTATATTATTATTTTGAAGAAACAACATCACGTATTTTTAAAAATATATTTAATACGAATTCTAAATTTCAACTGACTGCCGCAGTTAAAGAGATTCAGAAACTATTAAATCACAAAATCAATGAAATTATTGTCGCAAATTAAAGTTGATTAATTATGAAATTTTTGTTTTTCAAACCTATTTGCTTTCCATTATATTTTGTCAATTTTTTTTTTAAATTTTGTGTTTTTAACACGTTCATTGGCAAGTTAAAAATACAGATTTTGTGAGATAGCCAAATATTTTATGTTAAATAAGTAGGTGCTTATATTTGTCCCGCCATACTGCGTTATTGGCCATATAGTAAAGTAGCTGTATCACGCGATATCGCGTGATTGGCAATGAACGTGTTAAATTTAATTTTAAATCTACACTAACAATGAGAAAACTCATTTCACAGATTAAAAATACAGTAGTACCTCAATAATTCGGCCCTCGATAATCCGGCCCGATTCTAAAAGTTGTAGTTTTAAGAGAATAACTGATAACCATCTGATAACAAATAGTAAATACAATTTTACACACATTTACATTCTATATTTACAGTCAATTAGTACAGTACAAAATAGAATTGTATTATGTTATATACGTGCACTTTGAATTTGTGCGGTGATCTGTCTTTGTGTGTGTGATCGGAGGTGGTGGTGGCCGTGCTGTCGCATACATATTCCAGTTTTGAGAAGTGCCTACAAACCCAGTACATAGAACAGCAGTGCTTGCTGTTAACTTCTCAGAAGAGCTATAGGGGTCTCAAATTCATTACATTTTAAACGGTCCGGCTTTTTCGCAAATCCGGCCTACCGGCCGCCCGTTTAAGCCGGATTATCGAGGTTTTAATATATATATATATATATATATATATATATATATATATATATATATATATATATATATATATATATATATATATATATATATATAAAGAAATGGACGTTCATCTAATATTTAGTATGACTAACATGAATTTTGATACATTTCTCAGTTTTTAAAATTAAATTACATACTAAAATACTGTTGGTAAGTTTTTGTTGATCTTATTCTTTGAATGTTCCTAAAGTTTTCTAAAATAAGTTTTTTAGAAGAAGATATTTATTTATTCTAAGCTAATTTGTGATTCTAAGTGTTGATTTTCGGTCTTTTCTGGGAATTTTCCCATTAATTGTACGTTAAACAATAATTTTTACTTTATAATATACTGTACTGACAGAATTAATTCAAATTTTGACATTTTGTGTATTATATATTTAAAAATAACTTCCAAAAATCATTCGTTAATCTTTAGAAGTTTAGAATATGCTAGTGGTACAACCACGAGAAACTACACTTTGTAAAATGTTATGCAAGTTCATTGAGAGTTTAACACAAATTTACCCACAAATCTTTAGAAATAACATGATAAAATAAAAAAAAAAAAGTAAAATAAAATAATAAAAAATAAAATGATATTTTGTGGTAGAGAACCAATAGCCTTCTTCGTAAAAGAATTTTTTTAACCTTACAAACGTTCATTTTTAACAAAATGGTACGATTAAATTTAATTACAAAATACTAAAATATAATATTTACAGTACTTACAGTAAATATAACGTAAACAAAAAGAAAATTAACAACAAATATACAAAATAATGAAATAATAGAAGTACAAAAAATAACTACATATTAAAAACGCAAAATATGGCGTGCAAATTTGACCTTTAAATGAAGCTAGGCAAACGAAATAAAAACGCGACATTTAAATTAAATTTTTAATAATTTATATGGATTAAAATTATTTTATTCAATTCTTAACATGCATTTTTTTAAATAAAAATTATTAATTATTCTGTTAAGTAAAAAATAGAAAAACTTTTACATAACCAATAATTTTTAAACATGTGGTCCATGTGGTCACGTGTACATACCGTATTTGTTTTTTTTAAAAGCGCAAGCGTGCATAATTTGTTTAACAAGTAAAGGTCCCGAGGCCGGACCTATCGATTTTGATGAAACTTAAATATGTTGTAGAACACTAAAAACTAAGGGACACGTATTTTTTTTTATCTGCGGAAAAACGGTTTGAAGGGGTGAAATCGCCCTCCAAAAATTGGGGTAAAAATTTAATTTTTCAAATATCTCAAAAACAGTAAGAGATAGAGCAAAAGTTTAAATTGGCGATATTACTCTTTTTTAAAGAGCTATCTATTGATATGCAATTTGTTCAAATTACATCAACAGGGGTGGTTGGGGGTTAAAATTTGGGGGTTAATTTCGCAAAAAGGGGGTGAAAAATAAACAATATAAAAATTTTGTTTACAGATTTGAAATCTACCTCAAAAAATCTAATTGACCTGTTTTTGCTCAATATCCTAATATTAAGTCCAGGGGTAGTTAACTAGAGGGTGACTATGTCGAATAATCGTACTATTTGGGTATTTCAAGAAGTTCTTCTTCATGAAAAATAGCTTAAGACAATTAGAATAACGTAGAAATGAAATTCTCGAATTCAAAATTGAGTTTGAGCAACATTGGAGAGGGGGTGAGTCACCCTCTTAAATTACATACTAGTTTACATACACTAATTTTTGCTATTAACACACTGACAGGGGGTAATAATGTCACAATAGATGGTTCTGAAGTTAGACTATCGTATGTAAGGTTTTTATTAGGTTTCGTTATTTTAGGTTAGGTTATGTAATTGTCGTTATCGATAATTTTCGATAAGGAAAACTATAATATCCATTAAAAAACAAACCGGTTAAATCCTAAAATATTGGGGCACTTTATGGTTTTCACAAAATTTTTGAAAATTGTACCTTTTAACAGCACGAAACTTTTTGAACAATGAGAAAAGGGTCTTTTATGACGGTTCCGTGTTTAACATTTACGTGGGTACTTACACATTCTGCTCGTATAGGTACCAGGTGTTACAAGTTATTCATTCATTAAAAAAATCAAATCTTTATATTCTTTGTGTTTAATCAATTTTTTAATTATATGATTATAACAATAAGTATTGTAAACTATTTCAAGTAATTCAGAATAAAATGTGTGTATGTTTTAAGGAAAGATTTAGAGAAATATGTAATAGTTTATGAGGTAAATGTTATTATAAGTGCCACATTTGATTTGATGTTTGTTAGAATATTAACAAATATGCTTACCTAATTATTATCTTTTATGAATGTAGTAGAATGTATACTAGGTGTAAGAAGTTATTTATTCAGTAAAATAATTTTAATTGCAATTACCATATAAATTCATCATATAATTTAATTTTTTTTAAAACTAAAATTAAAATTTATTCATATAAAGGTTATACCGTCATTTAATACATTATTATTTTTAAAGTACCATCACAGTGTGATTCTGCCGAAAAGTAGTCAATTTTCACAATTTTTTTTCGAATAGATAGGATGGGGGAATGGGGATGAATTTTTTTTTTTGCGATTAATACCACTATTTGACAATACAAAAATATTTGTTTTACTTATTTTTATTTATTGTTTATATTTATTATAATTTTTCGAAAAAAAGGCCGAAATTCGGTGCCCACGATTGCAGCCGCAGTTTTTATTCGAAAAAAAAAAAAAATCAAATAGATTATCAATCTGTAGGTAAACCGCTATGTTCCTATGGGAGCTTTTTTTTGAAATTTGGAAAAATGGCGGCGGTTTGAATAAAAAGTACAAAATTTTTTACAGTTTTACGCGTGAAAAAATAGGAATATTTCAAAAGAAAAAATAGGAACATAGCGGCTTACCTACAGATTGATAATCTGTTTGATTTTTTCCAAATGAAAACTGCGGCCGCAATCGTGGGCACCAATATCCGCCCTTTTTTAAAGACATTTTTTTCAAAAAATTATAATAATTATAAAAATAAATAAAAATGAATAAAAAAATATTTTTGTTTTGTCAAATAGTGGTATTAATCGTAAAAAAAAATTCCCCCCAATTCCCCGATCTTATCCATCCGAAAAAAAATTGTGAAAATTGACTACTTTTTGGCAGAATCAACTGTGATGGTACCTCAAGTTAGTATTTAAATTATTTTTAAGTAGATACTGTTGCGTAACACAAAAGGATTGATAATATTTTATTACTGCTCCAAAAGTGGAAATTTCAACTTTTGTACTTACAAATGGTGTCTACCTGCCACAAATTTCGCGTAAAACGGGTATTGTAAGTTAATTTTTATTAACATGTAAATGATAGACAGGAAATATTGCACAAAATAAAAAATATTTATATAATAGGGTTAAAATCTTTTCTACTTTCCTGACGCATTTTACATTATTTTGTCAAACTGATTTATAAGACGTATTCAGGTCAATAATAAATTGGTTAATATTTTAATTAAATCAAGTACTTGAAATATTTAATTAAATAAAATACTTATAATAGTTTACAATGTTTAGTTATAATCATATCACTAAAAAATTGACTAAACATAAAGACTAGAAATATTTTATTTTTTAATGAATGAAAAACTTGTAACACCTGGTACATACACGAACATAATAATGATAATATATAAGTACACATGTCAATAAAACCGTCATAAATGACCTTTTTTTTCGTTTTTAAAAATTTTTTAAAGATTTTATGATAATCATAAAGTGCCCCAATATTCTAGGGTAAAGCCAACAAACCTAATAAAGACCTTACATATGATAGTCCACCTTCAGAACCACTTATTGTGACATTATTTTACCCACTATCAGTGTGTTAATAGCAAAAATTAGTGTATATAAACTAGTATGTAATTTAAGAGGGTGACTCACCCCCTCTCCAATGTTGCTCAAACTCAATTTTGAATTCGGGAATTTCATTTCTACGTTGTTCTAATTGTCTTAAGCTATTTTCCATGAAGAAGAACTTCTTGAAATGCCCAAATTGTACGACTATTCGACATAGTCACCCTCTAGTTAACTACCCCTAGACTTAATATTAGGGCATTGAGCAAAAACAGGTCAATTAGATTTTTTGACATAGATTTCAAATCTGTAAACAAAATTTTTATATTGTTTATTTTTCACCCCCTTTTTGCAAAATTAACCCCCAAATTTTAACCCCCAACCACCCCTGTTGATGTAATATGAACAAGTTGCATATCAATAGATAGCTCTTTAAAAAAGAGCAATATCGCCAATTTAAACTTTTGCTCTATTTCTTACTGTTTTCGAGATATTTGAAAAATTAAATTTTTACCCCAATTTTTGGAGGGCGATTTCACCCCTTCAAACCGTTTTTCCGCAGATAAAAAAAGATACGTGTCCCTTAGTTTTTAGTGTTCTACAACATATTTAAGTTTCATCGAAATCGATAGGTCCGGCCTCGGGACCTTTACTTGTAAGTTAATTTCCGAATAGATAGCGCTAAAATTACATTAAGGCCCGATTTACATTAACGCTCTGCTCTCGGTACGATATCACTCCGCTCTCGATTTGATATAAATATATGTACAATCTTGTTGTGTTCACAGTATAGTGCTGATATCATGCTGGTACCTATTCGTTCTCTATTCACATTATAATGCCGCTCTGGGTGCGCTACCAGTTCGGTCTCAGTTCGATACAAATATCTTGTCATAACAGCAGAATGCAAGCGGAGTGGCGTGGAATCAAAAAAGTGTTTACACTATAGGTACAAACCATAATCAGTCTGATATCGCTCCGATAAAATATTACCTGAGTGGTATTGATATTGGAGTGGTATTGGAGCGAGAGCGAACCGTGACTGATATTGGACCGATATCAGAGCGATGATGTGAATACACTCATTGTTTATTGTGTAAGAATATTTTATCGATTCGGGAGCGTAGCGATATCGTACCGAGAGCGGAGCGTTAATGTAATCGGGCCCTAGAGTTTCGTGATTTAGCTGCCAAGGGGAAAAGGACGAAATTTAATACGCATACGTACGTACTAATTTTAGTGAACTCCCCATGAGTATACCTATCATACCTATCAGGGTATGGACCATTGAGGAGAGAATCGACTAGAGAGAATGCTGTGTATTACAAATACATTAGGAAATTGAAGCAAAAAAATTGACTGATGTGAGCAAAAAAATTGACTGATGGGATTACTTTAATGGCGGTCAAACCATTAATTTAATGGTTTAATTGGTTTATCTAATATTTATAAACAAGTCTCCGTGGTTACAATTTGGGCTTACTAAAATGGAGTCATGCTTCAAAATTTAATGCCTGTGTTATCTCTAGGAAACATGTTAATATGTTTGATTCAGTGCTCTGTGGTATGGACACTAGATACTCCCCTCCATTCCTTATTCAAACGGTGTGGAGTGGATCAAAGCGATACCAATAACACCAAAATCACCAAAATTAAACTGTAAAAACTTATTTTACTGGTATTACTGAATGAAAGTCCTATATTATTTCAGTGAATATGTTATTATTATGTTGGCTACTGTTTGATCCACACCGACAAATAATTTGTCCGATAAACTATTGAGTGTCCATACCCTGATACCTATATTGCTAGCAATTTGCATTTTTGTCGCAAGCATTAGGATGCAGACGATATCACTCTCTCTTTCTATTTAGTGTATCTATTTTCATTGTCCGCATGCGCTGGCAATTTCAAAAACGCCTCCATTTTAGCCACTTAGGTCATTCGTGAGTTAAAAATTCAAACAATAAAATACTAAAAATATGAATGAGATTATTTATTATTTTTCATGTGAACCGCTAGATATGCGCAAAACAAAAATGGTACACTATCTTTGTATTGTCTGTCTCTCTTTGTTGGCGACCAATTCCTCTCATAGGCTAGATACGTTGCTAGCAATATATGTATCACAGAGGACAGAGACCCCGCAACTATCTCTTTTCTGAAATCACGAGTGTGTACTTCTGTGCTCATTAGGCTTCTTAGTTGTCAGTTTATTAGTAGCAGTCGATGATTGAAGATCAACCACACGATAATGGACTTGATTGTTGTTGGTATTGTTACATCCCCTAGTACATGCGTATGCTGTCATAGCTATGTATGCAATAACTGAACCACGTGACCGCCCCCTACTACCTGCGTTACTCACACAAATACACAAAATCGCACTAATACAATGTAAACCCAGTGTGTGTATACAACATATTGTCTATCTCTTACATGTTGCACTGGTTCCAGTAGTGTAGGGATAGATATGTTGTCTCTATTACTCTATGATATGTATACTACATATATGCTATTATCCATAGAGCAACTAGAGAAAAAATACATATTTCTGTACTACTGGAACCTGTGTAACCACTTGAGATAGAAAATATGTTGTATACGTGCACGGTGTTTACTTTGTATTTGTGCGGTAAACTCTGTTTGTGTGAGTGGTGATAGCCGTCACGTGACCTTTGGTTCGCATACATGTATGTGATGTGTGTGATACCACAACGCTACTTGTGCCGGTTCAACAATCAAATTTATTGTTGTTTGACTGACTTACACTGAGCGACGGGTACTGAGCAACTGACACTAAGCAGCCTAAGATGCACATACTTGCACATAAGTGATTGCAGAAAAGAGACGTTATATTCGTTCTATTTGTTCTGTGCTATTATCTCTCTATGGAACCATGTCCCTGCCACTTGTTTTCAAGGACGGACCTTTTCATGTCACAGTTTGCTACGTTTGCTACGTGGCGCTAATGGTATAGGGGGTAAACTAAATAGAGTTGGGACACGTGAGCATTTTTCATCAAATAGATGTCAAAATTAATTACCATATGATTGAGCACAAAAGTATCGTCACCAGGTGCTGTGTTAACGAAGAATTAAAATTTTTTAATTTACTTCATCTTTCTAGGTTGAATTAAAGTATTTTTTAAATATTTAATTTATTTCCAATTTATTTTAGATGGAAAAGAGCGAACTATTAAACCTCATGTCTCGTCTCTAATTTTATCCCCTAGCAAATCAACGCCATCTAGTATATTAGTTACAGCGACGTCAGAAAACGGTCCATTTTTTTATAATGGACTAAATGGAGAGTGACAGGGACATGTATGGAACTGAGAACGGGGGCACCGGGTATAGATGTCACCGTTGTCGTTATCACCATGCGTAGTACACTTGAAAAGAACAGGGATGTCACTATAATAATTTTAAATTATCTTTAGCCTTATCCGATAATGTAGATTACTACTACATAGTAAGATAATCCCACAGAACAAATAGAACGAATATAACTATCTCTTTTCTGCAATCACTTATGTGCTTTTATGTCAAGGGGTCAAACTAGATTGTCTATGTCTCTGTTCCACTTGTAATGAATTTATGACGTAAATCTCCCCACTCTATTTCTGTAGATACACACTGTTTGCAGTGTATTAGTTTGGTGTTTTTTAGTAGTGTGCGTATTTACGCACACCACCGCAATACATGTATTACCAGAGAGAGCTGTTCAACGTGTTAAGCCAATAATGGTAACAATGTACATATAATGCACTGTGGGTTCGACGACGGACACGGGCTGACTAATGCCTTAGGCTGTGACACGACTCCAAATGACTCCGCGCCAATTACATGTTTTTAATGTTAGTTGGTTTCTATGTTCTATGTTTTATGTGCATCTTAGGCTGCTTAGTGTCATTTGCTCAGTACCCGTCGCTGAGTGTAAGTCAGTCAAACAACAATGCATTTGATTGTTGTTAGCATTGTAGAACCCGCACAAGTATCACACATATCTATGCGAACCAGGGTCACGTGCACCACCGATCACTCACACTAACAGAGTTTACCGCACAAATACAAAGTAAACACCGTGCACGTATACAACATATTTTCTATCTCAAGTGATTACACTGGTTCCAGTAGTATAGAGATAGATATTTTTTCTCTAGTGCTCTATGGATAATCCATTAAAATTCTCCTAACTGCATTTTATTTTGATCAATTTTTCAAGTTTAAAACTCATACAATAATTATAAACTCATATATTTGTTTAAAAACAAAAGTAAATTTATTTTTATTCAAAATTTTACATTAATCAAATATTTCGTAAATATGTATATATCACTATCACTGATTCTAATTTCTGACAAGTGTGCTCCTTCTATTTTTCTGCAACAGATAAAATGTATTCTAATTTTCTAATTAATTTACTGTGATAATAAAATAAGTAATTATTTTCAAATAAAAATAAACTAATAAATATTAATTATACACCACAAATCCAATTTTACGTAGTGGTCGGTGCAAATTTAAGGGGAAGTACGTAAAATCGGAAGATCAGGGGCGTCGGTAAACTTTTGTTTTGGGGGGTTGCTAAAAATTATTATCTGAATTTATTTAAAACAATATTACTTAAGAGACAATTTACACTTAAAATTCGGTTGTGTAGACAAAGGAAATCGAATGTTATATTAATGAATATGAGTGACAACTTTTAGAAAACTGTCCAAAAATCAACTTCACTATCGCATTCATCAGCGTAAAAGACGCCAAACAGCGGAAGCTGACAAAAATTCTAGAATATTCTACTCGTGAACTGGCAAAGATACCAAAAAACAAACTTCACTATTGCATTGCGCACTAAAAATTAGATTAAGCAGCGCATTTTGACAAAAATTCTAGAATGTTCTATTCCTCAACTAACAAAGATATCGAAAAATCGATTGTACCATTTAATTGGTCATCGAATAAAAGACGAAATGGCACATTTTCATAAATATTCTAGAATATTCTATTCGTCAGATAGCAAAAATTGTTTGTCAAAATCGGACATCTGGTTTACATTAGTTTAATTTCGGTTGGACAATTAAATGGTGCAGTAGATTTTCCAATATCTTTGTTAGTTGACAAATAGAATATTCTAGAACATTTCTCAAAATATGTTATTTGGTCTCTTTTTTGGTACTCAATTCAATGGCGACGTTTGTTTTTGAATATCTTTGCTAGTTGACGAATAGAATATTCCAGAACATTTGTCAAAATGTGTAATTTGACCTCTTTTTCAATGGACAATTAAATAGTACAATTGATTTTTCAATATCTTTGCTAGTTGACAAATAGAATATTCTAGAATTTTTATCAAACTACACTGTTTAATTTCATTTTTAATGACCAATTCAACGGTGAAGTTTGTTTTTTGATATCTCTGCTAGTTGATGATTAGAATATTCTAGAATTTTACGTTACTCATTTTGCGTATTACGTATACAGAATATGTGCATATATATCTTCAGTGAAATTTTAAAATTTTTAAAGGCTACGAGACCCTCAGACAATATTACCTACGGCCCTGACTCGGGCTTGGTACATAAATTTTCACCAACACAGACAAACAACAACATATCTGTGAGAGGAGAACCCCACTAAATCGCTGACGTCACTACGTAAAATCGGAGTACGTACCATTGGATGGCCACTGTACATACCTCCAATAATAATTCAGTAAAATTATTAAATATTGAACTCAAAAAAATAGACGAATTTCTCATAAATAACTAATTCGAAAAAAATGAAAATTTTCTGATAGAATTTTTTGTAATTGTTACTATAGACAGTGAAGAGAGACGTATAATAGAAGTTTAATTCTTACGGGCCAACGTGGACGAAAATTTTAGTCGATTTGGTTTCTGTTAGATGGCAGAACGATCGAGGTTCAGACGTTATCAAGTTGTCAGGCGGAGCTTTCGTTTAACAGGAAGAGGTGGGGAACGTATATTTCAATCCGTATATTTCCATTTTTCTTCCATAAACAAATTTATCTTTTCAAAAGTACAATTATCAAGATATAACAGTGCGTACTGCTTGCCTGCACAGCACTCCCATTTGTTGACGGGGTACCAACATTGCGCTTTGGGGTGCTCTAAAACTGTCCATAAATTTAACATACGATTGAAGTTCTATACACGTCTCTCTTCACTGCTATAGAAATGTTACAAATTATAAATTTCAAAAATAGTAGAATAAGTTCTATGAACAATAAATTCGACAGATATCGGCAGTGCTACTGTACTGCCTTCTGGACTCAGCGCCAAAATAACCACTTGCTAAGAAAAAATCCTATAATTTGAGTGAGTGCTCTTCTATATATACATAGTGTTATTCTCTTTGATTGTAACCAATTGACTTTTTAATAGGGAATTTTTCTTTTAAATGTTTGACAATTTTAGTTAGATCCTTTTCAGTATGGTGTTCTAATTGATAGTAGAAGTTAGAAAATTATTGCAGTGTTTTCTGACTGAAATTTGTGACTTGTATAATAGTTCTAAATACTTTAAAAATAAAATTAATTTAAGAAGTAAAATCATATTATGTTTTGGAATTTATAGAAGCTTAATAAATGTAAGTTACACAAATATTTAGTTTGAAGTTTAAAATGTCAATAATTAAAATTTGAAAGTGCTATAAAATATGTTTTTGTCGTTTTGGTGTAGGTATTAGCTAAGAATCCATCAAATCTATCAATGAGACTGTGTTAAGATTATAACATTGTATTTAGATTGGTACGTAATAAACATGAAAACAATTTTATTTTAGAGCATTCCTATACAATATATTGTACATATATAACAATATATATAATATTAGTAATATTACCTACATGGATGCAAATTTACATGTGTGTATACATGAATAATGTTAAAAAGTTAATGTAATAATTGTGTCACCTTTAAACCTATCAAAATGAGAAAATATTTAGATACTTTTTTCAGTATTTTAGATTTTGTATCAAGGAAATACCTATTAAGTTGATGATTTAAGTTTAATTTTATAATTAGGGTTAGTTCTTAGCTTATTGTTAGTATTATGTATTAATAACGAAGGTGCGAATTATAAAATAAAAAATAATCTTTTTTATATGAAATCATTGAAATTTGAAGTAAAATTTGATGGGAACATTATTTCTAGAGTCGAACTTTCTAACTTTCTAGGTATAATCAATGATAGTTTTGAAACTTTCTTGATTATAAGCATTATAAGTATATAAAATCTTTTAAGGCCAGTCCAGACGCAACGTCTTATCTGAACGATAAAACGTTTATGCAAGTTGTTCGACAAAACGTACAAAAATTAGCGTGTCCACACGGTTCCAACCTATCGTTCAAATTTTAGTTTCACGACGTTTGTTATGGAGGAACATAGACTGTCTCCTTGTTAGCCGTTTCATCAATTTCTTTGTATTTTTCGATCAGAACTTCATATGCCTGGCCTTTTTATTTCGGTCACTGTACTCTGGGCTTTTAACTTGCCACAAGCAATGAAAACTCCGATAAAGTTCAACAAATTCGCACAAAAATTGACGGGAGCACTGATGAACATCAGACATTATAAAATTATAGTATAAAAAACAAAATTAAAATGCAAAAAATGTTTAAATTCACGGACATGAAGCAACAGAATACTACGATATTATGTACTACAAATCGTGTCGATAAAACGAGGGTCTGTCCAGACGCACCAACTTGTCGAATCAATTTTCATAAAATGATGCTTTGCAGCTTAGACTTTCGACTTATCGTACAACCTCATTTCCGTCATGCAAGACGTACGTTTTGCGGTCCACACGCTACGTTTTATCTGAACGACTTGTCGATTCAGACAAGTCGTTCAAATAAGTCATTGTGTCTGGACCGGCCTTTAACTAGGTATTGTTAAAATAAAGTTAAGAATTTTGTATTTATTTATTTATTTAAGTATTTATTTATATTTTATGAATTTTTTTAACCGTTTGGAGGAATACAAAAAGTAATATAATTCGATCGTGTAATTGAAAATATCGGATTTTTTAATCAGTCAAATATTGATCAATCAAATAAATCGTTTAAAAGTTTTTTGTATTTATTTATTTAATAAAATTCTTAGTTCTGTCAGTCTTGGTACCTATGTTACCATTATTTTTATTTTTGTTGTAGGTAAGTCTAATTTTTGTAGAGACTTTGCATAATAGCATCGATCAAAATATTATTTTTTTTGTGTAGATCCAATTTGGGTAATAGCATGGCATGAATACCGCTACAATTTCATTATTGTCTTTTGGTATTGCCTAGAGGAAAACGACCAGTCCTTGTTAACGATCATATTTTTAACGAAAATTTATTTTGTAGCTAGCTACATCCAATAGAAGGACATAGGGTATTTCAATTGTTGCAAAACTGTCAGGACTATCAGTAAATATTTCAAGTAATATGTGCGATTGATATGAAATCCAACATTTCCAATTACCAATTTGATAGAAATTTTACTTAAAATTGTATCTATGAATAAGTCACATATTTTCACAACAATTACAGAAATTATCGAATATTTAATACAATTTTTTTTCTTGTTTTAGTTTTGTCTAGTAAAATGTCGTATCCAGGAAGACCATCGTTAATTCCAGGGGTTCCTGTGCCGCCACCAATGACTTATATGCCTATTGCCGCAGGCCCACCCCCTACATTGCTTCAGCCAGTGATGCCGATTCAGCATGTATGTTTTTCAAATATGTATTAAATAATCTGAAAGAAGAAAAATAAATTTAAATTCACATTTACAATTAAATAATGCTTTAAGGGGTTACTTAGGGTTAGAGGCTAAAAAAGGCACATTTTCAACAATTTTTTTGGTAATTATGCAGAAGTACGGTTCCACCTATTTTTGCCTCTAAAAAAAATTAATGATCTGATTTTAATGATTTTTTTTTTAAATGTTCGCCGCTATGGCGGATTAGTTAAAAAAATATTACAACTCGATATCAATACTAGAAATACTGGGAAACTCGTTTAATTTGAAAATATTCAATTTTTTTTTAGATTTTCTTTTTTATTTTGTATGCATGTCTGTCAAAGTCGAAGTATATTGTCGAAATTAAACTAACCTAACCTTACAGCCTAACCAACATAAGGTTGCCGGTCAGATGCGCAAATGAAAGAGTACGACAAGAATTAAACATATACCATATATGCATAAAAGTGTGATAGAAGTTGTGTTTGTCTACTGCGCGTACAACCTTATGTTGGTTGAGCTGTAACTAACTTCATCACCTAGTTTTAGCGAATTTCCAGAATGGAATTTAGCTATTACAGCCACTGTCATAACACGACCTGAGCCCGCGACCATGGCAGAAATTTGTTTTGAGGTCCCTAGAAATCGAAAATAATATTCGCTAAAATTTATATATATATATATATATATATATATATATATATATATATATATATATATATATATGTGTGTGTGTGTGTGTGTCCGCACGATAACTCTCGACCGAAATGTCCTAGGTTTACGAAATTTGGTGAAAATATTGGAAGTCCCAAACCGTTGGACGAGTTCGTTAACCAGACACGTCGGATGCCTGGAACATGGTTTTTGTTCTTGCAAAAAATTAGTTTTTTGCCAAAATTTCCACTTAATCAACAAAGAGGACAAAAAATTATATAAGAAAGGTCTTTAAACTATTGTTCTATGTCAACTAGTTTCCGAGAAAAACTAATTTTTATAAACGGAAATTCGCTATGTTATGCAGGATGCTACGACAGGGGTTTTTATATAATCTAATATTATTTACTTTTGAAAAAATGTTTATTTTGACCGATTTTACCAGAATATGCACTCAAATCACGGCGTTGAGGTAATTGTAGTCGTCAAAATTAAGTTAATTTTTCTAATTTCCACGCTTAATGTTTCGAAAATGCAGCGAGATATAGATTTTTTTTATTCTTGAAAAAGTATCTATTTTGATCAGTTTTTTTCTAGACTATGCACTTAAATACACATATAAACACACACACACACACACAAAATGACAAAAGAAAATCTGGAAAAATTGAATTTATTGTATTTTAAAACAGTTTCCCAGCCTTTCCATTATCGATATCGATTTGTAGTATTTTTTTTTAACTAATCCGCCGTAGCGGTGAATATTTAAAAAATATTCGGATCATTAATTTTTCTTTTAAAGCCAAAAATATGTAGAGCCGTGCATCTGCATAATTACCACTTTTTCTAAAGAAATTTTGTACGTGGTGTTAAAGTTGACGTCTAAAGAAAAATATTTTTTATGACATACAGCACACAAGTTCAGCGAGTAGTCAAAAATTAGAAAATCAAACGGGATTTTGAAGAAAACAAATTTTCTGAATCACTAAACCTAAAATTATATTAGTGAAGTGGCCGAGCGTGCTTGGGCACTGGCACTTGCGGACTGGGAGATCGAGGTTTCAAATCCGACGGCCGGCTATGTTCGTGAAGGTTTTCTGCAGTTTCCCTTTACAATTCCAGATGATCATCGGTACCTCCTTAAGGAGATGGCTGCAGATCTATCAAATCCTAGCTCTCACACCACTTTCCTTCTTCTTCACTCACATCATAATGTAATTGTAATGGATTAATGTATGAATAAAGTTAGAAAAATAACGATGTGGGTGGCGTCTATTATAGACTAATTGTCTGAAAATTGGATGTTAGACCACATTATTATTATTAGCAAGCTTGTGAAAAAATCGAATAATCGACGTTTTTTTGCTTTTTTGTCTGTTAAGAAAGTGTTGTAATTTAAAGGGTGTGCATTTTTTTAGGTTTAGGGATCCAGAAAAATTGTAACGTTTGCAACGTGCCCTGATATAATTAATAGAAGAATACGGGCTGGCTGCAATCTGTGTGTCGCTTTTGAAAACGTAGTTTTGAGAAAAACACGTTTGAAGTTTTATATCCTATGTATCTGTTAATGCTAATGTTAATTCCAAAATACAAATTGTAGCATGCTTAAGAACATATGCAATGACCACTTATTAGTTCTTAGTAACCAAAACCACAAGTTAGAACTATACCTTGAGAAAATATGCCCTAACTGTCAATATAATGAGAAACAAGATTTGACACATATATTCATATCTTGTTTTAAATACGAGGCTTTTCGGAATAAATTCTAAAATATCTATTATGATGAAAATAATAGTTTTAAGTTTTATGATGAAAATAATAGTTTCAGTTTTCGATATTTTAACGATTAAAATCATTAATTTTGAAAGTTTTAAAAATTAATCTATGCTTCAAAATTTATAAGTAAGTTAATAAGTAATCTTACTTATACATATCGTCAACTGAGTATTGGTTTGTTCCTAGTCCACTTTTTAAAAATTTTTTCTAGATGGTTGTTTTGTTAGTTTTGGGCGTTGAGGAAGTCGAAACCACTATCAGAAAAAAAATTTTAAAAAATAGACTTGGTACAAACCAATACTCAGCTGACGATATGTATGTACATATTCATTATTCATTACTGTTAGTAATTAAATTGCTAACTAAGCTGTTTTTATCTCAAAACTATTCAGAAGTTTATATTTCATTGTAAATACAAGTATAACTTAACAACATATACACTACCGTCCAAAAGTTTGGAAGCATTAAGAAAATTCAATAAAATTATCAGTGGATAGACATTAATCACATTTATTTGGTGTAAAATATGAATCTTAATTGAACATGTTAATCATATTTAATTATATTAATATTTCCACAGAAAACATAAATTTATGGCTTAAATATTAGATTCTGGCTTCATCAAAGTAACCACTTCTTCTGGTTAGAAGCTTATCAAAATATTCTTCCTTCAATTTTCCTATTCATTTTTAAGAATATCCAGAGCTGTACTGCATTAGTTGGAGAACGATTCTTCACCACCTACGTAGCTATTGTAAGAGAACAGTTGCCTGTTGTGTCATTAACGAGACAGTAATAAAACAGCTGCGTTGGCAGAGTGGCGATCGACCTGGAAAAGTCACGGAATTTCAGTCGTAGTCAGGGATTTTTTTCAGTTTTCGCTCCGGCGAGAGCGTCGACTAATAGTTTTTCTCTAAAAAGTGTTTCAACGACCTTTTTTTTTTTGCTTTTCAGTTGTATTTTTTGCCACTGACGAGCAAAGAAAAAAGTCGTCAAAAAAACTTTTTAAACAATATTTTTTTCGGAGTAGACCCTGGAATTTTATTCAGAGTCAGGGAAAAGTCAGGGAATTTTGAAATTGGTTTTCAATCGCCACCCTGGTTGGTCAAAAACAATACGAGAGACTACCGACAAAAGATGTAAAAGCTTTTAAAAATTTTAGTTATTGTGATACGAGCTAATTTATTTTAATTATAAACTAATTTGTTAAAATGTGTGGAAAATAAATTTTGTAATCTGCAAAAATATGTTTGCTTCCAAACTTGTAGTGTATTTTAAACCTTCACTCTATGTGTATAATATGCACTTAATAATTTCTTAATGATGATAAAAATTTTCGAAATATTGTGCTGTTAAGGTGAATCGATCACTTGAAATTTTCCAAGTTTAGAATTTGAAATTTTAGTATATTATAGAGAAAGATATGATGCATTCACTGACATTATTTTGAATAATTTCTGACGTGTAGTTTAGAAGAAATAAATTTTCAAAGTTAGAATTTTTAATGTACGAGTAAATGCCAAAGAATGATTAGAGATGAATCAGTATTCAGTGGTATGTATTTAAGTAAGTTGTGTCATTAAAAACCAACTTTAAGATTTAAAAAACTGAAAATTATTTTCTTTTATGTTTTTGAATCATTAAAAAACTATTTTTTTTAATATTGGACGTTAAGTTATTGTAATAAATAGAAAAAAAACTATAAAAATGTCATTTTATACTAATACACCCATAATATATTTGTGTACGTGTTAGTTATTATGTGTGCGGACACGTTACTACCACAATCAAATTCATTATTTTTAAAATCATTAAAATTAGAAGATTGAACAATAACCAAATATTAATACTGTTACATGTATTATAAAATACATATTAAACTTATTTTTCTACACATAAATTATATTTATTTATAGAGAAAAAAATAGACTTAGTAATTCATTTGTCACAAATTTGTCAGTACTGATCGATTCACCTTAAATTAATGTACAAATCAATATCTCTTCTATTCGACTTGATTGTTTGTGTTTCTTTTAAGCAGATATAAAAAAGTTTTGAAGGGAGCAGTACTCACTTATAATACATTAACGACAAACCTTATCTAGAAGATTAAAAATTCACCAAGTGCCTGTTAAGTTCGCGAATTATTTGGACGCACCTTTACAATAATCGATTTAATTAATTTTCAGTTAGTTAGTGACAATAATCAATATTTAAATGCAATCTAAAAAGGTACCTATATACATAAAAAATGACAAATTTATACAAAAAAAAGGTTTATAATTAACACTTTACTGTCCACGTTTTTCGCATCCGAAAATAATCACAACAAAAACAAACACACTGTGTGTTGGTTTTTATAAACATTTTTAGAGTAAACAAAACACTTATATTATTAGTTTGTTTTTTTTATAAATTAGTTTTATATAGTTTTATTTTATATTATTAGTTTTTTTTTATATATTTATTTTTACCAGTTTATTATCTTACTTTCTGTTATTGATGTTTTTAAAAATATCAATGTATATGTACGTACGTTTACACAATCATATTGAATTATTTTATGTATTTGTTTATATATAGTTTCTTTAAAAATATTGCCGGTCCCTGGGGAAGTTTACTGTGAAAGTGTTCGAACTGTATAGTGTTAATAAAATATATAGATTTATCAGGTCTGAGGTGTCCTTTTTAGGGTTAATTAAATAATAATCGATATCTAATTTCAAATTTCAAATGTTATTGAGTGCCTGTGAAAAATTATTAATGTATGACGAACTTTTGTTCGCATTTACATATACCCCAATATTCATATGTCCACTTGATGTCCAGCTTAGCTGATACTTGAACACTCGATTTACTTTGGCATGTATGACCAATTCATTATGTTAATTAAAATTCACATTTAGTGTTTGAAAAATTATCAAATTGGATCGGCTGGGACTCGAACCCGGATCTCTTGGTTACTAGTCAAGCGCCTTACCAGTTAGGCCACCGACCGCTTGTTCGAGTGCCATTCCAATCTGATAATCAATCACATGTTTCACAGGCACTCGATAACATTTTATATTAGAAAAATATAACTGCGTCTCGCATTAAAGAGAGGATGTGTTTGATTGATTATCAGATTGGAGTGGCACTCGAACAAGCGGTCGGTGGCCTATTGGTAAGGCGCTTGACTAGTAACCAAGAGATCCGGGTTCGGGTCCTAGCCGATCCAATTTGATAATTTTTCAAACACTATGTGAATTTTAATTAACAATCGGTATAATTTACATAGATGTAATTTATATGTTTACGAATTTGTTTAGATGATGCCAGTTACTGTACAAGCTCCGCCACAATTAAGAAATTTCCGGCCACAGAATTCTCAGACAAATCAAAACCGAAGCACTAATAATACTACAGCTACCACTACCACAATTAATAATAGTAGTGCCCCATCACAAGTACCACCAGTAAAACCTACTGACGGTCCACCAGTAACAGTATTTATTGGTAAGTATTCCTTTATCAGTGAGTTAATTAATTTTTCTTTTTTTTAAATTTTGGATTTATCTATTTAGGAAATATTACTGAAAAGGCACCTGACGCTATGATAAGGCAGATACTTGCGGCATGCGGTCCTGTCATCAGTTGGAAACGAGTCCAAGCGTTTGGTTTTTGTGAATTAGCGGGACCGGAAGCTGGATTAAGAGCGGTACGTTTGCTACACGATCGAATGGTAGGAGAAAAACGACTTGTTGCGAAAGTCGACGCAAAAACAAAAACCGTACTGGATGAATATAAGAGTAAAATATCCGTTTATTATTTTTATTAAATAATTAATTCAGTGTAATATGTTACATTTAATTGTAGTTGAACGAAGAAAAAAATTACAAGGTGATGTTGGAGAAGGGTCACCTTTGCAAGATGAACAGACCACGGTTGAAGATGACAATTATTTAGATGACGAAATGCGGGAAACGGATAAACAGGCCATTGAAAGAATAAACGCCATTATAGAAGAGTATAAGGAAGAAATGAATAACTATGAAGCTCATTTGCAAGGTGAGTGTGCTCATATGGGAACATTTTTAATAGTGTCCGACCGAAGGTCAGTTTGGCGGTCGAAACCGAAACCGATGTTCGGTTATCATCGAAACCTTCGGCCGAAGCCGAAGGTGCAAATAAATTTAAAATACTTGCTGCAGATATAACAAAAAGGATTATTAAATAATCATTTTTATATTACAAACTCAAAAATTAACAAATAGAGTTACAGTGGTCTTGTGGTCTTTTAGCGAATTTCCATTCTGGAAATTCAGCTATTACAGCAGCTCTTATGGTAAGACCTAAGTCCGGAACTATGGTAGAAATTCGTTTTGGAGCCTCTAGAACCCGAAAATCTACTTCACTAAAATTTATATATATATATATATATATATATATATATATATATATATATATATATATATATATATATATATATATATATATATATATATACACATATATATATATATATATACATATATATACATATATATATATGTATATGTATATATATATATATATATATATATATATATATATATATATATATATATATATATATATATATATATATATATATATATATATATATATATATATATATATATATATATATGTGTGTGTATTTATGTGTGTGCACGATAACTCTCGAACGAACCGTTTAATGCTTATGAAATTTGGTGTGCGAGCTGGAATTCGGATTGGCTCGGCTAAGTTCGTTAGACAGATACGTCGGATGCCCAGAAGTAGGTTTTTTTTGGCCATTTTTCGCCATTTTAATTTTTTTTCACACCATCGGAAAGAGCATAAAAAATTGCATAAGCTTTTAAAACATTGTTCTAAGTGAACTAGCTTTTGAGAAAAACTAAGAAATTTGCTGAATTTTTTTACAATAAATGCTTTATCGTTTGAGCAATTCTTTTCTAGATAAAACAAGTTAAAAATAGTTTAGCTCTCTAAGAGTGAAAAAATTTTTAAAATCAGTTGGGTAGTTTATTTTTGACGCTTTTAAGTCTTCCGGATCACGGCGAACCTCATGTAACATAAATTATGGTAAAGTCCTGTCAGAAATAAAATAAACCATAAACTATGGTAAATAGGAACACTTTTAAACTTCGTACTCTATTTTGTTTATTAGATAATTAGATATAGGTAATATAGAATAAAACAATTTAGTTTCTGGTAACTTACATATTTTGTATTTTTACTATTTTAAAATCTCTTTTTCTTTTTAATCGAAAATTTAAAACTATCATAAAAAATTTAGTTGATAGTACTAAATTTTTGTTTGTTTCCAGAAGAACAACTAGAAAAACGGAAGAAAATTCTTGATGAAGCTGATATTGAAGAAGGAAAACGAGATCTAATTACAAGAGAAATAGGAAAATTTAGAGAAATAATGAAGGTACAAAGCTTTTGTTCGAATTAATTTTTGTTTATATATTAAATAATCGTTTTCTTTTAAAGAAACAAGAACAAGAAAAAGAAGTGTCTAGAAGGCAACGAGAAAAAGATAGAGATGATTTACGAGATCGGGATCGTGATCGAGATAGAGACAGTTTAGATAGAGAAGAGATAAAAAGTCGAAAACGTTCAAAATCAAGGTATACTTAATAGTTCTGTTATTTAACATTTGTTTTTTTTTTTAATTTAAAATATTGTCATTGGTAGATCACGAGATAGAGAACGAGAACGTGAAAGGGAGAGAGAAAGAGAACGCGAACGGGAGCGTGAACGCGAAAGGGAAAGAGAACGGGAGCGTGAAAGAGAATTACGAGAACGTGAAAGGGAACGGGACCGTGATAGAGAACGAGATCGTGATAGAGATAGGGATGAGAAAACTAAAAGCTCAAAAGAAATTCTAAAAGAAAAAGAAATGGAAGAAGAAGCAAAGGAAAAGAAAAAAGCAGAAAGAAGGGCCCGGGAAAAGGAAGCAGCGTATCAAGAAAGACTTAGGTAAGTGATTCTTTAATTTAAAATATTATTTTTTATCCTATTCAAATTTTCAAGAAATCACCTTTCCGTGTAAAATGTTTTAATTCAATGTAACATTTTAATTGTCAAATACAGTAGGGGCACCAGTTTTGGAAATTGTAGCAAAAGTGTTAAGTATGTTTGCACTAAACACGTGTGCAGTAGATATAATTCATTAATCCAGAAAAAACTAAAATTAAAACAATAGTTTCGCCATGGGCGTTAATGGGTTAATTTGTTGCATTTGTTTATTGATGTCAGACCAATCTTAGTTAATTCCATCACCCTCCACACAAATATCATTCACATAATTTCTAATTTATTCGACAAATTAATTTTTAACACTTTACGGAGCAATGCGACTCTTGAAATATGCTGTGTTGTGTTATGGTATGTTATTATTTTTTGGAAACAAACCATAGGAACCGTATTACTACTAACATACAAATAGTATACATATTATTTAACAAGGACCATAAGTGTTATTTTTGTGGCCTCGGATGCAATTTGAGGATCTGAAAGCCGAGGATTTTTAAGCATCCATGACTACAAAAATAAACTTATGGGCCGAGTATGAGTAACTTATTTTTTCAACCAAAAAAAGTAATGAATAAATTGAGAAAAAAAAAAGAAAAAATAATAAAATTCATCGAAAATGCAGTTTTAATAAAAATGAATAATAGGCGTCCTAAAAAAATATTTCCATAGAAAAATCTATTATTTGTCTATTAGATGAGGAACCCTGACGTTATCGTTGCCTATATCGTTACCTATCTTTTCTTAATATAATATTTTTCTCTCTAAAAGTAATCTATACATGTAATAAAACTGTAACGAGACCGTTTCTGTACATGGAATATTTTTTGAAAATTGTACTGGTAATGTAAATAGTTATCGATGTAGATATCAAAACAGCGATTTTTAAAATTTTTGTGTCTTTCTGTCTGTCTGTCTGTCTGTTCACGCATCACGTAAAAACTACTGGACGGATTTTAATGAAATTTGATATGATGATAACTTATTACCAGGGTCAACATCTAAGATACTTTTTATTCCGGGAAAATGTCTCATTCCCACGGGAAAATGGAAAAACTATTTTGAGCATCTACACACATTACGCCAATTTACATATTTCATAAAAAATTTCATAACTATAGTAGCAAAAATTGTAAATGAATTTTGTAGTTTGGAAATTTTTCTGAATTTTAAATCAAAAAAAAAATGTTGCTAATTGTGTACCGAAAAATACAATAGATACATAATTGTCAATTTCGAGACAATTTAATGCATTTTGTGTTGCAAGAAACTACAAATTGGAAAAAGGAAACTACTCAACGTTTCGCGTGAACAACGTCACGGGTACGGCTATTAAACAATATTGTATAATACAATTTGTTAATTAAAATATTGCAATTTATATGTACTTTAATAAAATAATAATAATTAATAGCATCAATTTGCAAATTAAATGATTTTTATATTTAAATATTAATGATTCAGATATATCAGATATATTGATTTTTAACAGCATGGGTAATTAAAATATGTATTAATTATTTATAGTCTAAAAAATTTACTATTAACAAAAAATAAATTCTGTTGATAAAATATATATTAATCGAGAATATTTATAATAGATTTAAATTTTTAAATGCCCATTTCAGCGTCAATTTTTCCCCTCTACCCTTCGTTCTGCTATTAGGGATCATAACTATACAGACATTCAGACAAACAGTATTTACTATTGACGGTAAGTGATTACTTATGTTCCTAGGAAGGTAAGTGTTGCTTACGCGACAAGTTTCTTGCTTTGTAAACGCCAACTTACGATTCAAGAAGTTGAAAAAATATGTTTGTTTCTCTTACCATAATACTATAATTAATAAAATACATATAATATGATTATTTATTTATTATAAATAATTTTGAAAATATTTGCGAAGTAGATACCGTCGATAAAAGTTATTAGTAACTTTCGGAGACGTCAAGTCATTTCTTGACAAGACTGGTGCCAAAACAAAGTGCATTTTAAACCAGATTTACATACACATTCTTGTCCGTTTTCAATTTTTAAAAATTATAATTACAGTAAAAGTCCGAAATTTAACTACTGCAAGTGTATAGTTTACCCACTCAGTCTAAATAGAAACATATTGCCTAAACTTGTTAAAAACTTCAACTCATTTTAATCTTTAATTTCAAACTGGTTTATGATGTAGCTTTCAGACTTTTACTGTGTAGGTTTTTATTTGTTTTCTTTTTTCAAACTGTATTATTTCTCATAAATTTAAAAGCGAATGTTAATAGATAAAAAAATTCTTTGAAAATGTTCTACCCATAGATTAAGGAAACAAGGACAAACATAATTTTATTCTTTGATCCGAAAAATGATAAACCAGTAACAGTAAACGTAGTGTCAACATGTAAGTATTAATGAAAAAAGGTACAAATCGTTTTTAAAACTAAGGTACAGTATTATTAAGGTATTAAATCTAGAATACAGAATGATTCCAAGTATATCGCTGGTCAAATGTTTATCCTTTTATAAACAAAGTTTTTGGCTGTTGGGATCGAGTTTGACAATACATATTATTGCTATCTAATAAAAATTAGATCTGCTTTCAAATGTCAAATTGCAATTTCTTTATATTTTGATAATATCATTTAATAGGATTAATACCAATGTAAATTTCATAATGGAGTGAGTATTGTTTTATTAAAATTTAAAGGTTGTCCAATTTTCTGATAAAATTAAGTATAAAATTCAATTACATACAGTAGCAGTCCAAGATAGTCACTTCCAAAATAGTCAAACTTTGAGAGAAATAGATATATGTATACGTCATCCACACACTATGTTTGCTCTTATCTATTGGCACATATGCGTCACATCTGGTCACATGTGCTTACATATAAGGTGCATATACCATTATGTGAATCTGTGGATACATACATAAATACATGTAAGGTACCCCCTAGGTACTTCTTAAAACTGACTTAAAGGTAATATTTTTTAAGAACATTGTAGAACGTAAAATAAATTGTTCATTATTTCCAGAAAAATTTAGAATTTATTAAAAAACAATAGAAATATTAAAAATGATATTTGTGAGAACAATCTATAGAACAGAGTATATTAGTTTGTCGTATAAACACAGTAACAGTATACATATTATGTAACATAATCTAAAACCAAGGGGCCAAACTACTATATGATAGTTAGTATTCACACTGTAGCAGAAAGGTGACGTAAAATCCCCTCCACTTCGCACCACTATGTTGTGTAGGTACACACTGTTTGTAGTGGTGTAGGTTTGATGTTTGCTTCTGTGTGAGTATTCACACACACAACTACAAAACACGTATTACCGGACAGAGCAACGTGCAGGTCAAGTAACAATGGTCTTACAATACATAACAATCGTAGTGGATTCGGTGACCGACACCGACTGACTAAATGCTTTAAGCTGTGACAGACCAACAAATGACTCCAAGCGAGCTACACTTTTTTGATATTAGTTTGCTTCTAGTGTTCTATGTCTAAAACCAACAAAAAAGGTTTTAGTTCAAAACCTCAAATGTTTCTTTTTTATTGTCAAAAAGATAAGTATAAAGGCCAAGCTATGTTTTGCCAAAAGTTCGTAAGTAAATTATTTTCCTAACCGTTTAATATTACACGACCTAATGTAATTCCAATTAATGGCAAAAATGATTCCAGGCTACAAGAATTATTTTTAAAATTAAAGAATTGCTTTTAAACATTTCTCTAATGGTTAAGAAAGTGTCAATATTTTTTCTGAATTATATGGTAGACGAAATGATCGAAAAACGACATTTCATATTACACGACCAAATGTTTTTCCAACTAATAGCGGAAATGATTCCAGGATGCAATAATACAATTTTAAATTAAAAAACGGCTTTTAAATATTTTTCTAATGCTTAAAAAAGTGTTAATATTTATCTGAATTACATGGTAGACGAAATGATCGAAAAACGACATTTCATATTACACAACCTAATGTTGTTCCAATTAATGACGGATATGATTCCAGGCTACAAGAATCTTATTTAAAATTAAAGAATTTTTTTTTTCAAACATTACTCTTAAACATTTTTTATAACTTCATTTTTTTTTTTTTATTGTCAAAAAGGTTTATAAATATAAAGGCCAAACTATGTTTTGCCGAAAGTTTGCAGCTAAATTATTTTCTTAACAATTTCATTACAAATAAACAGAAAATAATTGAGCTTATATGAGTACTTGCGGATATGTAACAATAACAAAACACACAGCATTTGATTTACATAGTAGATGTAAGCTAAAGTTTACTCCATAAGAAGGATGTCTATGACTTCCAAGATAGTCAGCAAAGGAACATTTTTATGACTAACTTGGACGGCTATTGTAGCGTGAAATTTTATACTTTTTTTAGCGCTTTCAGACATTTTATTACCACTAATTCAAACAGTTTATATAGACTTTTGTATCGTTTTGACCGTGCTTAATACATATGTCTAAATCTAAATTAATATGAGTCTAAGTCCGTAAACTTTATTGCAACTAGTTTTAATTGCAATTGGCAAATTTTAGTAGTTACTGAGTGTTTTCACTGCTCTCATTACTTAATTTCATCGCACACAGTAATTTCTAGCTGCGCGAGAATTGGCATTACCAATTCCTGCCAATTCTCGCGCAGTTTTGAATTAGTATGCGCATCATATGCCAGCATCATTTTGAAGTAAATTATGAGAGCAGCGAATACTACCACTGAAAAACATTAATTACTGAAAATTTCTTATTTATTTCATATAAAGGCGCAACTGTCGGTTTCAGTACTTTCGTCTCGGTCCCTATAGCGTTTTTGGTTATGAAAATTTTAAATAAAATATTCTTAATTTGTCGTTTCTGATAATCGCGGAAGTATAAAATAACTTACTTACTTTAAAGGAAGTTTCTTTTTTGACAGCAAATTTGGATTATACTTATCAACACGTTGACGGTCATGAGCGCTGTACAGCGTCAAGTTAAACCTGACTAACTGTGACACAACGCTGTATCGCGGCAACAATTCCGTATAAAGTGTACACCAGTAAGGTATACAAACATAGCTAGCTCTCTGTTTAGGCATCGTAAGTACCGAAGAGGTGCAAGGTGCTTTACAATACATTACGTGTTGTGCAGCAGACCTGTGGGAGCTATCGGGCCTATGTACTTAGACAGAGAGCGAGCTACGGTTGTTTATGTATTGGTGTAATAGTTGTCAAAACAGTATATCAGTTGAGCTTTTCGTCATACTGCTTCATGACCATTAACGTGCTAATGTATAATTTTAAATTTAAAAATAATTTTTTCATAGGGCTTGGGAAACAAGAGAAAGAAGAAAAGCAAAAGAATACGAAAAAGAAAGAGAAAAAGAACGATTGAAAGAAGAAGAACGGGAAAGAGACGCAAAAAGGTTGAAAGAATTTCTCGAAGACTATGACGACGAAAGAGACGATGCAAAATATTACAAGTGAGTGTTTTTTTACCTTTTTCCCTTATTGCTAGGAAATTTGTTTCTTGGGTTACAAAACATTAGGTATCCAAATAAACTGCATTAGTGTATATTATCATTTAGTTCCGAGTATTTTGAAAAACATTTTTTAAATCACTATCTGTATTTAGTTAGACCATTGATTAGGTAATGTAAAATGTGCAATTTCACAAAGTAAGAATAATGTTTTTTTTTTCATATTCCACGCTTGCCAAGTCATTTAGTTTTATAATCACATCAGTCTACGATAGTAAGCCAATTATTTCTGTTAAAGAAAATAGTAAGAGATAGAGTGACGACTAGTTTCAGTTTATGAATGATTTTGGTACCGAATTTACTAAATTAAATTAACATTAGTGGGTTTTAGTTGTAAGCTAAAATAGTTAAAAAGTATTGATCAGTTTGGAATCCGAATAAAAGCTAGTATTGATCCATTAGTCCAGTATGAATTTTATCGGAAATTTGTATCAGTAGAGAATATGCATGTATGTTTTTTTTATTATTTAAATCATTACAAGAATTCATATTAAGTCTAAGAGTATCGATAGCCGGATTCTGTACTTTCGTGATCCAATTTTAAAATGATATATGTATGTATACTGGGTGTCCCGGCCGGATGTATACATATGATTTACATGTTAATTTTTAACATTGGATTCTCATAAGAAAAAGGTTATGTCACAAGAGTGCTTTGGATAAGCATATTCCTATTTTTGGTAATTTTCTTTTATAAAATAATTTTCTCCCACCAAATTATCTGGACTATTTCTTCAACAGAATATTTTGGTGGTATTTTTATTATTTTAATATTTATTTTCAAGAAAATAAAAAAATGCCTTTTTGAATTTACAGCCTCAGATGACACAAATATTTATTATGGGCAATTCCATGAAATGATAGAATTTTAGTAAAAATTAAAAAATGAAAATAATTAATCCATATCATGCCTACTTGATACTCAAAAGACTAAATAACTGATTACAACGTTTTTTTTATTTTATTTTTTATCTGTAATTGTTTTTATTCTGAAAATTTAGCTTAAAAATGTTTTACTTAATAAAAAAAATACCGTACCTTGTGATTTTTTTCAAGTGAATATTAAAATACAGCTAAATTTACTTTTTTCTTTCTGCTGAAATAATCATTATACTCGTTTTGATTATTATGTTGATTTTCTGTCAAGCTACGAATTCGAGTAATGGAAGTTATCAAAACCGACAGAAGTTTTATTAATTACTAAAAATAAACTTTTATCTTTGTTATCTATCATATTTTCCAAAAAATCAATCTAATAAACTACTTACTTTTTAATAAAACTTGTTTTAAAGTGACTGTAATGTAAGTGACCAAAAAGGGTGTAATGTAAGTGACCGACTAAAAGTTACATTTTTATCAAAAATATATAATATTTCATGAAATTTCTTATTAAAATAATTTATTGAAACATTATTTCTTTAAATTTATTTAAATGAAGCTGTTTGTTATCAAAGCAGAGCAGAAAATTTTCATTGTATAAAAGATGAAAAATTGTATTCCTTTTTGAGTAATGTAAGTGACCACCTACTTTATCTTGTATAAAAAAATTTTTTGTTGCTTAATTTTCTTTGTTTAAAAGTTCAAATCGTATTCGATTTAATTTGAGTAAATTTTAGTGAATTTACTCATTAAATACGAAAATATCCAAAGATTTTAATCTCAATTTTAAATCAATTGTAATGTAAGTGACCATGGAATTACCCTTATGTAAAAATGTGAATTTTATTGCTTGAAAATTGCGACATTCATTTCTTTATTTTACTGCATTATTTTGTTAAAGCTATAATAACAGTAGTTATAATATTAAATTAGTATTATTAGTTTGTTCAAAGCACTCTTGTGACATAACTTTTTCCTTATGGTAATCCAATGTTAAAAATTAACATGTAAATCGTATGTATGCATACGTAAAATTTTCAAAAATATAGTAATAACTTTCAATTCAAAGTATAGTTCTTAAATTTTTTTTTTTTTTTTTTTTGAGGAGAAAATTATACGTAATGATGGATCAAAATTTTTATCATTGTGGTTTTCGTAAAACAAATCATTTCTTTTAGATATAAAAGTTTTTTGAAAATCGAAAATTGCTTACTTCATTCATCTTGATAAGGTTATACAATTCATCTTGATAAGGTTATATTAGGTTCTTGAATATTTGCATGTTTTACTACAGCATCTGCTTTCAATTTTTAAATATCATTTTTGCGTAATTGAACGCCACTGGTATAATTTATGAAATTGGTCGAGTATTTTTGTGTATTTATCATGATAATTATTTATTATATTTTGAGTGCTTACAATTGTAACCATGAAAATGATTTTCTTGATATAAGCTGTAGTAAGAAAAATGGGTATAGGACAGTAACATGTATTTGGCTAGCAATTGTGTGTGATTATATCTTGGATTAATATCACTAAAAAATAATTTTTTAGGACAGTAACATGTATTTGGTTAGCAAATTGTGTAATTAATGTATCTTGGGTTAATATCACTAGAAAATAATTTTTTGCCATTATCTGCTACAGTTTGAACGTCTCCCATTTCCACGCGTTGCGTGTTCTAACAAAATTTTCTCCTTTGTTTCAATCCGCATACTTAATGTTTGACATTGACACCAGAGACGCTGGTATTTCTAATCGTACAATAAATAATCAGCACAAATCGATTATAATTAACTAACATTTATCCGCGGCTTCGCCCGCGTGCTTTTGAAATTATGACATCTAGTTAAAACGTATAAAGTGTACTTTCATCACGTCGCTATTGAGAACATTTACTTTTTTCTTTGGAATTTTCCCACAGAAATAAAATGTTTTCCCCGGATAAAAAATAGACTATAACATTTTTTTAACAATATGTAAAGATCGAATGAAATCAATGATACTTTTTTTTTATATTGTTTTAAATATATTTTCTCACGGGAATAAGACTTCATACAGGATTTAGATATTTTCCCGGGGTAGAAAGTAGTCTGTGTCCTTTTTCATCCCTTCTGTTACCAATATACAAAGTTCGAAATCAATTGTCCGCTTTCTGATAGTCAGCTGTTGTAATTTAATACATTTTCCCTTAGGAATGAAATATTTTCTCAAGATAAAAAGTAGCCTATAATCGTCTCTGCCCCGCAAGCTACGTCTGTGCAAAATTTCAAGTTAATTGATTAAGGATTAAGCTGTTTAGGCGTGAAAGTCAGTCAAACAAACAAACAAACTCACTTTTGCATTTATAATTTTAGTTAGGATATACGTCAGATTTTAACATTATTCTGTTTTCATAAATCTGCCGTACGTTATTAGAATTTGTATAAATGATAAAATAAAAACAAAAAATTAACTAATTTTTAACAAATATTCCAAGATAATAACAAAAAGTACTGAACATGTAATCACAATAACCTCAATATGCAGCATGTGCCTCAGTGAACGACGTTTACATATTTCGGTTCCTTCCTTTGTTTCTGTGCCGTATTTTTCCATCACTATAAAGTTTTCATTCACTAATATAAAGAAAATGTTCAAGATTTAAATTTTATTCATATTGTTGTTTATTGCTAGTAAGAATATCTTTAGCATTACTATCATCATTATCATCATCGTCATCATCATCATCATCATCATCGTAGTTTTTGTAAAAGATATGATAAGTGGGCGAAATCGATTAGAATAATTTTGTCAAGTTAAAAGAATACATAAAAGCCTTTGCTAGTACAAATAATGTATCGCTACTTACAATTTCATGAAACCCTGAATATTACCGATTAGTAAGTAGCATAGTTAGTCGATTTAGATTTGTAACGTATTGGATAGTGATTTAATAATCTTTAAACGATTTATAATAAACTGGACTTGTTGATTTAAAAGTATTTTTTTTTTAAATATATGATATCTGTTCAGTTACTGAATTAGTTACACTAATGCAGAACAGAATAAATTCAGAATTATTCTGAATTTAACATAATTAATCATTTTTCTAGAATATCAACACATATTAGAACTATGCTGTCAGTTGGTAAGATATTTTCCATTATATTTTTTATTTGACTTAATTTAAAAATTTCGTAAGTATCAATTATTGTATATATTTTTTTTTATATGTTTATATTTAGGATTAATTATTTTCAATTTATTATTTATAGCTAACGTTCAATTTCTGTCAATAAAAACTATTCCAAGTATTGTAAGACTAACAGACAGATCAAGCCTTTTTATGGGCAAGAAAGAGCTAATGTTTTCCGTTAAACTCGAGTTTGAAAAAGAGTGTAACGCTTTCAGTTAAACTTGAATTGAGAAGTTGATTATAACCGACATTAATAAAAAATAAAAATGTCAGATTTATTAAACTATTTTTATGAAATTTTCACTTTAAAAAAGTGTAATAATAATTAATGTTAACAAACTGAATAAAAAAATGTTATTATATAACAAAACATCCTATTTTTGCGAAATTTGATGAAACCGTTGAAAGTGTTGGATGAGTTCTTTAGCCAAACACGTTCGATACTCGGAACTTTCGAAATGCACACAACTACGTACTGTACTTGTTATCTTGTGAGTGTGTATGTGTCGGTGCACACTTTGAGAAGTTTACAATAATCGAAGTTCAACAGAATAATATTGTTTTATGTTGTTTCCAATAAATTCCGTTCTAAATTATCGAGTAAAATTTTATCAGAATTCACCAAAAGGTGAAAGAGTTAATAAAATTACACCCTGTATATACAGAGTGTTAGTGAATAAGTGCGAAAGATTTTAACAAGTGATTGATAAGGTTATTTTATGTAAAAAAAGTTCATATAAACGCGGGTCCGAAAACGCTTAATTTCCAAGATACAGAGTAGATGGGCTACTAGATAGCCCATACCGGTTTTGTGGTAGGAACAATAACTGGAAATTATTTTTTTTATCTTGAAAACGGCTACATGAGCGACAAAATATTAAGTGGTCATTTTTGTCAACAATTTATGGAACATTTGAAAAAACATTTTCGAATTGGAAAAAATCATTGGCGTGCCTTTTTTTTCTTCAAAAATATGTCATCACATGGCCGTACGGACGTCACTGGTTTGAGTGGAAATATTCTGTCTACTTCAAAATATGGGTATTTATCCTGTCATAGCGTGTCCCAAATTTTGTGTCAAGATCTCAAAACGTTTTCGAAATATTTAAGAAAATATTAAAAAAGACGAGAAACTAAACACCCTGTATCTTGGAAACTAAGCGTTTTCGGATCTGGGTTTATATGAACTTTTTTACATAAAAGAGCCTCAGCAATCACCTATTAAAGTCTTTCGCACTTATTCAGTAACACTCTGTATATAATGGTTTGTTTACTTTAAACTTTTTTTGGCCCTCGAGATTCATCACACTTATACAAAATATATTTATTTTATAATGACCACGGTAGTGAAAACCAATGTATATCTAATATGGAAACATATAATTTTATATGCGACCAGCGGAGTTATGATGCGCTTCGAAAGTGGCCCGCAAGATCATTTATTTGGGTTGGCCACCCCTGCTTTAAACAGTTGTTTGTAATATTTTGTATTTTTTTTTTATATCCGTGTGACCAGTACATACGTAATTGCCCTCCCTTAAATCAAAGCAATAGTGTATTTCATTCATATTTGAAGGGGTATTGTAAACTGTTATAACAACATAAAACCTGAATGTCATTTAAGTTATTAATTCGTTTTATTTTAAAATAAGCATTCGATTTAAATTTAAATATTCACTGAATATAACGGTAGGGAATCGTTAAAATAGAATATAAGATATTAGGAAATCAATGTGGGCGTGGTTTAACGCTTAGCCGTCTGATACGAGTCGAATGGAAAGACCACTGCGAGTAGATTAAAGTTGACAGCTAAAGAAATAGTAGCAATTTCTAATTGTCCGTTTTTATTTGAAAACAATGAATTATCCTGAAAAGATTCGAGTGACATTTTTTTTAAAAAATACCAGTTTGCATTTAATTTTTTGAATTATTAAAACCTAATAAAGAAACTGCCTACTGGCAGTAGTTATTCTTTCGACCACCAGTTCGCGTATTTAAAAGTTTTGCTATTTCCTTTGTAAAAGTGAGAATGCATTTTTATACAGTTAAAGTGCGTCTTAGCTTAGAATCTAGTGATTGGTTTAGGTTGTTACGTTTTTTGTAACCAATCAGATATTAGTTACTATTGGCGACGCAAAGATTCTCACTTGCGCTTCTGTTGCTGAACTTAGAAAATGTATCAAGTGAAAATAAATGTACATATACATATAAAATTTAGTAACTAGCACATAATTTGTATATGCTTTACTCTCTGAGTATTGAATAGATAGAGGAAGTACAGGTTCAATGTATATGAAAATGAAGCCAAAAAAGGGTTAAAGTGTTGACCAATATGGCGGTTAGACAACGTCTAATTTAAAATTTTCCTATATTTACTGATGTTATATTTGTTGTTATAAATATTGTTAGAATATTTATTAATAAATAGTATCAAATTACAACAATAATCGTATACAAATTAAAAAATATTTATTACCACTGACACTTTATAAGTTATGAAAGGTGTTAACGTGGTGTTAACCAATGTGGCGATTTGCTTCAAAAAAGATAATGAGTACTCCATCTATTGTATGGTACATACGCATTCTGATATCAATGGTTTTATTTGATAGGACTTCTAATTTTACCACCAGAGGCGCCCGCATAATCTTCACGTCGCCAATATTAAATTTTAAATTTTGTTTAGTTATAGAAAATTAACAAGCTAAACAAGCAGTGCAATTTTGTAAGCTAAGACGCACTTTTAGGTTGACGAACAAGACTGATGTTGCAATAAATATGGAATATATATTAGGAAGCTAATTCTCAAGTTAATTTTCGGTTACATATATTCGATTTTGTATACTTATAAATGCTTGGGATAGTTTTTATTTGCTTATCAATAGAAATACTTACAATTACTAGAAATAAGTCATCTGATCAAAAGTAATCTTAGAGTGAGTATAAATAACTAATTATTTTTATACAATTTTTTAAGTACGATTTAAAAACGCTTAGAATGCTTTTATTGAAAGTTTATCTAATTTCTGAGTATAGTTTTCGTTATTTCAGTTGCTGGGTTTCATATTTCATTTAGCCAATGGGAATAAGTAATATGGGAATAATATTAATAATTTAGCTCCAATAGTTATTTGTTTGAACCATTCAGATTAATTGGGCAAGGGTTCGTTCGATCCCGTAGTTCCGCTAAAGCTAGGTACACACATGAGCATGAACGCACATGAGGCAAGCCAATAATTTACATTTACTAAAGTATGCACGTCTGATCAGAGTGTGTCAACATGCCTCAGATACATGTCGAGGCACAGTAATGGAGAGCCATATTATCGACTTGACACATCAGTGGAATTCGTGTCACGGTTTTTCGTTCTAGTGTGCACGGTTATTCGTTGAATTTTTTTAACCGTTTGTCACGATTGTAAATTTGTATTGTGAAACTTTTTAAAAAAAAATTATGGATACATAGTATTAGAAAACCACAATTTTCGGGGAATTATTTATTTTTTTAATTTTAAATATTTATAGACAGATTTGCGAATACTATAAGTGCTGAGCTGTCGCTTTTTTTCGTAATTTATCAATTAAATTAGACATTACTATGTAAACAGCATTTGATAATACTCATCCGCCGCTACATTTTTTAATAAAATACTGAATAACTGCGTATATAGCTCGCTTATTTTATACAACTTCGGTTCATATGAAACTTACGGAAACTGAAGCCGAGCCATACGAGGTATAGGTTCGATTACGTGCTTATACAGCGCGTGCTGTTTCAGCGAACGCAAAAATCGCACTGTTGCAACGAATAAGCCAAGCCATATTTAATAGTTTTATATGGACCGTGTAAATCTTAATTTTATTTTAATGTCTAATTTTCAATATTAGCTCGTATAGCTCGTATAGCGATTTTAAGGATGTATATAACATTTATTGATTCAGAGATTGTTGCCTGAATTTGAAATATAAAATAAATTATGCTGGATCGATTTCAACCAAAAAATATATACTTTCCTAAGCATTTACAGGAAAGAATCATTTTAAAGTCACCATTAACTTAATGTTATTTTCACACATTTAATGTTATGTTTTAATGTTAAGTGTCCAAATTTGAAAAAAAAAAAATTGGAAAATTCGTAATGTTTTACCAAAGATATATAATTGAAAAACTGATGTTGGTTAAAATAAAAATAAGCTTTACACGGTCGGTATAAAGCTATTATTAAATATAAATAAATTATTAGTTATTTAGTTAGTAAAATAACAAACTAGAATTTCTATTCAAAATTTAAATTTTTAACAAATTGAAAATCACAGTATGACAAAATCATTTTTGGAACGACATCTGTATTATCAATCTATATTTGTACATTCATTCCCAACTTCTTTCAAACATTGAACTTGATACTATCCGGATGGATTGTTGGCTGTAACAGCACAATTTTTGCGTTCGTTAAAACAGCACATGCTGTGCAAGCATGGCACCATGTGTTCGGTTTGCCTTATGGTGCATTCGTGTTCATATCTTCTGTCTTCAACTTAAGAAAACGTCTGGAAACGCACATTATTGGATTACAGGATTTAGTAAATCCTGACGTATATTCTTTGTCATTCACTCACATTATAATGTAAAATTATATAAATAAGGCATAAAAATGATCATATAGGTAGCATCTGTTATAAACAAATCGTCTGAAGAACGGAGTTTAGTAATTCAGGGACGTACTTTACTTAAATTAAGATAGAACGTGTAAGTTCGTTTGTTAAATTAAGACTGATCCAGTTAAATTAAGGTTTCTAATTTACATTGTTGACATCAGTAATAATACTATTGGGGCAACAGTGAATTCTGTTTTGAGAAGGGTTGGTTTAAGGATATATGTTAATAGGTACTTTTGTGTTTATATTTTTTATTTATTTTTGATTAATTAATTATTTTTTAGTTGATAAACTTTGATATACCGTTTTATAATTTAAATGTTATGTATCATATTAAAAAGCTGTAATTATTTTTAAATCGTACTTATTAAAAATATTGAATTATGAAAGAAAAAAAAATTGCTAGAAATACAATAAGTAGAAACGTTTCTAAAACTATATATAATTTTGTGAATGTATGTATGTATATTATAATCGTTGAGAGGTTATATGAATATGCTCTGAATGCATCCATATGTGTTACAACTATGCTACAGGCTTCAAACCACTTCTGTCATTATTCAATATGATATTTACACCGACCATCTTGAATGGGCGCTAATTCTCGCATGATGGATTACATCTAGTATTTTGGTGAGAACTGAAACCACATTTCTGACAGTTAATATTAACAGTTTTTTAATATTTCATTTTCTGTTTCAATTTTAAAATATAAATTTGTGCTAATAATGAACTTAATCAAAATTTTAAAAAATAACACAAAATGTAGAATTATGTCTATTGAATTATTTGTACAACTTTTTAAACAGACATTTCAAGAAAGATGTTCTTTTATGTTTTCTAAAACTGACTTAAAAAAATAGATAAGATTAACTGTTTAATAATAGATATACCGGATCATCCCTTTTAACTATTAAAAAAAGAAAAATTAACTGTAGTATTTTACAAAACATTATTTTTTTACACTCAAGTCAGTTTTGAAGACAGTTCGGGCGTCTACAGCTTAAAAAAATGTTTTCTTTAAAAAGTTGTCTAATACTTCAATGAAATTAAGCAATGCAAAAAATATCGTACTTCATAAAAATACAATATTCTGTTACAGTCTTTTGAGGAAACGGGAAATTACATGTACTTAATCTAATTTAATTTTATTTATTTAAATTTATAAAAAGGAAAGTGCAATTATATCTCAATAATTGTCATTTCAGTATATGTTACGCAAGTTAACAAAGTAAACTATTAATCAGATTCTCAAAGTCAGTTAACAAAGTAAACTTGAGAATCAGATTCTCATACTATAGTAAACAGAAGTTGTCACTGTTTACAATGGTATTGGAATGACAACATTAATAATATGACAAATATTGAGCTGTATTTATAAATATATTCAACTGGCCGGAGTTACCTTTAAGTACAGAAATCATAAAGTTAAACTAAGTCATCATATTCTCAATACAGTTGAATTTAATTCAGCGAAAGAAATTTCTGCAACATATTCTATGGCAATACTTAACTCTTTAAATGATTAAGACGAGTTAACTCGTCCTGCAATATGGCGGCTCAAAATGCTATGATATGTATATATTCACTGGTACAGGTGCCGCCATCTTCCAAAATACGGTATAATTCTAAATAATGTTCAATTTTATCAACATAGTTTAGTATTAATTTATATTTTGTAAATTCCTAGGGTTCACTTTTTTGATGTTGGAATCTTTGATTTTTTTTTTTTTTTTTTTTATATCCTTATCTATTGTACTTATCACTGGCAGTAAAAAGTCCGGCATTTTGAGACAAAAAAATTTTTCCATATGGTTTCTTTAAAAGAGTTAAACATTCTTAAATTTTCTGAATGGTTCTATAATATTCTGGAACATTCTGGAATCTTCTAGAACATTTTGATCAGTCTGGGCCACTTTGGCACTCCATTTCCAGTTGCTTCATCAACTTTAGAAGTCCGTTAGGCGGTGCCCTGTTTTGACACCTATATCTCCGAATTTAACCCGTTCAGTCTCAAACTAATACCGTGAAGGTTGATTACGGAGTTATTTTCAAGAACTTTCTCCGCCGTACAGAAGAACATTGAATCATTAAGTCTCGTTTTGTGAAGTATTGAGCTTCAATGTGGCGTATAGTGTGTTCTCTGTAACTTTTCAATCGTGGATTCAAAAATTCACTGAAAATTCTTATCAAGTTCTATTCTCTCGTGTATTGTTTTGATGATTAACTAATGCACTGCGTTAGTAAACTGTATAACAATGCTAAAATTTAACTGAAGTTTTCAAAATTTCTTTCCAGTAAATTATTTGAAATAAAATTTGTAAGATTGGTGGCGTTCGAGATGAAATTTTTGTTAGCCTAACGTTAGCTAACGGAGCTTTCACCGTTAGAAACCAGAGGGCTCTGATTCAAAAAATTAATGCACGTTAAAATATTTTTTCATGGTTTTTCACGGTATAAATATTTAATTTCTGAAAACAGCCACCTTTAAAAATTATGCAATAAAAATAATCAGTCACCATGTTAGAAATTGTTGTTTTAATATATAATGTATGTTAATTTTTTGAATGCATACCCTCTGGTTTGTAACGGTAAAAGCTCTATTAGCTAACGTTAGGCTAACAAAATTTTTGTCCCGAACGCCACCATTGTAATATGTAATTTCCTGTTCAAGAGAACAATTTCAAGTAAATGTTTATTTATTTTGTTTAATATTTTTTTTAAAAAAAGGTTAATAAATGATTGGAAGCATATAGTTTTTATAATAATATATAAAATGGTAAATACGTTCTTCCATAATTAAAGGTCTGTTACAAAATTATTTATATTTTTCAAATCCAAACCTTTAAACGATGAGGGGCAGTTTAGGTTTGGTAAGCTGAATAAAATAATGTAGTGAACACACAATATTTTACACATCACAATATAATTTATAGTATATTACCAGAAAATAGAGGCGTAATTAGAACAAGCAATTATATTAGGGAGTTGTTTGGCGAGAAAATAATAGTATAAAAAGACCGTTTGATGGCAGAACACTCTAAATTTATAATTAAACTGTTGAGACCATTTGGGACATATCTAGCAGTTACATATAGTTTGAGGGTGGCCTGATGCTGGTAAACAGTAATCTTAAAATATCGTAAAACGGAGTGGAACGAAACTTTATCATTCGATTTTTCGTATCATTTTTATTTATTAAATAATATAAAATACTAGATTCGATGATACAGAAAATACAGACTTTATCATCAGACTTTATCATTTCAAAAATTAAAATATCATTAATTTAAAAAAAGCTTTATTCATGAAGTAAATTTGAAAAAAAAAAATATAACTACATATTTTAAAGAATAATGACTGCTTTTAAAGCTTTAATTAGCCCTGGTACGTCATTACTCAGTTATTTATTTTTAATAAATAAAGGATTTAAGTTTTTAAATGTATCATCTTTTTGAATATAAACACAACTTTTGATAACTTAATTCTTGCGATATTTCACTATCGACTTTTGATATTCAATTTTTTTAAAATAATCTTAGTATATTCCGTTTTAAATACAATTGAGTATGAGTCACCGTAAAAAAATTAAATAATTCTTATATTCGAAACAAATCAATCTTCTATTCTTTTCTAAAAACAAACTGCAAATTTAAAATTTACGCATTTGCAACAATGAAAGAGATAAAGCTAAGAAAAGGGGAATTCCTTAAATTCGTAAGTGATGAATCATGCTTAAATTTAAGTGAAATAGATCATAGTTTCAACATTAATTAAATTTATTTTATATTATTCATTAATTTCTCATGATAAACTCAAATACGACCATCTTCAAGCTATAAACTAGTAACTACCGAAACTATTAGTTTTGTTCCTAGACCCCTGAATACATTTCAATTTACGGAACATACTCCCTCAAGATTTTCGGGAGGTGTGGCCCAGTAGAATGTCTGCAGTGCCACATATTCGTTGCCTCTTTAAAGTCTTGCCACAGTCTGAAATTATCCAAAAAATTAAAACAGAATACGGTTTCTAATTATGTCTCTGTTTTCTAATATTACTTACCAAGGCCCGTAAGTGCTATTTTTGTTGCCATACATGTAGTTTGAGAGTTCGAGGCTAAAAGCCAAGGATTCTTAAGTATCCATGGTAAGGTATTTTTGTAATCAAAAAATTATAAGTAAATTTAAAGAAAATGACATAATTAAAAAATATTAAATTTTAACATGTTGATAGACGCAGTCGTTGTATAATACTAAGTTAAATCAGATTGTACAATGTTAATTATTTCTATCCTCTTTGTGATAGTAGGCCACACAGAATTAGTGGTTGGATTAAAAATATTCATAGTATACCACCAAATGTTGTAGATGAGTGACATAAAACCAAAATAGTGTTTTAATTTATGTAATATGTAGTTATCCCTTCCTTTTTCCTTCTACAACATGTTTATATTTCTAAATGTATATATCTGAAAAAAAAATAAAATAAAATAAAAACAAAACAGTGTTTCTGTTGGGATTGTTTTCATAATTGCTTGCGTCCATCAACGTGTTAATAAAAATGTGTAGTAAGTAGAAATCTATAAGTAAATATTTTCATAGAGAAATGTGTTTACTAATGATTGATCTCTGAACATTGAAGTGGCATGAATATCCTAACGTAATGAATATATAAAAATATTTTGTAACCATTTAGAAACTTTATTTTTTAAGATCGTTAATTTTTAACAACAATTCGGTTTATATAAAAATGAGACCTCCGTTGTTGCGAATAGAGTTTGAAATAGTTTTACCAATATAAAATATCTTTTCATTCATACATCTTCAAAAGCTATTGTATTTAGTCATTTTTCAAATATTTACTTTAAAAAAAAAAAAAAAAATTAAAAAGAATTGGGTATTTGACAAATTTTGAAACAGGGTTTTAAAATATCCCAAATGATTTAAATATAGTCCCAAATGCTTTTTTATTTAATTGAATTTTGGTGCAAAAACACTTACAATTAATCACGTGTCAGTGATGTAACATCCCAAATCAGTTCATCAAATCCTAAAAAGATGTCGCTCTCCTTGCTTTTATATACATATGTATACGTAGTATATCTACTTCATTATTGTCGCACCCATGACATTATAATTTTATATCTGTTTTGTGTTATTTTTTGTGATTTATCATTAATTAATTGTCTCATTTTTAATTTAATAGAAATGGAACAAGGTTTTACCAGAAGTTTACCAGAAGTAGATTCGTTTATGGTAGTTTTTCTAATTCTTCGTTTCGAATTCCGAATTTTATTCAGCAGAATTTAGAAATGTAAAACTAAAATGTGAATATCTTTTTCATAAGCATCTTTTTTACAATATTAAATCTTTGGTTTCGTGCTATGACCTCACACCCCCGAATAAATCGTTTTAATCACTTTAGCCGCCAATTCCAAATTCGTAATTTTTATTTAGAAAAATAAAATATTTATCGTTATCACTGAATCATACACTATATTATTCACAATATTTTTTTATCAATTGTTACATCAGTCAGATACCCAATTATTTTCCATCTTTATGGTGAAACATTCGCCATTATAATTAAGTGCGTGCTATTAGCAATGCACATTCTCTATTGTCGAAGTTTTGAAGCTGTCTAAATGACCTTTAACTGTGTTATCACAGAAAAAAGATCAACAAAAAAAAAAAAAAAAAAAAAAAAAATGAATACATAATCTGCAAGGATTTGTAAAATGTTTTCCTTATAGATATCTTCTAAATTTCACCATTAGAGGAAATAAACTTTGTGTTACCATTTTTATAAAAAAAAGTTATATTTTAGTGTCACATAATGTAAACAACTTAAGACTATATGCTTCCAACATTACATTTGATTGTTTTACAATCACAAGGAAAGTAAAATATTTTACTTGTATTAAATAACCGTACCTAAACTCTTACGAAATTTTGTACGATTATAAAAGTATGTGCTTCTGACAGTTACAGGTATAATAAGGTTTATTATTAGCCAATTATTATTTTATTATTATTTTTTTAAGTAAAATCACAAAGAAGTATCAAAGGAAGTTTTCGAGATACTCAGTATTCAATTAATTAGTATATTGCCTAGTGTTTTACTGAAATATCGTATTAATTATTTTATCCACTTTTGTTTCTTTTTACAGAGGCCGGGAACTACAACGTCGTCTTGCTGAACGTGTTAAAGAAGCTGAGGCTGATACTCGTGATAGGCAAAAGGAAAAGGAAGAATTAGAAGAATTGAAAAATAAAATTTTCTCGAGTTCATATGAAGATCCTTCAGCCGAATTTGAAAAGGTATTTGCCTTTGAATATTTATCTGTGTATTTGGGGTATTTTTAATTACTAAGTAGTGCAAAAATTTAAGAAAACAAATTACTTGAATCGTAGTTCTACAGTTTGTAAAATTGTAATTTGGAGAGTTGCAATTTTTATTACGGTTAAATTACCTGTAGATTAAAACTTTTTATTTATGGGGTTTTTAATTAAATAATTATGGGGTTTTGACGGTTTACGAATCTGAACTCGGTTTGCCTTTATCACATCAGAATTACTCACAATAAAAACTGCGAAGATTACGCTTAAGTTCAGGTATTGTAGTACAAAAAATTGTATACTCAAAAAAATACATTTAACATTTTTTATTTCTGTTAAACAATTTTCTCTCTTTCGCATGTTATTTATTATTTCTTAATGTACCTACTATATTCTCGCCGAGGTAGAACGAGATTCCTCGTTGAGGTTGGCTAAAGCATATGAATAGCGTTTTAATACCAACCACAAAACAACGAAGTGACCTTCTACACTCTCGTACTCGGTCAACTTCACGAGAATGTAGTTGCTACATAATAATTTGGATTATTATCGTTTCCTAAAAAGTTTCTGACGACTTCTTTAAACCATATTTATGCTCCCAGTTCTATGAGGTTCAATTTTCTATCGAAGTTTTCGTTTTTCATCAGTTTTCTTATGTCGGGGCCAATAAAAATGCCTTTCTTCAGCTTAACTGATGTTAATATTAGACAAGCTTTGTTATAAACGCTTTGTTATACAATCGTCCAATTCATTTCGACGCACCATAGTTGCTTCCTCATTTAAATAACTACAACTTTTTAAATGTTGGGAGTTTTAAAATTTTCGTTTGAAGACATGTTATTAAAAGTTTAAACTTTAAGAATATTCTATAGGCTAGAATATCACCTTAATTCATTGTAGTAATGAAGTGCTATAAAATAAAGATTATAATACGTTAAATAATATATATTTTAATTATTGTAAACCTAATTGAATTATTTTTTGAATAGCTACGAAAGGAAAGGGAAGAATTGTACAAACCGAAACTACTTATTGATGTCAACTTGGAACAGAGTAAGCAGCGAGAGCGAGAACGTGAACGTGAATTACAGAGACATCTAGCCAGACAAAAAGAAGCTCAAAGAGAGGCGGATCGGGAAAGAGATAGACAAAGAGACAAACAAGAAAGAGAAAGGTATTTGATAAATGATTAAACATTCATTATTTTTGTTTCATCTATTTAAAGAGAACTTTCATAAAATAGATTTAATAGATTAAATAGATCATAAAATTCATAATATAATTATAATATATTGTGTACCATAAAATGGAGCCTATAGGAATTTAAGGATTACTGGAAACAAAATGAATATGTCTAAAATTACAATAAAATCAATTTTATGTTAAAACCGGTACGGTATGATTATTAGAAACGGAACATTGCCGAACTACCATATATTCTTCATCATACTGTATATATCCTTTTCCTTATCTATCATAAAGATATGATTTTATGTACAAAATCTTCATCAACTGTGACTTCCCCATTTCGTGTATTCAATATGCGTAGTAAGATCTCAGCGTAGTATTAGCTGAATCATTGTGTAAAATGCACTTTTTTCGACTGGGTTCCAAAGGAACCCATTTTTTCCCCGCTTGAATGACATCTCTGTTAAAAGTATCGGTCATTACAGCTAGAAACTTAAGTTCTTGCTCAAATGTTCAGTTTCATTGGGTGCAGTTTTTTTTTCTTTTTTTTTAAGATAAAGTATATTTAAAATTGAAGGGTTGTGAATCTGGCTAACTTCAAAAATGCATCGCTGCTTGCATGAGGCAGAGTCAAAAGTTCAAAAACGCATCAGACGCATCACAACGAAAAATCAAAAATTAATTTTTGCATTTGATGCGTCAAAACAACACATCAAGAAATTTGGTGATGCGTGTCATGCGCATAATGTAATATCACAGCTACTCATTTAAAATATATGTGGCTGTCGTGGCTAGAGTCTGGTAATGTGAATAAAGAATGATGCCAGTGGTCCTATGACTATAATGGTTATAGGAATAATTCCAAAAAACTAAATGTTGAAAAAGATGAATTTATTTACCTCATATTAAAATTGTTTAAACTATCTGAATACATCTTGCACTTAAAATATGTAATATTTTTTATTCAAATAATTTCAATTTTTTCAATTTCAAGTAGCTTCAAGTTGAAATTCAAAGATAATATATAGAAGGACTGTATTGCTGTATTATCTATAGTCTAATCATGCTATATTATCTATAGTCAAATCAGAGGTTAAATGATGCCAATATCCCGTTCAAAAACATCTAATGTACATCAAATTTCAAGAGAGCATCAGTATCGCATCATGTAGTATTAGACGCATCAGAAAGGTCATGATGTTGCATCGATGCGGTAATTGATAATAATATTTTAATTTTAAAAATAATATTACAACAGGAAATGACTATCCTCGTGAGTATTATTATTGGCTATAAATCTATAATATAAAGAATAATAAGTTATAATTTTACTGTCTTGATTACGTACCTAATTAAATGTTTGGTGCCGGACCTACTTTGATGTGTCAATTATCACATGATCACATTTGGTCAGTGACATGTATTTCAGAATTATGAGTGGACGCAAAAAATAAAAAAATTAACATTTTATAGAAGAAACTGAAACAATTTTTGTTAAATTTTGTTATAAAATGTCTGTATATATTTCCTTTAGATATATACTAGAACAAGCTGCCCAAGAATTAGCAGCAGTAGAAGCAGAGCCTATTGAAAGTGACTCAGACATGGATAGTCAACATTTTGACGATGGTGGACACACTCCAGAACCTGTTAAAACTACTGCTAATCCTGATATTAATGTAAGTAAATGAACTATAAATAACTAATTGGTTTTAAATATAATAATAAAATATTTTCTAACAAATTTGTTTTATAGCATCATCCACCAGACGAGGATACAAGAATGTCGACAATATCTTCGTTAAATGAAAATTCTATAGACGCACAGTCCACGCCAGCATCAGCATTCAATTCACATACGACTCCAAATACAACCGGAGAAAAAATGCTCAATAAACCTATAACATTTTCGCCTAATCAAAATGTAAATAAGGATAGGAAAAAGAAAGTCGATTTAAAAGAAGTTTTTAATACAGACGACGACGACGATAGCAACTTAACAAACTCAAAGAAACGAAAATTGGTTCCTTTAGGTGAGTTTTTTTTTTTGGTACTTTTTTTTCTTCGCAAGTTTGTTTTATCTAATAGGGTACTTGACTGCTATTAAAAAAAGATTCGAAATGGTTTTGTTTTTACGTATGTATTAGTTAATTTTTGATAAATTTTATAAAAATCATCAGAAAACCACAATTTAATTTTAAATGAACAAATTGGCGCGAAAAACGATTTGGCGTAGTGACGTATGCAGTGACGTCACGATTTAACTCAAACAGATGTCACTTCAGTCATCTGTACACGGTTCTATATCTAGGATAATATATTTGTACAAAACATAACCATAGATAAAGTACACCACAATTTTATTTCCGGAAGATAACCAACTTCAATAAATTGCTGGCGTTCCGGACGAAAATTTTGTTAGCCTAACGCATAGATAAAGTACACCAGAATTTTATTTCTGGCAGATAGCCAACTTCAATACATTTTGTTGACCCTCTATTACCACCCTCGTACGAATAGCCAACATAAATTTAAAAAGATGAGATTTTTTTATTTTTGCTTCGATCAACCGTTTGTGAATGTTTGTGACGCTATTATTTTCGTTTGTGACTAATTAGTTAATTATTTAATTGTTAATAAAGACTGTGTGAATAGCCAACATTTTTTAAAATTTATTGCAATATTGATTTCCGGGCACTTAATCGATCGAAAATCGTTTGTGAATTCCAAATATACCATTAAAAACATTTGTGACAGCGTAGGATACGAAAGCGGTACAGTACTTATTCTCAAATGGAAACGCGAGCTTCTATATTATCTTTGTTAGCTTTTGAATAGAATCTTCTGGAATCTTTTTCAATGTTCAACTCAGTTATAAAGTGGGTTTTTCGATCTTTTCAAAATAAACTTAACAATTCTTTTTTGCGTCGCTTCATTTATATTGTATATTATATAATTCTCTGACGTCGCTATGTAAAATCAAAGTCAGTACCTTTGGATATCCGCCGTATAAAGAAATTTAAACTTAAGAGTTTATTTCATACATATGTAATTTCTATGTATTTCCTTATTATTAAATATCATCTCAAATGGAAACACTCACTTCCCCAATCCCGACGTGTTTCCATTTGAGAATAAGTACTGTATTTACATTCTGTTTTATCCGTTTTATGTTACTATATTCGCTATATTCACATCAGTATTCGGGGATTATTAACGCCACGAATGGTAAAAAAAGAAAGCCTTATATGTGCCATTTTCGTGACCAATTTTGTCAATTCCTCCCAATTAACATGCATATGACTGTTTGTCATAGACAATTTAACTAGGGTATTCATATTCATATACCTATTGTCTATCTTATCTATATTATTCACATATAAAGCTTATAAATCGTGATGTCATTTTAATATCTCGGCGCGTTTTTAGTCATTTAAATAAAAGTTAAAATTTTATAATTTTCGAAATAAAATTTTTAAATAACTAAAGAATATTTTTATTTGTCATTACTAAAATTGAATATATTTAAAAATAATACATAAAATTATTTAATATTTAAAACAAATTTTGAATACAGTCAAGTACCGTATTCTCTATCTTACTAATAAAAAATACAATACCATATTAGTATCAGAATAGGTTTTGCAAACAATAAATCCAATACTATTAGTCAATGGCACTTCCAACACTATCTTTAAAATACACTACTTTACCTATAAAATTTGATCGCTGAGCTATACTTTTGTACGTAACTGTCTCGGACCAACTACCTTAAATATTAATTTCAACAGATAGCAATAAAAATTTGACAGATATATTAAACAACTTGGGTAATTAAAATCAATATTAATTTATAGTATAATAAACAACATATTTTTTCTTGAATTTTAAAATTTTCATACTTTTTTTTAGAAATTTATATGATTTTTATTATACGAATTACGTTTTTAGTGTTTCGCCATTTTTATTTTTAGGTGGGGGTTAATTTCAATTGAAAAAGTAGAAAAATTTATACTACTAAAATTATAATTTTATAATATCTAGATTTTATAGAATCTAGATTTTAAGTATGTTACACCTACGATTACACTAAAATTTAAGCCACGCCCCCATAAAATTCTAATTTTATAAAATCTAGATGTTAGGTGGAACAGTAGCTCAATAGATTTAAGTTTTTAAATGCCTATCTTTAGCATCAGTTTTTCCCCTCTACCCTTCATACTGCTATTAGGGATCTTCATCGTTCAGACAATCAGTAAAATCGCTGTATTTGATAATTTTTTAAAATGTCAGTTACGTAAAAAGTTAATGAAAAAGAAAAAAATTCGATAAGTAGATGAAAAATTGGGTTATAAGATCGGAAAAATTTGATGTTTTATATTCCACAGCATAGTATAAAACGCTGATATTCGTCCGAATCACACTTATCAATTTTTTTTTCTAGTAATAGACGTATGTGTAATAAGTAAAAACTTATAGTAAATTATATAACAACTACCACTTGAAAAATTTACTTTGTGAAAATCTATATTTTTATTGAAAAGTCTATTTTTAGTGAAAAGTGACAAAGAAGATTATTATCAGAGAACACTAGAAGCCAACTAATATCAAAAAAGTGTAATTGGCTTGGAGTCATTTGGAGACGTGTCACAGCTTAAGGCATTAGTCAGTCCGTGTCCGTCATCGAACGCACAGTGTATTGTATGTACATTGTTACCATTGTTAGTTGAACACGTTGAACAGCTCTCTCTGGTAATACGTGTGTTGCAGTAGTGTGCGTAAATACGCACACTACTAAAAAACACCAAACTAACACACTGCAAACAGTGTGTATCTACACAAACAGAGTGGGGAGATTTACGTCATAAACTCATTACAAGTGGAACAGAGACATAGACAATCTAGTTTGCCCCCTTGATTATTATCATATTTTGTAAATTATATAACATACAAATACTATAGTAATAAATTTTTTTTTAATAAAAATAATAGTTTATAGTAAAAATAACAAGCAGGAAAAAAAATGAAATATTTACTCAGTTCATTGAGGAGAGAATCGACTAGAGAGAATGCTGTGTATTACAAATACATTAAGAAATTGAAGCAAAAAAATTGACTGATGTGATTACTTTAATGACAGTCAAAGGGTCAAACCATTAATTTAATGGTTTATCTAATATTTATAAACAAGTCTGCATAGTTACAAGTTGGGTTTAATAAAATGAAGTCATGCTTCACAATTTAATGCCTGTAATATCTCTAGGAAACATATGTTGATATGTTCGATTCAGTACTCAGTGACTCGGTTAAATTAACGTATTATATTAAGGAAAACAATATCAATACATGTGAACGAGTTTACTAACTGTTAGGAACTTTGTTGGTGCGGTGGAGATGGAAATTTTTTCCTTACGTATCACAACGTGTTGGGTATCATTATAAATGGCTCTTAAGTGGAACTGAGATTCTTTCGACGTTGGAAGTCTAAAAATTTGAGATGAGTTCGGTCGAAAAATAACATAAAATACGTTTTAGAACCATTATCTTATGCGAGCGGGTATTCGAAAAAAATAAATTTTTTAACCGAAAATTCGCTGTTCTGCAGGATCGTCCTCCACTTTTACGGAGTGAAATAGTCTGAGTGGTTCAGTGTATCAAATTTTCACCATCATAGATAGAAAGAGCACCAAAAATTAGAGGATACGGGTTTTTGCGTTATTTCGAAATATGTGTGGTATTCAAAACAAATAAGAAAAAAAAATGCGGTAGATTATATTGCATTATTATTAGTTGCAAATATCTTCTTTATTTTTCTTTTCTTTTTTTCATTATGAAAATGAAAATTTTTAATTTTTGATAATGATTCACATATTTTTTAGTACGTATTTAATTAGTGATGTGTACTAGGGATGAGATAAACTGCTATTCTGCGATCGCAGTTGCGACTGCAACTGCGACTAAAGAATATCTGCGATTTTAAACTGCAACTGCGATTTTTAGTTGTGACTGCTATTTCTAATTTCTACTGCGATTTTTCAAAAAAATGCTATGATAGGTAGTGTTAACATATCAATTATATGTTATACTAGCATTTACCCGCGACTTCGCCCGCGTGGAATTTGAAATTATGGCATCTAGTTAAAACATATAAAGTGAACTTCCATCACGTCGCTATTACGCGTCGAGTAGGTATTATTACTTTTTTCTTTGAAATTTTCCCACAGAAATACAATATTTTCCCCGGGCAAAAAATAGACTATAACATTCCTTTAACAACATACCAAGTTCAAATGAAATCAATGATTCTTTTTTTATACTGTTTTAAATATATATTTTCCCACGGGAATAAGACTTTCCACGGGAGTTAGATATTTTCCCGGGATAGAAAGTAGTCTGTGTTCTTTCTCATCGTCTCTGTAAACCATATGCAAAGTTTGAAATCAATCATGCTTTTTTTTTAATAGTCAGTTGTTATTTCATTGTTTCGTTTTAAATACATTTTCCCTCGGGAATGAGATATTTTATCGGGATAAAAAATAATCTATGTTTATCACTGTATATCGTCATATTTGTCTATCATCATTTTTTGTTTCATTTAAAATATACTTTTCCACAGGAATGAAATTTCCCGGGGTATAAAGTAGTTTGTGTCCTTTCTCATCCCTTCTGTTAACAATATACAAAGTTTGAAATCATTTATCCGTTTTTTAATAGTCAGCTGTTGTAATATAATGCATTTTCCCTGGGGAGTAAAATACTTTCCCGAAATAAAAAGTAGCCTATAACCGTCTCTGGCCCGCAAGCAACGTCTGTGCAAAGTTTCAAGTTGATTGGTTAAGGTTTGTTTGTTTGTTTGAGGCGTGAAAGCCAGTCAAACAAACAAACTCACTTTCGCATTTATAATATTAGTAAGGATGTTACATTTGGCATATTCTTTATCAACTATAAAATAGAAATTCCAAATTGGACTAGTTTTTTCTTTGCCATAGTTTTCAAGATCCATTTTTTGTAATTTTAAAAAGTTATCGATTGTTGCTTTGAATTTCACAGATGCGAACACTTGAAATTTAAGAACGATACTGATGTTTTTTTAGAAAATTTTAGATAAAAAAGGCAATAATAGGTAATTAAAAACTAATAAAATGGTATATCTTAAATATTTAGAAAATTTACAAATATATCTGCGTTTTGGTAATAAAAAAATATTGGTATTTATGAGGGTATACAATGTGTTATATATTATTATGTATAATATACATACATACATATATACAAAACGAAGGGTGGTTTAATATGTACCTAGTACCATCCATAACTTGTGTTAAATACAAATATGACACAAAGTCGCAGTCGCAACATACATAAGCAAGACAGAACAGTTCATAGTGATATCGCTGTTGTATGATGTAGAGAACAGAAATAGCAATAGCAGTTTTAAAAGTCGCAGTCGCAACATTACTTAAGTCGCAGTCGCAACCTGCGATATGCGATTTTTTAATATCTGCGACAAAATTGCAGTCTGCGATTTCACATACCATCCCTAATGTGTACATGTCTAAATTGTTTACTTTGTCGATGCCATTGTCTACTCTTAGATGTAAACTGCCCAAAATTTACTCGAAATTACACAACACTGCTTGCAGTTTCGTTTTCTAAAATTCACACACGCATGATATTAGTTCCTTTCACCACTTATTACGAAATATATTTTTTTTTTCAGATTATAATGAAGATAAAAAGGTGAAAAAAGATAAATTGGAGAAGAAGACGGAAGAATGTTCAAAAGTTCAAGACGAAAAAAGAAAACACATAAAAGCTCTAATAGATAAAATCCCAACTGAAAAAAATGCTTTATTTGCGTTTCAGTTAGATTGGTCTGTCATTGATAGTAATCTAATGGAAAAACGAATACGACCTTGGATTAATAAAAAAATTATAGAATATATCGGTGAACCGGAGCCAACGTTAGTTGATTTTATTTGTTCTAAAGTATTAGCGGGATCGCAACCTCAGGGCATCCTAGATGATGTACAGATGGTATGTACTTTCATTTTATTAAAGATTTATACCGTACAAAAAACTCCTAATTACAATAAAATCACAAAAAGAGTTTCGTTTTATCATCTTAGATGAATTATTTTCTAAATGTCAGTGCAAAATTTGGCTAAGTTTCCGTTTTCTTTTACGCTAATTGTATTTTTTCTCTATTGCTAGTGGTAATTCCACTTTGAAAATTATAATTAATAAGCAGCATTTACTAGTTAATACGTATAAAATATCTTTTTTTTTAAAATTTTCCCACAGAAATAAAATATTTACCCGGCGTAAAAAGTAGCCTGTATTCTTTTTTGTCATCTCTGTTAACAACACAGATCAATAGATTAAGCGTAAATATAAAAACCTGTGAATAGGAGGCCGATCGAGCCCTTCTCACTGCTTAGCCGACCATTCTTTCGGAAATGGTGAACCGATGCACTTCAATTGTTATGTATTGTTAAAATCATTGTTGCTCACTCCGCAATGCGTGATATGTTAATGTGTGTGTGACCACTCACACATATGCAAACGTCAAACCCATATAACTACAAACAGTGTATACTTACATAACATAGTGGGGAGCAGTGGTAGGGATTTTTTGTCCATGATGGTATCGCTAGTACAGAGATAGCAATTTTGTTTCTGTATTCTGTGGTTAACAATATATAAAGTTAATTTATCCATTTTTTGATAATAAATTGCCATAATTTCATTATTTCGTTTTAAGTACATTTTCCTTCAGAAATGAAATATTTTATCGGGTTAAAAGATGACCTGTAATCGTTTCCACCCCCCCCCCCCCCAAACTATATCTATGCAAAGTTTCAAGTTGATTTGTTAAACCATTGAGGCGTAAAAGCGAGTCAAACAAACAAACTCGCTTTCGCTTTTATAATATTAGTTAGGATTAGGATTTGTGTAAAATTTTAAATCGGAAATTACTGTGCTACTTAAAAATCAATCAACTGTCTAAATTGTAGTAATTTTTTTTTTACAGGTACTAGACGAAGAAGCAGAAGTATTTGTAGTGAAAATGTGGAGACTGTTAATTTATGAAGTAGAAGCGAAAAAATTAGGTTTAGTTAAATAATGTGAATTTTTAAAAATTAAAGAAAATGTATTTTATTCATTTTAAAATAAAATAATAAAATTTAATTTCTTTTTTAAACTTGCTTTTTTTTTTCTTTAGTATAATAGGCGAGCGATTTACCCTTAAAAAGATGCTTAGAAATTGAAAAAGTGAGAACGAGCGTTTTAGTGGCTGGTTTCTTTTTTAATCGATGCAAAATTTAAAATAAAAAAAATTTTTACTATAAATAAACTATTTTTTGATTAAACACCGGCGTCAGTGTTAAAACTTGGTTAATAAAATAATTTGACAAGTATACTTATAAATATTTAAATTGAGTCTACGTATTCATTCTAAAACATCATATTGTAAATAGTTTTCCCTCTTTCTAAAAAAAAAAAAAATATGTTTAATAATATTTTTCTATACCAACGGTACTTACAGAATGTTACTAATACAAAATTTATGCATATTGGAAAATCAAGTGGAGTCGTGATTTAATATTTAGCCTAGCGGCAGTAGTTCCTTCATTCGTCACCAGATAGCATAAATTGTCACATGTCACTTTTTACACCACGTGCGCCTTCAGAAGCTACTATAAGTCGTCAATTTTGATGTCGATATAAAAATACGCCTGTTTCAAGTCCTTAATTACGTATTTAATCGATATCTAACTATGAAAATAATTAATAATGATGAACGGATTAGATATTTATAACATAAAAAAATAAAAGTTGGTAATAGCGGAGGGTAGGGAGTCGCGAAATATTTTTCCATACTCGCGGGGTCGTGCCATGGAAAAGGTTGAAAAACACTGCTGTATATGACCGGTCCGCACAGAATTACTTGAAATTTTACCGTCTATATACACTAGGGGTCGGCAACCTTTTTTGAATGACGGGCCATTTAAAAAAAATAAAATAATTTTTAGCGGGCCGCACAGTCAGATATTTTGAAATGTAGTATGTAGTTTAAATAGGTTCTTTTTAGCGAATTTTCGAATCGAAAATTCAGCTATTGGAACCACTGTCTTGACGCGACTTGAGCCCGGAACTATAATATAAATAATTTATTTTGAAGTGTCTAGAAGTCGAAAATGACATTCACTAAAATTTATATCTGCGCGATAACTCTCAAATGAAACATCCGGTTTTTACGAAATTTGTTGAACGAAATTATATGCGAATCAAAAACCTTTCATTAAATTTATTCTCAACAAAAAATTAGACTCACTAGATTGTACATAAAACACATTTTATACAACACAACAGATAAAATTTTTTTAAGGATTTTTGGTAAGTTACTTTGATAAGTCTTATTAAAAATAACATTTTAAAAAAGTGCAAACTATAGTATTATTATTCCAAGCTGACGATAAATGGTCAATTTAATAATTCTGGTGTTTAAAATATAAAAAAAGAAGAAAATTACTTAACAATATTTATTTATTTTGAGTATAGAAAAAAGTTAAAAAAATTTTTAATATCACTATATTACAAACGAAAATATTTTAATTTATCCCTCGTTTTCACAGTTTCTGTCAAGTTGTATTATACAATTCAAATCATTTGAATTTTCTGTAATCAAATTCGACGAATCCCGTATACATATATGACTTGTATCTTTAAAAAATATTTCATCTACGACAACCATGAAGTTGGTTATTTATGCCTTCTACACAATCAATGAAATAAGGAATAAGAAATATGAAGTATGCCATCTAGTGACGTTGAATGGAACTTTAACTTAACTGCTCGTAGGTAATGTGTAGGTATTTTTGTACATCAAAATTCATGAGAACATAGGGTAAGTTCAAAAATGCATCACTGCTTGCATGAGGCAGAGTCAAAAGTTCAAAAACGCATCAGACGCATCACAACGAAAAATCAAAAGTTCATTTTTGCATCTGATGCGTCAAAACAATGCATCAAGAAATTTGGTGATGCGTGTCCAAGATGCTTGTCATGTGTAGAATTATAACTACTTGCCATATTATGTAGGTATTAACACCAACAGGAATAATTCCGAAAAAAGAAACTGTTGAAAAAGATTATGTATTTACCTTTGATTAAAATTGTTTAAACTATTTGAATACATCTTGCACTCAAAATAGGTATGTAATATGTTTTATTCAAATAATTTCAATATTTTTTATTTCAAGTAAGTTCAAGTTGAAATTCAAAGATAATATACCTATACAAGGACTGTATTACTATATTATCTATAGTCCATCATGCTACATTGGCTACATTGTGTGTCTAATATGCTACATGCATCATGATGCCAATATCCCATTCAAAAATATCTAATGTGCATCAAATTTCAAGAGAGCATCAGCATCGCATCATGCAGTATTAGACGCATCAGAAACGTTATGATGCTGTATCGATGCGGTAAAGTTTACATTTTTGAACTTACCCATAACGTTCGTGATGACTTCTTTGTCACTTAATGACAAAAAAATAACGAATTTTGATGTACAAAAATACCTACACATTACCTATGAGTACTTAAGTTAAAGTTCTATTCAACGTTACTAGATGGCATACTCCTTATTTCTTATTCCTTATTCATTAAAATTCCATTCAACGTTACTAGATGGCATACTTCTTATTTCTTATTCCTTTTTTCATTGATTGTGTAGAAGGCATTATTGTACAAAATACTATGTAGATAAGCTATGTTTTACATACCGCTGTGGGAAATTTTGTACTTTACACACGACTGTGTGTAAAGAACCACAGTTTACTACATTTTTATTAATTTTTATATTGTATCTTATATTAAAACCTGTACAAAATTTTATATTTAACAATTAAATGTCGGTATTTGTTTTCAATAAATTTCAAGTTCTACATAATTTTAATGTATTGTATTCGTACCAAAATATTATTTATTGTGAATTTAATGTTAGTTGTAGATAAAGAATAGTACGTAACTCAGTTGTAAGTTGAATATTATACACACGCGCAATTATGCACTTGCTGCTGCGCATCTCTTGCGTGACTTTTTCGCTTGTGTATAATAGGCAACTTCAATCACGTAATATACCTAATACACTCTTAAAAATGTATATTATTTAATTAGAACTTAAGGCGAATTCTTATGAATTTCGATCAAAAAATAAATTTTTTATTACGTTTTCTGAAAGTTAATTACGTGTAGAATATGTTACTAACGTAGGAAGCTTTTATGAGAGCTACAATTAGGGTTGCCACTCGTACTTTAAAATAAACTATTATACTTTATTTTACTTACGGAGTAATACAAAAATGCAAGAATAAATTTTTTCAATATCCTGCTTAGTTTTCGAGATAATACATGTCAGATTTCTAAAACTTACAATAGAGATGAGATAATGTATTGTAAACATACACATATACAAGGTGTGATCAAAAAATACGGTGAATAAATTTTTATAGCAGCAACTACTGACATTATATAAATTTGAAATAATAAATCCAATAGCCTGATTCGTTGAGACAGTCGGTACCACGTTAGAACAAGTTATGACTCACAAGCCGATTTCCAGAGTGGAAAGAGTGAGGTCGTGTTTATCGTGTCTGTCACGTATCATGAATATCGAACAACGTATTAACATTAAATTTTGTTTTAAATTGCAAAAAAGTGCCAAAGAAGGCCATAAAATATTAAAATCAGTGTATGGTATAATGTGATGACTTTAAAAATGGGGTTTGCAAGTGATATGAGCGATTCAAAACCGGAAATGGGTCGGTTGAAGACGATTAGCGGTCGGAAGGTGATCCGACCTCAAAAAAAGTTCCGAGTTCGTTCCAAGTTAGTTCTAAGCCGAAAGATTGTAAACTCCGAATAATACAATGGCCTACTGCAACGTTTTCAAAACAATGTACGAAGAAAGAGGCCAGAAGAATCGATTAATGGCTTTCTATTTCATCATGACAATGTGCCATTTCATATCTCGCCTTTAATCCGCGAATTTTTGGCATAAAATAAAGTTCTAGTTTGTCCATATCCGGCTTATTCTCCGGATTTAGCATCATGCGACTTCTCTTTCCAATAATAAAAATCATGCTAAAAAGAAAATGTTTTGATACCATTCCCTTCATTAACCCCTTTAGCGGCTCAATAAAACAACCAAATAAAATGATCTTTGAAAATACTTAAATTAATTGCATAATTATATGGCCTATCCATTCGATAATTTTTGCTTTAGTAATGCTTTTACGATAGCAGCTGACAGCATATTACAGTTACCAAGACGAGACGAGTTCAAGTCGGGAGAGTCATTCAGGTTGTATAATTCATATGACGAGCTGTGCTCGGGATAGCCGCTAAAAGGGGTTAAAAGGGCCACGAAAGAGCAGCTTCAGACCATTCCAAAAGAAGCCTTCCAAAAATGCTTCCAGTCATGAAATCAACGTTGGGATAAGTGCATCGCTAGCCGAGGGAAGTATTTTGAAGGAGACTAATTCAAATTTAATGTAAACTTATTACTTGGTTCGTAACAAAATTATTCACCGTATTTTTTGATCACACCTCATATCAATTTTTATGAATATAGCTATCATTTATTTAAACAGATTGTATAATATAGAATACAGATAATATACGGAACCCTCGGTGCGCGGATCAGACTCGCACTTACGGAACTTTTTAGATGAATATTTTATATTTTTGCTCAAAATTTTAAAAATATTTTATCTTCTTAAAAAAAAAAGATAGCAATCCTAACCACGCTAATTGGACATCTGTTTTTTGGACAATTACACTGCCACATGTGTAATAAGCTTTTACGACATTATTTTTCAGTATACCGTATTTTCCGGTATATAACGCGCACCCCAAAATTTTAAATAATTTTTTAGTTTTTTTTTTGTATGTTTGCCGTATAACGCGCACGGAAACTTTGATAATAAAATAGTGATTCATATACCTATTTTATATATTATTTTTGTTTTTGTTTATTTTATTTTTTTATTCTATCTTATTAAATTTTGATTATTGTTAAATGTTCTTTAATTTTTTTTATTTAATTGGTAACCCACTTACTATTAATAGAAGAATATACAATATTAAAATAAAAACCGTTATAATTTTTACTCAGTTTTATATCCGACGTATAACACGCTTGGTGCTCAAGGTGCGCGTTATACGCCGAAAAATTTTTTTCATGCTCCAATATCTAATAAATACACTACCGTTCAAAAGTTTGGAAACACTATGAAAATCCTGTAAAATCATCACTGGATAGATAATAATCATATTTATTTGGTTTAAAATATGAATTTTATTTGGACATGTTAATCATACTTAATTATACTAATATTGCTACAAAAAATAAATTTATGGCTTAAATATTAGATTCTAACTTCATCAAAGTAACCACCTTTTTTCTTGATGACTTGTTCACAAATTCTGGGCCGGCGTTTAGAAGTTAGCCAAAATATTCTTTGTCCAATTTTTCCATTCATCTTTAAGAATATCCATGATTTTTCACCAGCTACACAGATACTTTAAGAGAACAGTTGTTTGTTGTTTGTTGTGTCATTAGCGAGACTGTAATAAAACACGTGCATTTATCAAAAACAATACGGGAGACTACCGATAAAAGATGTAAAAGCTTTTATAATACTGTTAGTTATTATTGTGGTACGAACTAATTTATTTTAATAACAAACTAATTTATTAAAATGTCTGGTAAAGAAATTTTGTAATCTGCAAAAATATGTGTGTTTCCAAACTTTTGAACGGTAGTATATATGACAAGAATTCTGAGTACTTTATTTATATCTTTATATAAAAATTTTGTATTGATTTTTGTACAAAAAATCTAGAAATCTTACTTTTAGATCGATAGGTGAGAGCCCTCCCTTAATCTGAAAATGTGTTAGTTTCACTTTCCGCTACTGAGGCGGGCGAATTAACATCGACATATTCAATATGTGGTGAGGAATATTTCTGAGAGCTTGAAGACTGGCATTTAGAACTACTAGGTTGTGTATCCTTAGATTGATTAAGTCGACTTTTCTTAATATTTCTGATAAGATCTAAGACTCCAGATTGAAACTGGAGTATCTCATCGTCCGTAAAATCTTTAAGATATGGAAGCATACTTTTGAAAAAATGTAATTTAGGATCGTCTTCCTGAAAAAGTTTTAAAGGTCGTTTATCTGGATCAATTTTGTATTTCTTGAGTGTGTGTGCTTTACTATCTTCGTTATCATCTAATTTATTTTGGTCAAACTGATATGAAGTGTCAGAAGCGTCAGCATCAAAACTTGATTCATTTTCATGCAGGTTTAAATTAAATTTACGTTTGTTTTGTAATTCATATTTTTTTTTATGAGCTCCTGTGGTCTTTTTTTGTTTTCGTATTTTCTCCTTTTCATCAAAATCCCTGTTATTTAATTCATTTTTATCAAACTCATCAGAAAACTCAGAATCAGCTTTTATTAGTAACATATTTTTCTCCAGAAATAAAAGTTGCTCATGGTAGATATAAAATTTTAAGGGTTCACCGTTTCTTTTTTGTAGAAGAAGTAACTTATAAGATTTAATCCATTGATCTCGGATATTACGCCATCTTTTCATTACTTCTTTCACTAAAAATATTTTCATGTAATATAATTAAACTATTATTAATACTGTAACATATTATCTTCAGGCATGAGATCTGTTTTTTATTACACTATCTATTCGTTTGCTAATAAAGGTGCGAGAAAGAAAAAAAATATATTTCGTAGTCTTTTTAAGAAAGAAAGAAATATATTTTTTATTTTTTTCAAGTAATACCTACTATAAACACATCATTTAGTATACAGCTTCATTCATATAATAAACATGTAATGCAGCATTTATTGTGAAATATAATATATAGAAAAAAAAGTAATTTCAGCTTTTTATTTGAGTGCAGTGTTGCCAGTTGGGGCTATTTAGCGCCAATGGGGCTATTTTTCTTACCCAGCGGCGCTGATATTTCACTCCTTGGCTACTGGTAGCCAACTAGACTATTTTTTTGTCTATTGAAATATTAATTTTATGCTTATATATTATATACTATTTACTAATAAAATTTATGAGGATTCAACCGTATTAGTTGAAACTAATGACGATGGATTTATTGAATCACTTAACCTAATAGAAGCTAGTGAAGATGATAACTAGCTTTTTTTTAAAAATATTTGAATAGTATTAAAATATTTTATACAAATTTTAACTCTATTGTAACAAAGATTAATATAAGAAATATTTATTATTTAAAAATTACTTAGTCAGTGTCATTTTATGTGTATATTCTTTAAGAAAAAAGTGCAATTAATAAAAAAAAGCATAATGAATGTACTTCAGTACAGGCAACCCCCGAAGAACACGGTACTCGAAGAACACGGGTCTCAAAAACACGGGTACCCTTCCCCCGAATTACACGGTTTCAAACAACACGATTTTCAAGTACATATTATATATATTTGATATAAAGTTACATCAGTCCTCAATGTACGCGAATATGTATATCACATATGGATTCGATTTACACGAATAAAAATCGTGTAAATTGAATCTGTCATTATAAAAGAAAAATGTTGGAAATAAAAACTACTAAAATTTTTGAGAAATTTATAATAGAAATGAATATGTAGAAATTTACATAGTTAAATTTTGAAAATGTCGTTATTTTCGACATCGGTAATTTTCGATAATGAAAAGTAGGTTTTGACAGTCCCAATATGTTCGGAATACCCACAACTTGCTTCTCTTAAGCCTTCAAAAATTTCGTTATTTTTTTATTACGATGTACAGGTCTTTGGGAGATTTAGCATTTACGACGAAAAGACAGTTACGAAAAGTAACGAAAAATATTTTTTTTAAAATAATAGTTTCTATTGCAGACCCAATAAATGGAACTTAATGGAGCCTGAAAATAAATCAATAGATATAAATAAGTTAGATAGATTTACTCAATTTGTGGGATTCGTTGTCGATATTTTTTCTTCGTTCGATAACGAAAAAGCAAATACGGTATCGCCACAAAATCCCAATTCGGTATCAGAGGAGCATGAATTATATTTTTGAATAATAAAAGAGTTCAAGCAAATTACTGTTTTAAAATTTAAACAATATATTATGTTCTCCTAATACCAGTTAAAAAAATATACAAAATTGGTGGATTGTTTTGTTTTGGGACTTTCGAAACTGGGACTTGGGACTTCATTTGGGACTCCAGGACACTCTACTCGAGATCAGGCGCTTCCAGTTTAGTTCCATAATATTGCTTTCTGTGTGTAATATGTGGGACAAATTTTTATTAGTTTATAACGTTTAAAACTACAACTAATAACTAAAAATCAGAGTTCACAAAGCTTCTTCGACTTCAGAGTTAACGAATGCTCATCAATTCCATTCTATTTTAATCGAAATAAATACGCCTTACATACAAATGTGGTATGTAAGTATGTAATTCAAATTTCGTTGCGTTATTTCTTTGAAATTTATACTTTTTTATTTTCACACTTGTAATAGAGAAAATGCCTATCTCCTTTGGTGGTCTCAAACAACACGGTTTCAAAGAACACGGAACCAATTAATCGTGTTCTTCGGGGGATTGCTGTATTTAAATATTATTTCCTATATCCTAATTAAATATGTAAATTATTTTTAATTTTTAGTATAAAATTTTGATAAGTACAAAAAACAAAACTTCTAAATTAATTTAAAACTTCCCGCCTTAACTATCTACGTGCCATAATTGGGGCTACATGCGCGCCGCGGCCAGGCGGTGTCGAACAAACAAAAACTGGCAACACTGTTTGAGTGCTAAATATTTTACATTAATATATATTGCAAACATACATATTTATCTGTGTTATACATAATATACACATAAAATTCTATATATTTCAAAATTTTTAGTTAAAAGGAGAAAGAAATATAATTTCATTTCTATTTATTCAAAATGTATCAGCAAACGAATAATATCTGTATATATTCAATATACAATTAATAGTATATTACGTGATTGAGGTTATAAGCTGCATATTACACACGAGCAAAAAAGTTACGCACGGCAGTGAGTGTATAATATGCTTTACAACCGAGTTACGTACTATACTTTATCTACGACTAACATGAAATTCACAATAAATAATATAAATTTAGTACGAATACAACACATTAAAATTATGTAGAACTTGCAACTTATTAAAAACAAATATAAACATTCAGTTATGTAAAAATTTTGTACAGGTTTTAATATAATATACAATATAAAAATTAATAAGTGTAGTAAGCTGTGGTTCTTTACACACAGGCGTGTATAAAGGACAAAATTTCACACGTCTGTAGGTAAGACATAGCTTACCTAGACAGTATTTTGTATAATAAATAAGCAATTTCATGATAGTCGTGAATTTGCAATCGTAAATTTAAATAAAAACGTAGAAAACATGAACTTAAAACTCATTTCCATGAATTTTTGACTGATCACTGAAACATCTATAGCTTTAATAGTTCTAACAAATAAACAATTAATCGTCTGAGCTAACCATCTCAGCCAATGATATTTTAGTACACTTGAACTGATTAAGGATGCTTACCTCTGAGATTAACTTAAATTTTACTACATTACCAAAAAATTGAGCTAAACTAGAAATATTTAATTTTTTGCCTTTTTTATCATTTTTATGTTTGGGTAATTGTAAGTAATTTGGATAGTATCTTTGATTAAGACACTTTAGACCAATTCTAGCCGTTTTTAGCTATGATGTAACCGCCTTTTAATAAATAATATTATTATCTTCACCGCTAGGAAAATTAAAGATCAACTTACTATATATATTTTTTTTGATCTCTGACATTTCAGCATAATCTGGGTTCAATTCCAAACACACATTTGTCCATGCTTCCGGACACAACACACGCGAATTATAATCAGGATGGGTTTTGTCCCAAAGAACAGGTTTCCGTGACACCACATCAATTAAATTTCTTTTAAAGGCCTCATCCATTTTTCGAATTCATTCATAAAATTGACCTAAATTAAACAAAATTGTAATTAATATAATGAATTGGTCATACATGCCAAAGTAAATCGAGTGTTCAAGTATCAGCTAAAAGAGCTGAACATTAAGTGAACAATAATTATGAATATTGGTGTATGTATACATACGAACAGAAGTTCGCCATACATTAATAATGTTTCACAGACACTCGATAACATTTGAAAATTTTAAAAAAAATTGGTAAAAGGTGGTTGTGTGATGGACACACAATCATAAAAGTACTAAAAAAAATCATCTTTCTAGTTTTTAGAGACCTTAATTTATTTTATAAATCACGGGAGTAACAGACAGACAAACATTTTTTGTAAATGAGTAATTTGGACTAAGGGGACCGCTAAATACCTAACACTGAATTTTCTGATGATCATACAACTTGGTCTATAGACACGTAATGTATAGGACCAAGTAAAAAATGATTTGAGACTATTGTGATTGTTGACTCAGCTCCATTTCGATAATGCAGCGAAGCTTTGCGGAAAGTGACTACATTCGCCTAGTATAATTTATACCGATAAAAATCATACTGAAGCTGAAAATATTTTGCTTTAAAGCTTTCCTGTTTGAAAATTTCGGTGTATTCCTGTTATGATTGAAAACGTAACTTTCTCCATTAAAAATAAACTCAAGAAAATTTAAATAATGAATAAAAATACGTTGCCAATGGGGTGTGGCACACAGCTTCTTCGTACTTGTAAAAAACTTTAAAACAATATTCTATCAAATATATATACCGTGAAATTATATTTTCGTCTTAAAGTTCATAAAAAATTGCTGTAACTCAAAATACTTAAAGGCTAAATTATAAAATAGCAGCAAAAATATTTTAGACACTAACCCCCAAAATACTTTAAAAATTTGAGCGAAGTGGAACTTGAAGTAAATAAGATATTGACATTTCATGGGATTTCATGGTAGCGCCGTGGATACTATTACTCCGAATGCAATGAAATTTGTAGGGGATCATCTAGAAACTAGACCGCATAATTTCTGACAATTTCAAAAAAAATAATTTAATAGTTCAGAAGTTATGCCCCTTGGTGCAATTTAGTATATTAATGGAATGACATAGCTACCGTTACTCCGATTTTGATTAAATTCATAGGGAACCATCTAGAAACCAAACTGCATAATTTCTGAAAATTTCATTAAAGACAATCGAATAGTTCAGACGTTATGCCGCTTGGTGCAAACTGGCGACACATAGACGGACGAACGGACAGACACCAAACCAAAATTGTTCAGGAAGCTCTAAAACGTAAAATGTGCGTAAAAAATTTTATTTTGGAGGGAAAAAAATTTTTTATTTTTCAAAAGTGATTGCAATTCTCCCGCTACTTTATTAGTCTCGGAAGCAATAACTGATTAATGATTACACTTTTTTAATAAATGAATACTTGTACTATACATTTTATTGATTTTTTATATCAACCAAAATGTTTTTAAGTTCTGTTGGTGACGCAAAGTTATTCTAACGTAAAGATTATGCACGCGCGCCTCTGGTGGTAATATTAGAAGCAGTATAAAGATGTCCGCGTACGGTCAATTGCCATAAAAATATGTATTATAGAAATTATGTGCGGGTTACTATACCCCATTTCAAATATAATGAGCCATTTTCTCAAAATATGTAATAGTCTGACACCAGAGCGGCGACACAGGTAATTTTGGACTACATCTCTATGATTGAAATTTTAATTTAAAAATTCATATATGTACTACTACTATATAGCTAATCGTATAAAGAAACAGGCGAAAACACTACAGTACCGATGATCTGTTTGTTTCACTTCAGCAGTAAGTACATAGTACCTTATGCGCATATGTAAGATTCAAATTATTAAATATGTGGATATTCATTGGATACATGCAATTTGACAGGACGGTCGCACTTGCGCACAATAGGCTACGTCCCTCATTCTGTTTCACTCTTACGGTGACCCTGCCACTTATAGACATTAGCCATATAGAAGTATTACATATATGTAAAAATTGCTATGTAACCGCATGAGAAAATTGTTTAACACCAGGGCGGCGACACTGGTTATCCGGAACTACATCTCTATAGTTGGAATATTAATTTCTAAAAAACAAACAATATTCCTAGGTAACCGAATTGGAAAATTTCGTTGCTAAAGTGGAATTAACACAAGGTGATTTTTGGTTGGTTAAATTAATTGCTCGATTATAGATATGTAATCCCAAATACCTGTGTCGCCGCCCTGGTGACAGATTGCTACATATTTGAGAAAATGGTCCATTGAGCATGAGTCATCATTAAAAAATTAAATAATTCTTATATTCGAAACAAATCAATCTTCGATTCTTTTCTAAAAACAAACTGTAAATTTAAAATTTACGCATTTGCAACAATGAAAGAGATAAAGCTAAGAAAACGGGAATTCCTTAAATTCGTAAATAATGAATTATGCTTATACAATGACGTAGGTGGACCAGTCATTTTGTTAGATGACCTGAAGCCAAACGCTGGTGCTCCAGTTGTCACTTTTTTAGTAGAGTGTGTGTTGTTTGCACTGATAAAATAACTACATCTCGTTTTATTTTACATGTGTGTTAATGTATGAATACGTATGTAGGCTTCATTTCTGCAATATTCACATAAACTGTATGCCATCTCCACCCCACCTCCGTGAATTTGTAGTTAAAAATTTGTGTTACTAATCTTCTAAGTAAATAAGATAACTGAGACAAAGACACACACGCTAAGATAGCAAGTTTAAAATACCTATGCTTATTTTTATATGCGTCGGCTATAAACTATCAATTCATTTAGTGAATGAAGCGATACAGCTGCTTGCAAGCCGCTTGCTTTCATGAATGTGCCCACTGTGTTAAAAGTAAATATAACTATATTAATTATGACTTATGAATCACTGGTTTCCAAACTTTTTCCAAAAAAAATCTACCAATGAAATCGTTAAGTTTTACGATCCAAGTTGCGCTAATTTACTAATACGTTCAACTTACAAATATGATGCATATGCTTCCATAAGTACTCAAATAAAAAATATTTTAATTTAGTCAAAAAGCTTGTGCAATATTACTGTACGCACAAGACGCAAAGTCATATAAACTTGTACGAATTAAAGTTTAAATGTAAATAAAGCCTAAAATAGAGAAATTTCAACTATAAGCTAGTTAATGATCAACTAACCACTTAAAACCAGACTTAACACTTAACTGGTATCGCTAAAACAGATAACACTTTACTGTCAGTGTGAAAAGTGATCAAACTAGGAAAACCCTTAGTATATTTAAAAATAACTAGCTTTTCCTTGTTTATGATTACTTTAGTCCTTACCAGTGTTGGGCAAGATACCGAATTTTATTATCTAGATAGCAGATAATAGATAACATGATTTGAAATATCTAGATAAAGATTACAGATAATTTAACCATTATCTAGATAAAATTTTAGATAACAGATAATATTTACAGAAATAATGCATTAGGTCAGTGTTTCTCAACCGCCGGTCCGTGGACCGGTGCCGGGCTGCAAAAGTACTTCACCGGTCCCCAGAAAGATGTGTAAATTACAAAAATGTTAAAGAAACGTTTTTGGCAATGAAAATCGCATATTTTGGAATTTAGTTATTTTATTTACAATCCATGATAACATACGTCTAGCACAATAGAATACAACATTTTTTGTTTAAAAAAGTGCTTAAAAAGTGTCGATATTTATCTGAATTACATGATCGACCAAGTGGTCGAAAAACGACACTTCATATTACACGATTAAATGTTATTCCAACTAATGGCCGAAATAATTCCTAGCTACAAGAATTCCATTTAAAATACGAAAATTGCTTCTAAACATTTCTCTAATGCTTAAAATAATGTCGATACTTTTTTGAATTACATGGTAGACCAAGTGGTCGGAATACGACATTTCATATTACACGACTAAATGTTATTCCAACTAATGACGGCAATAATTCCAGACAACAAGAATTCTGTTTAAAATTAAATAATTGCTTTTAAATATTTTTATAATTCTTAAGAAAGTGTCAAAATTTATCTGAATTACATGGTCGGCCAAATGAATACATAGAGGGAAACGGTGAATTTAGCTTCAATTTTCTATTTTCTAGAAAAAATAAAGATGTATTTTTATTTTTATTGTCTTATCTTTTTCCTTCGCTTAATAAAAAGATAAAAGATAACTTCTTTTGAAAATATCTAGATAAAAGATAATAAATAACGAAAACGTTATCTAGATAAAATTTCAGATAACGTTATCTAGATAAGCACAACACTGGTCCTTACGCATGTATACCTGCTCTACCAGAGCAGACAGGGCCGGTTTAGCCACTAGGTCTACTTAGGCTATGGCCTAGGGGCGGCAAGTCAAGTCATGCGGCAAATTTTTAGAAGAGGGCAGCAAAAGTTGTAATTTGACGTTTTTTTTGCTCATCAGTTATTTTTTGTAGAGAAAAGTTCTAAAAAAAAAGTTGGAAAAGTTAGATTTTTTCTTTTTAAGCAATATGCAGGGGCGACATTATTCACGGTGCCTAGGGCGGCACTTAGGATAAATCTGGCCTGGAGCGCAGGTATAAATATGTAGAAAAATAAGTTGTAACAAGAAATATGTTATACAGCAACTACAATCTCGCCGAAGCTCGTCGCTGAGGTTGGCTGAGGCTTGAATAGTATTATAACACCAACCACGAGGAACAACGAAGTGACCTTCAACACTCTCGTACTCGGTTAACTTCGCGAGTATGTAGTTGCTGGACAATATATGAACATGAGTTGTTTATTGATCCCGATATCGGTTAAGGGTTAATACCTATTTGTATAACAAATACGCACCATATGCACTATAACATAAGAAAGTTACGGAGAAGAGACGATTTTTTTTTAATATAAGGCAATTAATTTGCTGTCTTTAATTATATAAATTTTACATACCTACATTTTAAATAAATAAATTTTCTAACAAAATTTATAGTAAATGGTTAACTTGTAATTAATAAATTACACATTATTTTTGAATCATAATTAATTAAAAATAAGTCTTTTTACAACCAATTTCTACGCTTTTGTTTGTACTTAAAACAAAGTTTTAATATTTTTATTCAATTTTTATTTTGAAGCTTCCTTTTTTTTTGTTTGAAACTGACAGCCTTAATCTGTCACATTTGTACATGCGTACCAGTGACTTGTTGCATATTATGCATGTTATGCATGAAGAGCTGTCTAAAGCTAGCACCGGAAAATTAATTTTTTAATTATGTATTTTTTTGCTAAATCGTTTGTTCGCTATTGTTCGACCAAATTTATTATTTGTTCGTTGTTCATTTTTTCATAAAAAAATTTTTAAAAAATGGACCTGAAGTTGGCTCCTAATGTAATCGTTTCTCGATGTTTTTGTTTTTTATTCGATCAATTTTGATTAGTTATGTTTGTTTGTTTGATCAAAAAAATCGTTTGTTCGATCTTATTTACTATGGAGATTAGACAAGGAGACGAAACTCAATTATTCAAAAAAGTGTCCAAATCAAGATGACACTCGTGTTCGTCGGATACGAAAGCGGTACAGTGCTTATTCTCAAATGGAACACTCTCAAATGGAAACGCGAGCTTCTATATTATCTTTGTTAAGACCACAGAGGACAGAGATCCCGCAACTATCTCTTTTCTGAAATCACGAGTGTGTACTTCTGTGCTCATTAGGCTTCTTAGTTGTCAGTTTGTCAGTAGCAGTCGATGATTGAAGATCAACCACACGATAATGGACTTGATTGTTGTTGGTATTGTTACATCGGTTACATCCCCTAGTACATGCGTGTGGTGTCTGACCCACGTGACCGCCCCCTACTATTTGCGTTACTCACACAAATACACAAAATCGCACAAATACAATGTAAACCCAGTGTGTGTATACAACATATTGTCTATCTCTTACATGTTACACTGGTTCCAGTAGTGTAGGCATAGATATGTTGTCTCTATTACTCTATGGTTAAGACCATAGAGCAACTAGAGAGAAAATACATATTTCTATACTACTGGAACCTGTGTAACCACTTGAGATAGAAAATATGTTATATACGTGCACGGTGTTTACTTTGTATTTGTGCGGTAAACTCTGTTTGTGTGAGTGGTGATAGCCGTCACGTGACCTTTGGTTCGCATACATGTATGTGATGTGTGTGATACCACAACGCTACTTGTGCCGGTTCAACAATCAAATTTATTGTTGTTTGACTGACTTACACTGAGCGACGGGTACTGAGTAACTGACACTAAGCAGCCTAAGATGCACATACTTGCACATAAGTGATTGCAGAAAAGAGACAGTTATATTCGTTCTATTTGTTCTGTGGTTAAGACGGTTCTACACGATGCTACGAACACCTTCCAACATTGGACGTTCGATGGTTCATCGCATCGTGTGGCCGTTGTTCGAACCTACGAGTGTCCAATGTCGAGCGTCAAACATTCGCATGTGGCCATGTCCCGCTCGATGTCGGTATTCTTGCACCGAGTCAAAGGGATGCTTCGAACGTTTGAAGGTCAATGTTGGTTGCGTTGGTTGGTTCGACTCAGCAGCTGCACGACTCGTTCATGTGAAGAGAGACAACATCAGTGTATAACATTAGAGATAACATCAGACAGATAACAGCCTCGTCCACTGAGTACCAACACATCATCATTCGTATTGGATCAAACATTCGATTCACCGTGTAGCAGATACATTCGTCGCACCAACTATCGAACTTAATTGCCTCAAACGTTCGATCGAACGTTGGAAGGAACGTTCGCAGCAACGTGTAGAACCCGCTTTAACTTTTGAATAGAATCTTCTGGAATCTTTTTCAATGTTCAACTCAGTTATAAAGTGGGTTTTTCGATCGTTTTTAAAATAAACTTAACAATTATTTTTATTTTGCGTCGCATCATTTATATTGTATATTATATAATTCGCTGACGTCACTATGTAAAATCGGAGTCAGTACCATTGGATATCCGTCGTATAAAGTAATTTAAACTGTAAGAGTTTATCTCATACATATGTAATTTCCATGTATTTCTTATTATTAAATATCATAAACCGACATTGGTGATTCTCAAATGGAAACACTCACTTCCCCAGTCCCGACGTTTTTCCATTTGAGAATAAGTACTGTATTTACTTTCTGTTTTATCCGTTTTATGTTACTATATTCGCTATATTCGTATCAGTATTCGAGCATTATTAACGCCACGAGTGGTAAAAAAAAGAAGGCCTTATATTTACCATTTTCCTGACCAATTTTGTCAATTCCTCTCATATAAGTAAGATCTCCATCTTATAATACTCCATTTTATTTACATTGATATTTAATTTTTTCATGACCATAGCCACTACGCGCATGCGCCAATTTATCGTGATTCACGCGGTCTATTTAAACAACACAATAATAACAATCATAACAATAATTTAATCTTTAAATGATTAATTAACTCGTCCTGCAATATAGCAACTCAAATGCCATTTTCACATGTACAAGTGCCGCCATTAAAATAAAAGGTTTAATCCGTAAATAAAGTACACCAAAATTTTATTTCTGCAAGATAGTCAACTTAAATACATTTTTTTGACCCTCCATTACCTCTCTATAGCACTGAGAACCAGGGCAGCGGATATAGATGTCATCGTTGTCGTAATCATCATGCGTAGTACACTTGAGAAGAACAGAGATGTCACTATAATAACTTTAAATTATTTTTAGCCTTATCCGATAATGTCGATTACTACTAGTAAGATAATCCACTACAATTTTCCTAATTGCATTTTATTTTGATCAGTTTTTCAAGTTTAAAACTCATACAATAATTACAAAATCATATATTTGTTTAAAAACTCATGTAAATTTATTTTTATTCAAAATTATACATTAATCAAATATTTTGTAAATGAATATCACTATCACTGATTCTAATTTCTGACAAGTGTGCTTCCATTTTTCTGCAACAGAAAAAATTTATTCTGATTTTCTAATTAATTTACTGTGATAATAAAGTAAGTAATTATTTTCAAATAAAAATAAAGTAATAAATGTTAATTATACATACCTTCAATAATAATTAAGTAAAATTATCAAATCTAATATTAAACTCAAAAATATAGACGAATTTCTCATAAATAATTCGAAAAAAATGAAAATTTTCTGATAGATTTTTTTGGAATTGGCGACGCAAAGATTCTCACTCACGCCTCTGGTGGTTAAATTAGAACTAGCATCAAGTAAAAATATACGTATACGATTACTGGGCGATATAAAATCTAGTAATCTGCGCATAATTTGTATAGTACATTTTTCTATCGACAATTAAACGTATGCAAAAATTTTTACTTGATACATCTTCTAATTTAAAAAATCAGGAGCGCTCGCGTAATCTTTGCGTTGCCAATTGTTACTATTCGCCACGGGAACTGATTCTAGTGTCATCTGGTGGTTAAAAATAAAATCTCTCTATGACAAGTCAATTTTAAAAAGAAATAGGAAAGTACAAACGTAACCAACTTTTGTTTAACATAATTGATAATAAACAATTTGAAAAAAATATCAATGATATTATTAAGTATTTGGGTAATTCTAAAAGATCTTTAGTTGAAGGAGAACAGGTTTATAAAGCAAACCACATTATTGCATGTGGTTTGAAAGTAACAAGAAGCTCGGAATTAGAGATGGCTAGTGAGTGAGTGATTCAATTCACTGAGTTGAATCACCCAACTGACTGACTGAATTGAATCAGTCAAAAAGAATTGAATCGACTCTTTCAACTCGTGAGTTGAAAGAGTATAATATATGTCATACACTCACTCACTCACTTATGAATGTATAACATATAAGATTCTATTCAATTTTCAATCTCTGTTTCAGTTTACTTATGACAATAGACAGAGCAACAGAGACTTGTTCCCACAAACATCTGTTTTTTACAACTGTGTACATATAACATAACGTGTATATATCGTATTTACTAATAATACCATTGTATGGAAGGTATAACTATTTCTTTTTATAAGAACTAATATTTTAATTTTTCTTTTTACTATCCTTTATTTTTTTTTAAAATGCATAAAACAAATTTTAAATCAAACTTAGTCCAGATGTCTAATAAACTAATAAAATAATCTAAATAAAAAATATACCCAATTTTTTTATTATAGTGCCTCAGCATCTAAGGCCATTGGCACTGTGATATAATAATATGTGTATAATGTACATAATGTGAATACATGATACCCAATTTTATGTACACTATAAGTGCTATAAGTATGGATATTAAAAAAATTCTAAGAAAAACTATTTGTATTTTATTTTACAATATTTTCTAATTTTTAAAATAAAATTTACCAGTTTATTGTCAGATTATTACGTTTACAAAAATTAGTTTTTCTTCAAAACAGCAATGAGTGGATATATTCCTACATAAAATTATTGTAGATTTTCACAATCAAAATTTTCATTGTTATGTCTTTTCAACTGTGTATTTTTAATGCTGTATTAATTTTTTAATTTGTTAATTTTATTCGGATATAATAATTGTATCCAAACACTCGTTTACTGACGTGAGTGTTTCACATGTAACTATATGAGTGTATTTATTGTGTTGATTTGTATTTGAAGTTGTATCACTCAGTTGTGAGTGAGTGAGTGGAATGAGTGATTCAATTCATAAAAACGAGTGAGCGAATTGTGTCAAGTGAGTGAGTGATTCAATTCATTGAATCGACTCACCACAGTGAGCGGATTCAACAGATTCAACACACTAAAAAGAGTGATTATTCCCATAACTACTCGGAATGCATACAAATAGCTGCTCTTTGTCAATCATCGTCTCAGGTGCAACAAGTGCATAAAATTGAAATGAAGAACTTATCAGTAATGAGATAAATATATGTGCAAAATGTTCTTGTATTGCGGGTGCAGGTGGAAAATGCAAGCACATTTTTGCAGTATTAGTTTTTCTTTATCGGTTGGTTCTCTTGTTTTCTGTTTATATGTACTTACATAAACTAATTTTTCGTTTCTTTTTTTTCTTCTAAATAATGATAAAATTTTTCTCCATAATGATACAAATTTCTTAATTGTTATTATGAAATTCTTTCTAAACTGAACTGAATCCTACATTTCTATCCTTTCTTTTAAAATTTATTTCTAGCAATGATATGACTGAGTTAGAAAATGGGGGAAATATAAAAAAAAATAAATGTGATGAATATGCTGCTGGTATCCCTCTTACTGAAATGTGTCATTTTCAGGACAATAATGATGAAAGTTGTAAAGATTTAGATGACGATGAACGTAAACTTTACTCCAAAATGTTAATCCAAGGTACTTCCTTTATTATAATTAATACAAATATAGAGTAAAATATTGTATATATAGAAAGGTAAATATTCTTTTCGAGTACATTTAAATCTATAAAAATAATTACTAGTAGGAAACAAATCAGATTTTAAAAAGTGTCGATGACAGATTCGCATTCTTGATAGCATACTGCATTTTTAATGCTTTTAACCATTTTTTATTTAATTTTTCATCACTGGGAAATTTATGAAGTCTTTTTTTACATTGTGGTACATTACATAATTTAAGTAAATTCTTTTTATTTATTTCACTCATCATTACAAATCACAATAAACAATTGTCACAGGCCGTGTATAAATACGACTTGTCATAGATAGCTTTTATTTTTAACCATCAGACGACACTAGAATCAGTTCCCGTGGCGAATAAACAGTAAATTCGACAGATATCAGCTAGTAGCACCGTCTACAATTACCAATTTTTTAAATATGTTGTGCAGTGTTACTGCACTGCCCTCTGAATTCAGTACCTTAATAACCACCTGCTAAGAAGAATCCTATAATTTAACCCATTAGTGACCACAATATTACACGTAATACCGTGGGAAAGTCAACTTTCTTAATTAAAGGTATTTAAATATATAAAATTACAATTGAATAACGCTCTTTGAATCTTTCTCTCTCCGCCTGTGTAAAAATTACCATTAAAAAGCTTCCAGTTGAACTATTATAAGTATTTAAAAAAGGGTTTGCAATGCGCAATGCAGGTTGCCACAAATTTTTGCATTGATTTTTAAAATTATTATTTTTTAATTTAAAAAACCTTGTCCGAGTGATAGTAAAATATATGTTTAAAGTATTAAAAATGAAATAATTGATAAAAATAAATATTAAAATAGAAAATTTCAGTAGAGAACTGACAGATATGTTTTAAAATACGCCGGGTTGTAACGTAGTCAAAGAGTAATATCTTGTAGAGATTATTCCACGTATTTTGTTCGTGGCTAACTTCGTGAATGAGAGATAAAGATAATTAGCTGTAAAATAGTTAAACAAAGAAGGAATGAAATGCGACTGACGATTTAGTAGTCTAATAATATGTGAATTTTTTTAGAAATTTTGACAAATTAAATGGAAATATTGGAAAACCATTGGAATATTTTGAAAAGATTTTGTGTGAAAATTTTTCTAAACATAATAAAAATTAAATATTCTCAATAAAAATAACATGATATCGGGGTAACAGATATTATTTATTTTAAGTAACGTAACCACTTTTATTTTCGTAGTGTCAGTTTCAGAAAGTCCAGAATAATAAATTAGTTTTAAAAAAAGGGATCATTAACCTTTTTATTTCGTTTTTTTAATGTTAACAATATTTACCTTACTTCTGATAAATTCATTTCATATTTCCCGCCAAAGTTTTTATATACACCACGACCCAGAATATTATATATAATACAGGCCTTTACTATTATCCTGGGAAGGATACAAGGATCATCTTTGGGGAATTATTTTATATTGCCATTCTAGGTCTTTGTGTGGAAATTCATCAAAATCTGACCAGTAGAAACAGGAGTGGGATATAATGGGTTAAGTGAGTGCTCTTCTATATATATATATATATATAGTGTTATTCTCTATGGGTACTACCGTCCGTTCTGTATTCTGTGGGTAATACTCTCTATTGGTAAGGTATCTGATATATTTCATGTTTTTTGATTGAGAGTTTTTGTTTTTGATACATTCTCTCTGTCATCATATCTAAAGTTATAGAAACAATTTCTTATTTCGATTTAAGTTAATATTAAAAAAGAGGAGGTATGTTAAGAAGTAAAACCTTTATTATCAAGTAAATCATTGTACTTTTTACGCATAATATATAATTTTCAAATATTCTGTATTTAAAAATATGTAGCTATGTGCATATTATTAAGAATGACCTTACACATAAATTTTAATGGTTTATATTGCAGGCATGGCTCCACGATATGAAGTCGCTATCGGTTTAAACCGAGGACATAAGACAAGTAAATTGCGGGTTGCAAAATCAAAAACAGATAAAGTGGACAAGACCCTAAAGATCCGTCCTGCTAGGTTGAAGGGGGTAAGTTTTACAACATAACCTAATACATACATTTATATTTTGGTTAATGGATCTATTAGAAACAGACCAGTGAACATTATTATATTATACTACTAGACACCGCGTAAAGCCAGTTTGAAGGCATTTTTCTTGAGGCAGATAACAGGGTGGGACGGGTGAGATTTAAGGAATATAATATATTATCCATTTTTGAGCAAATGGGACTATAATTATTGCAGGACATAATTTATATACGTACGTATTTTGAAAGTAAAACGAATACCACTCGTTTTCTTTCAAAATTTTGCAGTTTCTTCTCAAAAAAGTAAAATTTTATTATCAGTATTTTGACAATAATTATTTGAAAACGTTACTACGGATACCATTGGTTATTGCATTAACATGGTGTCACATTACTGGAAAACCTGGAAATGTCAGGGAATTGTAAACTTTCTGGAAAAGTTGGGGAATTTTACCAGAAGACTGGAAAAAAATTGATTTTCATAATTTTGTTTATTTAGGGATAAAACCAATCAATATTTTTCACTTGTTTTGAGATTAGATTTAGAAATTTTAAGTCGCAGATATCTTTTTTTTTGCTCTTCATTTACTTTTTTTTAATGGAAAAGTGTTAAAAAGTTATTTTTTTTAGCTTTTTGGAGCGAGATTTTTCACAAAATAGTCAGGGAATTTTTTAATAAAATTCTTGGAAGTCAGGGAATTTCATTTTTAAAAATCTGTGGCCACCATGTTTAATTACTGAATACTATCCTGTCGTATCTGGCTGCCTCAATTATACATTTATATAATTAGTCTATATAATATGTTCATTGGTCTGTGATTAGAAATCATAATAGTGATTATATTTTCGTAAATATTTTATTTGTAGTAAATAAATAAGTTCACAATTCACAGAAACATTCATGTTAATTTGTATATTAATGATACATATGTATTAATAAATTTAATATTTTTTCAGATCCAGACGAGACACACGAAATTTTGCCGGGATTTGATTAGAGAAGTCGTGGGACATGCCCCGTATGAAAAACGTGCTATGGAATTATTAAAAGTTTCAAAAGATAAACGAGCACTTAAATTTTTGAAAAGACGATTGGGTACACACATTCGAGCAAAAAGGAAACGTGAGGAGCTATCTAACATTCTAACGCAAATGCGTAAAGCTCAAGCACATCCAAAATAAATATAATTTTGTACAAAATTGTATTATTCATGATTTATTAATAAAATACATAATTAATTTTCAATATTGACGTAAATTTTTCTACGTAATCTTATTGTTTTTTGGGAAACAATTTTAAACATTAATTGATAAAATTTAAAAAAAATTATGGACCTAAACTAAAACGTAAAGCAGTTTTAATTATTAACAGTTAAAGAGTCTAGAACCATTACCATAGGTGAATTTGCCTTAGGAATGAAATTCAACGATATGTATGCAATTGTGTAGCTTAGTGAAAGAGTAAACCATATGTATAGATTTTTTCTCAATATCTTTAAATTTCGCCGAGTTATGATACCAAATACCAAAAAATAGTGCTTATTCAAACTTTTTTTTCGTAAACTATTATAGATAAAACGAAATCCATATTGTTTGCTATGTCCAGTACTTTATTATATATTTTTTCCATTTAAAATGGACATTAAATACCCTTTATAAAATATGAAAAAGAAATTCATTCGATTTTTTTAGCTACTTGTACAAGAGTGACCACTTTTTTATTACTACAAAAAAGAAGCTCGCAAGCACTTCTCTCATCCCCCTGAATTTTATTTTTGTTAAAAGGGTGGAACATATTGGAAAAAAATAAAAATATATATTCGGTGATGTTCATGGTATATGTATGTGCATGTACAGGTCAACAAATCCGACTTTGCTGCTTCAAGGTCATTAAAAATGCATTCACACAGAACAAATAGAACGAATACATCTATCTCTTTTCTGCAATCACTTATGTGCTTTTATGTGCATCTTAGGCTGCTTAGTCCTCATTCATTCGCCAGCACTCAATGGGTATGTTTCAATTGTTATATTGTTACCTCTCGTATTAACACGGTATATGTACGTGGTATACGTACATCATACGTACCACCACCACGTACATATTATGTATGTATGTATGCAAGAGACTAATACACACAACATCCAACGGACTAACACACACAACTCCGCGTGCACATATATAACATAGTGGGGGTTTATTTTCTATCCTTTGTGGTTACGCTCGTTTCCCTAGTATAGACATAGGAATGTTCGTTCTCTTTGTTCTCTGTGCATTCATAAAGAAATGAGATAGTACTTACTATAAAGAAAAAATGACTTTGAAGCGGCAAAATCAGATTTGTTGAAGTGTACCTACTTATTTTTGAATTGTTTTTAAGAAATATTTTGGATAGATAAATGAATCATTGAATGTTTATTTTTTATTGCATGAGAATTTGATGCCTGCTCTACACTCTCGATCGATGTTCCTCGACGAAGTAATCGCTAAAGTTGGCAGAAGTCCAAATACCGTTACAACACCAGCCACGAAGAACCATGAAATGACCTTCTACACTCTTGTACTCGGTCCACTTCGCGAGAATTGAGAGTAGGCATAAGGAATCTAATATGTTTTATGTTCAGAATGTAGACTCATTTCATATAGGAGTTGTAAAAAACAATTAGTTCCATGTTGCAGAGCTGGTGCACGAGTAGTTACCTTAAGCTGTGACAGACCAACAAACAACTCCAAACGAGCCACACAATTTTGATTTTACTTTGTTTCTAGTGTTCTGTGGATCCCAGAAATAGGTAGGAAATGTGTAAAAAATGAGTATGTAATTTGTAATCAATTGTTTCTGCGACCACCTCAAATAGTTTTCGTGATTCCCACTTTGAGAATTACTGTTATAAAGGACCTCCTTAAACAAAGCATGTTTGTTGACTTTTTACAATTTTTGAATTTTCCGTGACTAAGGCGCCACATGAATGATATATCTTTTTTTCTCGAATAGTAGAGTTAATATACTTGTCAATAAACGCCAATATTTATTTTGGTTCATTGAACGCATTAAACTAATACAAATCCAAATAATTTGTGCGTGAGAGTCGACAACTGAAATGTTGCGTGCAGGTCCAGTTGTATTTAAAGCGTCGATGCTTAAACTTACCAAGGTATAAACATTTAAGAAAAAGCATTGTCAGGGGAATGAGCCAGTGGGCGAAAAATGGCCAATTTTTACCTACCTTCTTTGCAATAAACAAAAATAGTTGTTAGTTACAGCCAAATGATTTTGAAGTAAGACCTGTCGTCGTTTGCGCAAGTTTAGTGGGTAAAATAAATTCACTGGCCCATAGTTCCTAATAAGAGTATGACACATATGTACTTATGTATTTGACAGATATCGACCTTACCTTCAAAATAACAGATTGATCCATTTTAAAATGCGTTTCTGCGTATCTCCCAGTTCATTTTTTTTCTGCGGGGTCTACAAGAAGTTGAAAATCATTTGGCCCTATTCAACGTCAACCCGAGTCCGTAGTTGTCGGTAGAGAATTCAGGAAAAGAGTTAAGAGTTTTCTTTGCTCACCACTTATTCTTTTGGAAGGAAATTTGTAAAAAATGCGGTTTATTCTTGGGGCCCGCTATTTTCCTCCATGGCCTTATATACACAGGGTGGTCTAGAATTATGTACTATCCGTTATCAATCCTTTTTTCAAAAGCGTTTGGAAAAAATTTAAGAAATAATGGTTTTCGTTTCACCCCTTTACAGAGTTGTATCTCCTTTATTATTGAGTTTTGAAAAAAAGTGTACATGAAAAGGTACCATTATTTTTGAACGTACTACGAGCTGTACCAATTACGGTACATAATTCTGGACCACATTGTATATATACATATATACAAGACACCGTGTAACCTTTTATATATATATATATATATATATATATATATATATATATATATATATGTGTGTGTGAGTTTTTCGAGAGTTGCCATTTTTATTACAGCCAAACCGTTGATTTAATCGAAAAAATGCTCAAATAAAAGCTGTAGATATCGACGGGGGCAACCGATTGCTAATTTTTTAATTTTTCTTTAATTTATCAGTTAGGCGGTAAAAATATGCATATGTACTTGAGGCTACTTCAACCGATAGAGTTTTTCTTGGTTACATTTCCATTACATCCAAGAAAAGAACCTTTTCCAGTACCATTTCTATCGTAAAAATTTGGTTGTAATAGAAATGGCAACTCTCAAAAAACTCACATGGTATATATATTTGTGTCTGCACGATAACTTTCGAAAGAAGCAACCAGTATTTTTTAGCAAATTAAAAATATGTTACAATGAAGCGTAATGTATTATCGGATATGACCAACATAGATTGACTCCTACTCCCTTTTCGCCACGCTTCGCCGTGCTAGATGACCACCCCCCACCCCTCTGTTTGTGTACTTAATTTATGGATAGCCCGTAATCGCTTATTGCGATTTCTCGTTTTTTTTTTTTTTTTTTTTTTTTTTTTTAGGTCCTATTTAGTGCCATAACTGTATATGTATATTTTCATAAAATTCTTGAATTTTTATTTTGGTTCACTAGAGATTTTAGAACGCGAGAAACTATCAAGGTGGAAAAATCTCGCAGTGTCAACTTCAACGCCATTTATACTCAGCCCATTTTTGAATTAAAAAAAAAAAATTTGTAGTCTCAAGACATGTCGAAATAATGTTGTATATTTAGTTTTTTAATAAAACATTTATTTGTAGAAAAATAATAATAATAATAAGGTTGATTTTTTATGTTTTTTTAGCGAATCTCCCTTAAAAAAAAACCGTGCGCATACGCAGCCTCAGTTGGATCGAAATTCATTACATACGCGAATACAAGCATATGCATTCCACTGTTATACTGAATAACTGAATTTCGATATGCTATCTATACGCATGTTTAAATTAAACAAATAAATAAGTAAATAAAATATTTTTTTAATAAAATAATTTATTTTTTTAATATTTTGTGATGGTGTAATTAAAAAATGACAAGACAGAAATAAAGTTTATCAAATAAATATTGCATTTTTTGAAGTATTAAAATAATTTTAAGTATAATATTATACTACAATAACAATAGAACGTTTAATGGTAGCACATTTGAACAATTAACATTTTTTTTTTTTTAGTTTGAGCTAAACATACATTTTATATTTCAAAAAGAATACTATCGGTTACTAGTACATTCATTCTCACAAACACACATTCTTTGTAAACAGTCTTCTTTATATACATTTTACAGGTATTATTATTTCGTTATTAATACTGTCTTCCGTTATTAAATGGTCTTTCTGGCAATTTTGGTGGAATGTTGGGTACAGGTCGACTGAAATAAAAATTTATTAACATTTAAAAAAAAAAATCATAAAACCAAATTTTATTTATGAAATTAATTTTATGAAAATTTTAATAAAAATAAATAAATATTAATAAAATATCAATTTTTACTAATTGTTTTAAAAATGTAGGATCTTTCTTAAAAACAACACTTAAAATTAATTTTTTGTATTAACAATGTATTTTTTATTTGTCTTTAAATTGGGATGCGCTGTTTTTAAAAGAAACCCTTCAAGCATCAGATTATTGATTGTTACTACAATACTACATACATACACATACATTAAGTTAAATTATCTACTACAAGAAATTGGAAATTTAATTTTAGAGACTAGTACTTATTCTACATATATCTAAATAATTCATGTTACATTAAAACTAAAAAAATTAGAAAGAAAAATATAAACTACCATTGCAATTATTGTTTTAAGTTTTTGAAATATAAGTGTGTAACTCTAAACACAACCTCTGTAGGATTACTCTCAATTTAAAAATTCCTTAAGGATGTTTTCGTGAAGGTTGTTAACTATTTTTTTTTTTTCATAAATTATATAAATAAAGAACTACGTTTATATTAACAAAGTATCGAATGAGTATCCCTTGACATTATTACCCCCAAGTATGATTTTATGCTCTTAATATAGGTTTAATTATGAAAGTACTGCCATTGTTCAAAACTACATGATTGATTTTTAACCCATTAATCCCCAAGTGTTTTTTGAAAAAAAAGTGTAATTCTTACGATTTATTGCGAATTTTAGTTATAAATATAACAAATATAAAAGATATACGAAGGGAAAAGGTAAAATTAACGCGAATTTCCGTAATTAGGCATATAAGTGGGACGTTCGTTAGAATTTTTTTAATAAATACATAAAAAATGCTTGCGTTTAAAAAAAAGATTGTTACTTCGTAATTTCGTACTTCACTTTGGAGACCACTGACCTATACTATTAATTTGATACCGATGATACAAATTCACACAAAAATAGAACGCTAGGGAGAAGCGGGTTAAAATTCTAGATCAAATAATTTTTTTTACTAAAAATAGTACTATTCATTTAAACTGAGAGTGTTTCGATTAATATAATCATTATCAAACAATTGTTTGGGGTTTAAATGAGTCCTTAGTCCTTTAGGACTAATGACGAGCTCAGCTCGTCATATGAATTTTTAGAAAAAATTTAACTGCCGAATGCATATTGTCTTATATCGGTAACTGAAGACTGTATAATAAAGAGTGATCATATTGTAAATAAATTAAGCAAAACGTACCAAACTTGCTATTATACTTATAGAGATATTAAATTTTTTATCTAAAATATTGGAATATATGGCGGTACTAAAGGGGTTAAAGTGGGATACTTTTCTACATTTTGCGCAGGTGGAGTGGATAAAATAAATCAGCTCATTGGCCTGTGGTTCATAAGACACGTGTATTTGATAGATATCAATCTTACCTTAAAAATGATTTAGACTGATTCATTTTAAAATGCGTTTTTGTGCTTACCTCACTTAATTTTCTATCGAGTCTAAATTAAATATTAAGTTGGAAGTTTTTTTAATCGAAATATTTATAATTTAATATAATAATAATAAATAACAAGATTTTACGCATGCTAAATCTAATATTCTTAATACTCGATTACAGTGAGAAATTAATGTTGAACAACAATCATATAATAAGAGGTATTTTTTAAACTTTCGTTTAACAGAATCAAAAAAAAGTATCTTGATTTCTACTTACCTTTTTAACCTCCTACCTATTTTATAAACACATTAAATAATATTAAATGGAAAGGAAAATATTAAACAATAGTTCAACTAATATTCAGTATGGCTGACCTGACATATGGCTCAATTTTTAAAATTAATGTACTAAAAAATACGGCTCCCTGTAATCGATAGTTAACGTTGAAAACATTTTTAAACGTCATATTTAAGTAATTTCAATTTTTTTTTGTCTGGATTAGTTATTCGCAGTCTTTTCTGTAAGGCGATTAAAAAATTACTAATTTCTTTGAATTTGTAATAAAAATGAAAAATTGAAAGTGAAAAATTCAGCATTTTTGTTGAGGCTTTCGTAAGTAAAAACTGACAGTTAACGTTTTAAAGAGAAATTTAATTAATTAATAAGTCAACTAAAAATGGTCTGACATCATCAAACCAATATTGCAAACAAAGTAAAATTAGACGAACCTAGTTTTCTGTTTCCCTTCCTTTCTGTTATTCTTATATTAGAGTAACTAGTAACTTAAATCTGTACACCAAATTTTGCTTCATTTGTTAATGCGTCAGAGCATTTTTAGTTGATTTGACCTATACTTCTCTTTAAAAAATTATAAATTGTATAAGTTTCTTTATTTTTTATTTTAGGTATGTTACTCTAGTATTTACAGCTAAACCTTTTTTATGCGGTCTTTTTTGCGCAATTTTTTTATGCAGTTTTTGAACAAAATTCCATTAAAGTGCATAATGTAAATCAAAAGTAAGAAAACCTAAGAAAATTAAACATTAATAATTTTCTTTGAAAAAACTAATTTATAGTGGTTTTTAATTTAATTATTGCATAAGAATATAAGTTTGCATCATTAAGTTTTTTTACAGATGTGTTTTTCAGAATTTTCATAGTATTATAAAAATGAAATAAAACGTTCTCGTGTGTAAATTAATACTTTATCTTGTTTAGGAAAGCAACTTCTAGGAAAAAATTTTGTTTAAATTTTTTTAGTTCAAAACTTACACTCATACCAAATTTCAAGTTTCTAGCACTAATAGAAGTACCCTAACAATATGATTACATCTGAAATTTGAAATAAGTCCTTATAAATGTTTTCAACGTTAAAAATTTTCATATCTTAATACGACGAAGTCAAAAGCTTCGAATAAGCCTGTTAAAAGTATTAAATTGATTACTACTTAAAGGTAACGTATTTTTTTTTACTATTCGTTAGCTCGAATTAACAAATATTCAAACATTTTTGAAATAGCTAGTGAAGTTACGCAAGGTATTAGGAAAAAATTTAAATTATTAAGTAACATTTTATACAATACAATAAATTATGTGCAACGATCAAATATAATATGCGTGTACAAGGAGAAGCCGTTTTTAGTAAGAGATATTTATTGATTTTCTCTACGTGTATTATCAGGTTACTAAACCGAATAAAAATTATAAATTTAGCTTCTTTAAAAAAGAATACGAAAAATTCTTAAAAGGATTACCGTGAAGTATTTTTAAATATACTATAACTACGAACTAAAATATTACTTTTACGAATGTATACCTATAAAGATTTTTCTTACGAAAATATAGATGACCAATATACTTTCTTATATAATCGTCAGACATCTGACAACTTTATTGTAAGGATTGTATAAAAAATATTATTTTTGCTGTTTAAAGTCGCACGGTGTATAATTTATATGTTTATGTAATATTTTCGCAAAATAACTAAGTATTAAAAAAAGGATATTTAAAATTACGTAGCTTTTACTAAGGTACCATTGTGGAGATTTGTTGCTTTATTTAAATTATTATAAAATGTTATAAAAATTACATTAATTAAAATTTTTTAACTAAAATGTTTTTTATAAAATTACAATTTTAAAGCGAGCTTTCTTTACATAAAGAATATTACTTTTGTTCATAGTTCCATCAAAAAAAAATATATATAAATTGAAATAATTAAATGGAGTAAACTTAACATAAAGAGAATGTATTTTAATACTTTGATTGTTGCGTTCAAATAAGGGATTCCGCCTGAATTTATATACAACAAATTATTCATTTATAAGAATAAATATTGTTCAACACAAATCCATTGGAATATAATAGAGTTCAACGTGAATCAATGAATATTTCGCTTGATTTTTATCCAGAGTTGATGTAGAGACACAAAACTATATCAGTACTGACATATGCACCCATCACCTGCCTGTTTAATGAATTTTATTTTAACAGAACACCGATTATCCTAATTTTTGCGGATAGTGCTTATTTCGATATTACTATAAACACAATATAAGAGCAAAAGACAGTTGAAGCTGAAAACTCGAATAATATACACGAGAGTTCGTTTAAAACAGGTAATAAAACTTTGCTCTAAACATGGATAGTTAGGATTTTATTATAAACAAATATAATTACCATTTGACAGATTTATTTTGTGAAAATCGATATTACAAAATGTGGGAATAATTTATCCTGCCACTTTTCATTAAATCAGACTATTCGAAAGTCAGCATTCGAATAATTAATTCATAATCACATCAACATAATTGTGTTACACCTGATGATGAACTAATGAATTACTCGAAAGCTGGCTCTCGAAGAGTCTAATTTAGTGAAAAGTGACAAGGTGAATATATAAACAAACATTTTGTAAAGTTTATTTTGAACATTGTTCAGCAAAATAAATTATCAAACCTGATATTTATTTTTTAAAATAATTTATATTTTTAGATAAATGAAAACAAAAAGCACACTTAGTAGTTTTCTTAAATAGAAAATATGGTAGTAATTGGGTGATTTCATTCAAAGAAGTGGCTTTGTACCTCTGTACCTTATTCCACTGCTACATGAACTCGTTGTAAACTGGTTAACAGCATTGTTGCATGTGTATATGAATCAAAAATTACAAGTGAATAAGATGAGTGCAATCAAAACGATTGTATTCACCATTAATATTAAATTGTCCAAGTGATGTGTTTGCACATGCGCTGTAATGTATATTATAATTGTGCAATATCGATTTCATTATAGATAAGATCGTTCTACTTGGCAGTAAGTGTCAGTAATTATAAGTGATTAATTTAGGAAATAATATAACGTTTTCATCCAGAGTGACTAGAGGGCAACACTTCTTACATCTTACGTCATTCTTGCAAGAGATCATTAACACGCGCAAGGAAGAGATAAATATATTTTTGAATTATATGATAAGTACGAGAAAAATACATTCGACAAGTATTAAGATTTAAATCATATTAAAAAGTAACACCTTTATTAACATATTGTTCTTTTTCATTTCCTCTTTTTTCTTAACTATTATAAGTATTAACTTGGTTTTACTATACTTATTATGAATCATGCGCAGTAATAACCTACACTATAGCGCATGAGCAAGCAAATTACTTGGAACATTTGATATCAGCTGCGAATAGGAGACTTATGACTCTTATTTATGTTTATATTTTTATATTTTTACTATTATGTCAATAGGGCATTTCATTTTATAAATTTTTTTATACGATGATCCAAGTGTCAACATTTTCTGTGGATTGTCTGTTAAAGTCAAATTAACCATCGATTGTCAACTGTTTCCAATGATGTACTTGATAATTCTGACGGAGAGTACGTAAAAAAATGCTGACACTTGGATTGTGCGCATAAAGAAAAATTAAAAATTCGGCAAGTGCGTGCTAGACACCCATTAAACTAGAACTTCGTAATTAATAGCTAGTTTTACACAATAATTCTTGGGATAAAATATTTCTTGCTTTTATTTAATATTAAAATTAGCCTTTAATTTGCTAACAAGATGATTATCTGAACCTTTTACTTTCTATATGAGTTAAAAAATTTTCAATAATAGTTTCTGAAAATGACTGTTTCGTAAATTTCATAAGGTTCTACACTGACTATTACAAAGTGGTCAAGTGCGGATAGACTACCTAAAGTGATGAGAGAAATCATGACTTCATAAGGATTTCGTTGTTAGAACTCTACAAAATCCTAATAAAATAAAAAGACCTATTATTTATTATTCAACATATAAGTATTTTGTTGATTAAAAAGAGTAAGAAGTATCATTTTATTTCATTCTTTTTCGGTGTTGCTTACAACAAGTTAAAAGTGTACTCTATGTTAACACGAATAAATAATGAGAAGTAAATAAGACGCTTTATAAGTAGAACAAGAAAAGTGAGATACAAATACGGAAACTCTGACCCAACAAATCGCTCAGTGATTGCAACGATAAAGTCGTTTTGTCGGATGAAAATACTCAATTTTTTCTGTTACAGAAAGTGTATTGATAGTTTCAGAAAGATGGTAAAAGACAGAAGCAATCTGATATAAACAATATAATTCCTATTTTAAGGGCAGGGTAAGGTATTAAAATAAATTTTTTTTGCATAATGCATTGCTCAATGCATAATATCTCAAGAATATTGTCTCAAAATTTCAAGTTGATTGGAGCAAAATTGACGAAGTTATAAGCATTTTTGTTGTTACCTGGCAGATGTTTCGCTCTATATATATCTCTCTCTCTCTCAGAAGTACTAACGTGTTTATAGCTGTACTGTATATTTTGTCAGTGTAGGATACAAAATTTAGTTTAGCAGTAAGTATTCTATATCAGTTTTATACAAGAATTTTTAAGTGTTCAAAACTTTAAAGCGTTTTCCCCACAGCTCATGTTTTCAAAGTCGGTGCCCCTCATAACTTCAAAACTACAGCATCGACCTATTTGAAATTTTGAACACTATTTCTGTACATAATTTACGAGGTAACGCTAGAGAGTTTTTTTCAAATTTGTTAATAATTTTTACTTTACAATAACAAATTAGCCAATTTTTTTTTCGCAAAAATCGTGTTTTTCCGTTCTAAGTGTTCCCAAAAAAGTGAAAAATTGAAATTTCGAAAAACCCTCCGAGCGTTACCTGAGGAAAACTATTATCTAACGAATGAACTTTAATTTTTTTATTTCGGATGATCCAGCACCAAGTTATGAGGGGCACCGCAATTCTACTTTTCTCCGAGACACGTTCGAATAATTGCTGCCATTACTGTATTTTTTAATATTTCTTCGTGAAAATTTTATACAATATTCTTCGAATGTTATACTTTAATGTACCACTGGTTTTAATAAAGAGATTTTAACTGTGTCGTCACAAAAAAATAACAAAAACATGCCTTTTTTTGTACGAATTAACCTTACCCTCTCCTTAAGCTAAGTAACTTAAATACTCTAATTGTACTTTTTATTTTGCAGGTAAGACATTATGTAAGTAATTAGAATACATTTTTTAAGAAAAAGCAAGGTAAATAAAGATACATGTGCACAATTGATTTGTTAATTTGTTAAACAACTATTATCTGTCAATCCCAATACTAAATTTGTCAGAAAGACATATTATACATGCATAAATAAACTGTCTCTTTGAACATTCTGGATAAAAATCAATTTAAACGAAATCGACAGAGATATGTTAAATAAATATTGTTACTTTTATAATATTAATTCATTTATTTATTACTTTATGGTTAGACATTATGTTACTTTCTATACAATATACATCCGTACTTTAGTGACTATTAAGCAGCACAAGAATAAGGGTTGTTTATATTTACGACTACGTAAATGAGTTATTATTTTATACACATCATGGCATGATTTGACATGGTGATTATTTTATAACAATTTTATATTATTATTTAACTAATGTCTATAATAAATCACTTTTGAATATAAAGCAAGCATTTTATTCCGCTGTTATCTATTCACGAAAATAGTGTATAATTCTGCCGAACAAGTAACAATACCACACCGTAGTTCTACTTATGTTTAAAATAAAAATATTTTCTATACCTACAGAAGTAACAAATTGTTTCAAAAAAATTTAATCACATAAAAAATTTCTCGCATGCGTTGCCCATACATTATAGCTCAATATTATGTGTTCAGTTGTTTGTTTTTCTTTAACTATCACTCTTTTCTCTAAAGTGAAACTTTTTATGTCAATTTAATTGTTATATCATCAAATTATGAAAGAAATTCTATCATAATTACTGAATTTTACAATAATGATATTCAAAGATGATTCACTCCAACCGCGCATAAAGGTTACACACTTTTTGATTGGATTTAAAATACCGAACGATGCCTAATGCCAGCAAGTATTAGTTGTAAAACAATCTATACGGACATACATTCACTTTTGCTCATAATATTTTGAACTTAGCTTCTGTTAATTTTTAAGTCTTTAAAAAATAGAAAAAATATTTCAACAACAAATAATATTGTAAAATAAATTTCTCCTGCCTGCTAACTACCTAATTTATTTATTACCATAAGTAAAAAATTACAGTTATGCAAGTGAAACTAATCTAAAAGACATTACAGATCTGCCGTGACAAAAAGAACCCGATATCTTATCTCTATACTTTGATCTATCCTTTTTTTCAGTTTGTCTTTTTTTATATTGATATAGTTGCCACAGTTAGATTCCAGTGACCACCAAACAATTGTGAATAGAAGTACGAAAAAAAAAAAACGAAAAAAATAGATTACTTATTTGTTGATTTACTATTTCCTATATTCTGTACTGTTGCTAAAAACTAAACTCTGTACGAACGCACTGAATATTCGCAGTAACTAAATTGTAATTTTTAGCAGAAAAATTTATAATAGGGTTGTTTTTAAAATTCAAATTATTTTAGAATAATTCCATAAACTGATATAAAAGCACCGACACCGCAGGGGAGACAAATTTTAATTATTTCATATCTAAGAATTTTAGGTAAATAAACTATGCAATAAAATTTTTCAAAAAAGCCCAGAAATAAATTGTAGAAAGTGGTTGGGTAATAAAACAATTTATTATCCTGTTTTTGAAGAAATTTAACAAAAGTTGAAAAAACTTATGATAAACATGTTAAATATAATCTTTGTTCAAATATTCTAAAAATGAAAATGAGAAAGATGAGAACTTGATTTAACTTCAAAATCAGAATTTCATCTTGTCATTGATAATACATAATATGTTATTGATAATATGTACAGCTGGACCACCGATTGGTAATCACAGATACAATGTTTGGTGTATGTTGTTGGGGGTTATTCATACTTGTTTTCACTATTCAAACTGTTCATAATTTTATAACTATAGTAACAACCATACACGCTCTGTATAGTATTATAAGATTACAAAAAAAAATTAATTAAAAAAAGGCTAAATTTCGGTTAAAAAATACTTTTCGCAAGAAATACTAAAACCATCAGTTAGATAAAATTGATTTTTAGCTTTCTGCTTTTGTAATTAAAGTTATATTTATAAATGTAATTGGAAAATAATGTAATTGGAATTAACTTTATGTGCAAGCGTACAAGCAATTCTGTAAGACATTACTTTCTATGTTATGTATGGTTGCTTTACCTCCTCCCTTTCGTCACTCACCCGACGAAATCGGGTCCAAATAGTCACGGCACATCTGTATTAATAACTTTAAATTTTTGAGACGGTAATAAAATACACATATACTGTCACTAAAGAATTTTCTGTTAAGCCATTTAGATTAAGATCAATTTTTATGAAAATCATGAAAAAGAAAATATTCCATAAATAAATGATTAATTAATAAATTAATTGGTACCACTAAATTCCGATAGGTGGCGGGTATAACAGATAAAAAATGGCGGCGTAATTGGTAAAATGTTAACTGGTTAAAATTATATTTTAATTAATTTGTTAATCATACAAGTGTTAAGTAGTTTTGGGGCAAGAGAAAATTATACAGATTTAATTATTTAAATAATTATATAAAAATTCTCCTGTAAATTCGATTTATTTAAAAGAAAAAAATAAGAAAATATATGTACAACACGTTACTGCCGTAGTCATTGTTATCTCATAAAAAAATATAATTATTTATTTTACTAATGGAAAAATGCATACACATATGGATATTTAGTACAATTTATTAATAATTTTTTTTTTTTAACGGAAGTTACTCATTTATCAACAATTTAAAATTAAAAATTACCGAATATACCTAATATGTAATTTACATACTCAGCTTTAAATAAACCAGACCGTTACTGTACCAAGAAAATATCCATTCGGTTTTTTTTTTTTTTTTTTTTAATAATATTTACACCAAATCTGGCAAATCAAATAATTTATGAGCGCGACGAAAAATATATATATTGCGTGGTAAAAGTTTTAAAAATATGCTCTCTTTTCCGTGATGGTTATTTTACGTAAAATAACAATTTAAATATACAATTAAGTATAAAAATTCAGTAAGACTTATAATATATTTAACAACACAATAACAACAAAACAATGTTATTTACAAGTTATATAATATACGATATCGAAAATAATATCTCTGATATAGTTAATTATCTTTTTTTTTTTAAATACATATATTTTTTTTTTAAATTTACATTAATTATAATTTAGAATTCATACAAAATATATTAAAAAAGAGGTGATATTTGATACGTTCTCTATGAACTGAGAATAGGCAGGTTTGGTCGAAAACACGATGAGCGTGTCAAGAGGAATAAAAACTATACATATATAATATTTAAAAAAAAAATGATCAAAAAAACTGATTACTATTTACTCTATTTTTAAAAATAATTTCACCTGAGACAAAACTTTGTTGTTTTAAATAATGCTATTACGACATGACAGCAGGAACGTGTTGAGGAAAGTCGATGTTTCTAAATTAGTGTTAGAAACTAGCTAGAGTATATTACTAATTAAATGCATGCAATTTTATTAATTACGTTTGTTATTTTCATTTTCAACAAGAAGGAAATAAAATTGTTGTTATTAATAAATTGTACTAAAGCATAATGAACAGTAGATAATATTATAATACATTATTAATATTTATGACAGTAACTTTTTGCAAGATTCATTATTTATATTATTTTTAATGTGTGAATAAATTATTCAAAGTGCCTCCACAAGTTTCAAACTACAATTATAACAGTTAAAAGTCCACACAATAGTGTTAATGTTTGTTAATTAAAACAGACCCTTATTTAATGCCACCAATCTTGTACGAGTTTATTTTTATTCGTTGGTCTACAATATATAATATTAGACATTGAATTTCAACAAGTATTTAACAATAACAATTTTATAATATATATTTATAATTTCTATTTGTCGATTTAATTTATTACTACGCATAAAAAATTATATTAAAAAAAAAAAAATTAGCTACATAATTTGCAATAAGCAATTTATATATATACATATACATATTAATTAATATATGTATATAATATGCAGGTATGTGTATATTATCGTAATAAGTATTATATGGTTATAATAGCTATTGACTTTTTGAATAACTCTATAGGTAATTTTATATGTATGTATTGCTAGTTTATTTAAATGATACAATAATTTTTCCATAAAGATTGGTAACATTTGTATAATACGGACTAGAGGTGTTAATAAATAAAATATAGTTTATAATTTTTTTTACTTGAATTTAAATTGATTTGCTAATTCATTGACGGCTGCCTGTGTAATTGCTTGACCAACCGCTTGCTGAACACGTTGCGGCACTTGAAAGCCAGCACCCCCTGACTGCGGCCCTACACGACTGTACATACACACCTCAGTCAGTATAAATTTTTCAAGTACAAAATAATATGGAAATTAGCATTCTTTATTAATATATTATATCGATTTATTTAATAACTTAAGATCGAATTTGAATAGTAATTTTTCGATTTGAATGGAATCAACATTTTCTAACAGTGAAGTATAGTCAAAATCAAGGTCTACATCGAAATATTATTTTTCGATACATTATATATATATATATATATATATATATATATATATATATATATATATATATATACAAATTTTTTTTAGACAACCACAAATTTATTTGAAAAAATACAAACCTCTCGTGTAATAATAATAAGTGATAAATGACCTCTGATCACAGGCCAGTGAACATATTATATTTTATATTATAGAGACATATAATATAAATGTATAATTGAAGCAATCAGTTACGACTAACTTCCGAGCTTCCGACCTCAATAGTATTCTGTTATATAGTAATTGATTCGTATCCGTAGTTACACTTTCAAATAATTATTGTCAAAATATAATATTGATAATAAAATTTTACTTTTTGGAGAAGGAACTGCAAAATTTTGAAAGAAGAAAAGTGGTATTCGCTTTATTTTCAAAATACGTGCGTATACAAATTATGCCCTGCAATAATTATAGTCGTATTTGTTAAAAAATTGACATTATATTATTTCATTAAATTTCACCCGTCTCACCCTTGTTACCTGCTTCAAGAAAAATACCTAGAAACTGGCTTTACGCTCTGTCTAGTAGTATAATCAGTATAATATAATAGTGTTCATTGGTCTGTGCCTCTGATATATTCAGATTAGTTATATTTCGTTATTAAAACTTATTACCATGGATATAAAATATTCAAATATTCGCTTTAATTAGGCCGGATTTACACGAGTTTAGTAACTAAAGCAGGTTACTAAAGCAAGTAGCTAAATTGAATAATTGTTTTGTTTAGTGGCTGTCTACACACAATTTAGTAAATTGATTTAGTATTAGTTGAAGTAGTAATACATAACCTAGTAAAACTAAATTAAAAATGGTACATAGTCATCAATAAATTCGTTGTGCACTATAAAAATGTATCAGATATGTTTGAACTGACTTGTTGGTTCGACCTTTTAATGTATTTATATATGATTTGTCCCAAATATATTCCAAAAAATGGAAAAAAATATTATATATATTTTTTTATTATTATTAGATAAAGAGTGGTTGTCAGACGAATTTCAGTTTTTTATCGAGTTGCCTTCAGTGACTTTTTTTGATATTTATAATTTATACTACAATAAGTAAAAAGAATAAAAAAATTCCAAAAAAAATATTTGCAATAAATAAATATTTACGCGCCTATATTTGTATATTTGAAATCTACTAAACACTTTACTAAACTAATGTGTTTACACTGGTACAAATAACAGCAAGTTTAAAAAAAAATAAAGTGGGGGTAAGCTACTTGCACAAGTAAATAGAACAGGCTTCTATTTACTTGACTAAACAGATTACTAAATTTCTTACTTACTTGCACTTGCACTAAATACAACTGTCTACATGACAAAAGTAACTAAATTTAGTAACTTGATTAAGTAACCTGCTTTAGGTACTAAACACGTGTAAATACGGCCTAAATCTCTTCAGAGTACATAATATAATACACATGTTAGTATTTGATATAGTATGACCAGACATAGCTATTTTCTTCATTTGTTGATTGCCTCAATTATAGTCAAACAGTTACAATTAGTATTTGGATCTGTTGTCAGTCAGTTTAGTATTAATTTCATATGTCCTAGTTTGATGTTTTTATTTTCTTAAATATAGAGCAAGATTTTGACTATAAATTCACTGTTGTGGATAGATATAGAAGATCAAGAAGATATATTAAACCACAGAAAATCTTGTTATTACGTAACAAAATAATAAATTTTAACAGAACCCGAAATTAATTTTTTTATGATATTTCGTGAAAAAATTAAGTTGAGACAAAAATACGTGAAATATTATAGATATGTTAGCTTTATCGTTTACCTAATAGACGGCAATACTAACAAACGTTAGAATTCTTATGTTTCAGTTAGTTAATTCACGGATAGTTCAGTAATTAATCAAAGTAATCAATTAAAATTTGGCTGAAATGGTCTTGAAAAATTCTGCAAGCATGCCAGTAGTTAGTCATAGAAGCGTCTAATTAAAATTGAAAAGACTTGGAAAAGTTAATCAATTACAAGCCATAAAGCTTTGCATGCTAGAAATATGTTTCCAAATACTATATTATAATGTTTTTATCAGTATTCGTCTTAAAAATATACAAAATACGCTAACGCTATCCACATCTACGAAATACATTCATGTATCGATGGCCTTTTGACACAATCTCGTATCTGAGAAATGAAAACTTTTCAAAATACTGAATAATTACTTATTTCGTTGAACAACTAACATTTTGCATGAACAAAACACTATACTTTGTCTTCGAATTAAAATATAAATTACCATTAAAAATTATTTATGAATTTTTAATTATTTCTATAATATACGAAGTTGCAATCTGCTTTTATGGCTTAACTCTGAAACAGTACCATTATTCTGTATGCCAGTATTGTTTTTACGCCATTTAAACAATCTGATTTACTTTTTTACGACTGGGTTGCGTCGTAAGCCATCGACATACATTTTTGTTTCTGAGTTGGTTTCTAGTAACTCGACTGGAAGCACTAAAACATTCTTAGACATCTATTCACAAATATTACTCGTAATTTTATAGAATCTTATATTAGGTAGTTAATTTTAAGATTTTTTTTCTTTCTTTTTATGAAATAATGGAGAAGCATAGTAGTGTGGAATATGTAATATGTAGTTACTTTTAACTAAAATATAGACTAAATCTAATAAACTGGTGAAAGAATTTTTGAAATCCGTTAACAAATAACAGAGAAATAGAAGATCAAAGTTTAAGGCGAAATTATTGCTTTTCAATTCGCCTGTGACGTCAAACATCCGCACACCGCGTGTCTTATACAATATTTCTTTAATTTAATTAAGTATGTTAAATTACCATGGATTTAATATTTAAAATAGTATATTATTCAACAAGCTGGTAATGATAGCTATTACTCACGAAGATGAAATTGCGACACGAGCCGAGCTTGCGAGGCGAGTGTCGTAATGCATCTGAATGAGTAATAGCCATTGCAAGGGAGTAGAATACGATATTTTTTCTACGACTTTTTTTTTTGATTTAAATAAAATTGAATATTTTTAAATCAAAAGAATACAATTTTTAATCTATCTCTAATTTCATTAAATGTTTATATATATACAAACGATGAAAACAAAATACAAGCTACTTTGTTTACTTTGACGTTACTACGCAACATATATGAAATTAAAAATTGATACGTATATTATACACAAAACAAAAGCCAGCCCACTGAATAATGGTTAATACGGTGATTTCATTGGTCAAAAAGGTAGAGTAATGAAAATTCCTCCACACCTTTGAATAATGCCTAACTTTCTCAACAATTAACGGATATGTAATGAGTGTGTTCTTTAACAGGAGTAGAAAAAAATTTTTTTATTATATATTTTATGAATCTTTAAAAGTTCAAAAAATGACATTTTAAAACGTCAAAATATTGAATTTTAAAAAGTAAAAATTTTAAAATTATCGTATTCGTAGTAATTAACGTATTTACCAACATTATAAAGTTCATTAAAAACATTGAGGAGAGAATCGACTAGAGAGAATGCTGTGTATTACAAATATATTAAGAAATTGGAGCAAAAAAATGATTGATGGGATTACTTTAATGGTGGACAAACCATTAATTTAATGTGAATTTAATGGTCTATCTAATATTTATAAACAAGTATCCGTGGTTACAAGTTAGGTTTAATAAAATGGAGTCATGCTTCAAAATTTAATGCCTGTGGTATCTCTAGGAAACATGTTAATATATTCGATTCAGTACTCAGTGATTAAAAAAGACTTCTCGCTCTATTTGCAATGCTGTAGAAAAGATGACGTCACACATCTGTATCAGATGAAACAGAACCATCTATGTCAAGTGCAACTTTAAAGTTCCATAACTTTGTTATTTGTTGAGATATCTTAATTTTTCTTTTACATTTTTATTTAATTTTGTTTCAATTTTTATTTTCATCAATAAAAAAAAAAAAAAAAAAAAAAATGGTAGACTTCTCCATTCAAAAAACTAACCGGATAGACCTATTTTTTTGAAATGTTTTTTTACACTCATAAATAGGGACGTTTTAAAATGAACTAAAATTCATAAGTTAGTTTATATTTAAAAAAGAAATAATTATGTCCAGTATCAATACAGTATTTAACAAATGGTTGTTTTAACTCGCTCCTCCGACTTTTACTTTATTCCTCTGTCTCAACTGTTTCGTATTCTATATTCTATATAAATTTGTAATTTGCGAGTGCAACTGTATACTACGTCTACAAATCAAAAACATATTAAAGGATTGCGAAATCACCTGCTTATATTTAACATAAGTACTCTTGTACTGGTATCCATTTTTATCCTTTATTGATATTAAAACATGTAAGCGAAATCGCCATATTGGTTAAATACCTTTCATAAGTTCATAACCTACAAAGTGTTAGCGGTAAAGAATGTTTCGCAATTTGTTTGTGACTTTTATTTTATTTTAATATTCTAATACTTATAACAACAAATATAACATTAGAAAATATAGAAAAATTTTAAATCCAACTTTGTTTAGCCACCATATTTGTCAATACTTGAGTCACTTTCTTGGCATCATTTTTTTATACATTGAATATAATTATACTATATTCCCTCTACTTTGTTCGATGCTCAAAGGCCAGTAATTTGTAGACGTAGTATTGGTGACGCAAAGATTACGCCTGCGCCTTTGGTGATAAAATTAGAACTAGCATCAAATTAAAAATATACGTATACGTACAGTTGGCATAGAAATATGTATTATACAAATTACGTGCGGATTAGGCTGGTCGTCCTTTGGATGCGGAAACGTGTGATATTTAATTCGCACGAATACGCATGAAAACGGACGAACGAGCCAAACAGCTGTGAAGCTGTACATCTTCGTTCATTGAAAGAGTCTCTTTCGTCCGTTTCCGTGCATATAATTACAACGTGCGAACAAATCCAATTTTGTTTTTATTTTTATTGAAATGAAACTGAAGGTAAATTACAATTATAATTGTGTATCTTTGCATATTACGTGCCATAAATTGTTTTTTACGTATTTTTATAGCATTTATAGCTTGAGAAAAAAAAATTAAAAAGGAAAATACTGACGAATATTGAGCTAGTGGACGGACAGTAGACATATCATTTCGGACGAACGACAAACATGCGTAATCGTCTGAATCAAATATCGCACGTTTCCACATCCAAAGGACGACTGGCCTTACTAGACTTTATATCATTCATTAAACGTATACGTATATTTTTACTTTGTTTCTAATTCTAATTTTACCACCAGAGCCACGAGTGAGAATCTTTGTATCGCCAACAGCGTCGAAAATTATAATTTTAGCTGTGAAAATGTAAGCTATAATTACATATAAATTTTTTTTCACGAAATATGTAAACTACAGACATTTCGATCTTCTTTTATAAGCCATTATTTAGAGATAATAATTTCGGTTACTTTATCAATTTTATTTCAATGAACTTACTAGTATATAATTGACAAATGTCATTATAATTGTGTTGATATTGTAAAATGTACTGAACTCTGTTATGTATGATCTTTACAGCGTAATATTATAAAAGAATGCCAATTTAAAAAAATATATACAATATAAAATAAAATAATGAAAATAATAATAAACTGAAGTTAGTGCTGCGTGGAATATTTAAATCATGAAGGTTGATTATAGTTCTTTCTTTGTCAGAATTATTCTTATAATGTTTTTAGTTTTTGTGTATAATTTTTTTCCAAATTATTTTGACCCCATGACTACACTATTTTAATAGCCATTCATCATCTGATTTTGTAAATTTTTTAATAGAAAGCTGTTAATTGGAAAAACATTTTTTTAAGAACGATTTAATAATTTAAAATTTTCGAACATGTCAAACAAAAATTTCGTTACTAACAAAAAGTTACTCGCATACAGCACGCTTTTTTAATTTTTTTAAAAATGACTGGGATCCAACAAAATGACTGTATTCGTAAATGAAAATTTTTATCAAATGTTAGCAATTCACATTTGACCACTTATATAGTTTTTATCATACGCGTATGTATTACATAAAACTGAAAAAATTGCGCATGCGTGAATTGTTAACGTTTCATTGAATTTTTATTTACGAATACAACCATTTGGTTGTATCGAAACTATTCTTAAAAAAATTAAAAAACTATTTATTAGTAACAATATTATTGTTTAACATGCTCTAAATAAAATTTTTAAATTATTAAATAATTCTAAGAATTTCATGTTGTTATTGCCATAAATCGTTTTCTATTAAAAAGTTTGTATAGGTGAAATTATTTAAACTTGGACTGTAGTCATTAACAAATGAAACATAATTCGACGTAGAATTTTAAATTACTATAGTTACTGTAATATAAAAATAATAAACAGGAAGAGACAGAAAATTTTGGTACGTCTAATTTTGATTAATTTGTTGCATTTGTTTAATGACGTCAGTCCAAGTTTAAATAATTTCACCTACACCTGTTGGTTGATATGTATTTTATTTATGTTTTTAGGTAACAATTATCCATAAAAATGTTTTATTTTTTCAGTTTATACAAAATTCAAACTGTTTGTATGAAAATTCAAATGAAATCAAGTAAAGATGTTGTATTATACGATATTGTTTGTTGTATTCATGAGGTGAAATTAAAAGTTTTTTCTTTTTGTAAAGGAGAGCTAACTTTCAAAATAATTCAATAATACAGCAACAGTTATAAAGAACACTTTGGAATGTGAGTTAGAATTATACTTCTTACTTTTTTTAAATAACAAATCAACAATATACAGATTGCTCACTGTGACTTACGACAAAATACCACAGACCAGTGAACATATTATATATTATATAGACTAATTATAAAAATGTGTAATTGAGGCAACCAGTTACGACCAAGTTCCGACTTCAACAGTATTCTGTAATATAATAATGGACTGTATCCGTAGTAACGTTTTCAAATAGTAATTGTAAAAATATAATATTGATAATAAAATTTTACTTTTTTGAGAAGAAACTGCAAAATTTTGAAAGAAAAAAAAGCGGTATTGGCTTTATTTTCAAAATATGTACGTATACAAATTATGTCCTGCAATAATAATAGTCGCATTTGCTCAAAAATTGACATAATATTATTTCATTAAATTTCACTCGTCTCGCCCTGTTACCTGCTTCAAGAAAAATGTCTAGAAACTGGCTTAACGCTTTGTCTGGTAGTATAATATAATAGTGTTCATTGGTCTATGCAAAATACATTGGAAATATAAGGATATATAGATTAATAAATTTTTAGTAAAAATAAAATTGGTAAATTTTGAAAAAAGAATTGCAGTTATTTTTTTATTGTTAAATTTAAGGCAAAGCAGTTAATTACGTTAACCACCCGCTATATAAGCATACGGGTATTTCTTTAGTTAAAAAGAGTAAGAAGTATAATTCTGTCGCACATTCTAAAGTGTTCTTTACAGCGAGTTGTTGGTGTACTACACCCATCTCTTTTTTTACACAAATTTGAAGTTACACAGTTAAAAAGTCTCCCCTTTTTGAAAAATCTATTTGATCTAACATGATTTCAAAGTCATAATTATATATAATACGTGACTCTCTCTGCTTTTAAGTTTATACTTGTAATACCGTGTAAAAAAAAGTTGGATATATATATATATATATATATATATATATATATATATATATATATATATATATATATATATATATATATATATATATATATATATATATGTACGATTTTTTGATTAAAAAATTGAAAATACAATATATATACCGAACAATTAAAGTACCCGATACACCAAGACAAACTTGTGTATGAACTACCCGGACGATTATAAAATTTTGTTGTAATACTTGATTCATATCTAAACACAAATACCATAAATGATTTCTGAATAATAAAAATCAAGTAAATATTGGTTTTGGATAAAAAAAAATTAAATGTTCCTTCTTAGATCAAGTATACAATATAATAGCTTTATAGTTATAACCATTCGGGCAGTTCATATAAAAAATCGTGTTGGTATCAGGTTGTAACAAGTTCTGTCCGAAAAATTTGAAAATTTTTTTACTATTTTTTTTTTTGTATGTGACGCTAGACGGTCATATGACACCCTCAGTTTTTGTGCAAGTCTCGCACTGTTGTGGACTGGTTATTTTCTACCAGAGTTTTAAGGGCTTCTTTATCGAATTCAAAAGGCCGTCCAGTACGCTCAACATCTTTTAAGCTGAAGTCACCGTTTCGAAACTTCTTAAACTATCTACTCACTAACAACATTATTTCCGTAGACACTGTGAATGTTTCTAACCGATTCGCTCGCATTTTTTGCTTTGTTGTATTCGTAAAGCATAATATGTTGAATATGTCCTTTTTTCACTTCCATCTTTTATTGGCAAAAAGAAACTGGAAGCGATGCGCACTCTTCAAAAATGCAAATGCACTGACTATTTAATCGCAAACAAAACAACGTAACACATATGATACCGACCTTGCACGATATCGCCGTTAAACAAGTTCAAACATGTTGCTGTAAATTTCGGACAGAACTTATGTTACAACCTGATATGTACGATTCTTAATGCTAAGCTGACCTAAAATTTTGGCTTTTTATTTTAGTCGTAATTATACTAATGTTTATGATGGGAACTAAATTGACAGTTCCTATTTTATACTCGAAATGGAACATAAATCTCTTTTATTCTTATGTATTTTGATATATTTGATAAACATTGCTTTTATCAAAATATTAGTCATGAATATGGAAAATAGATTTCCACTGACTGGATTCGAACTCATGATCTACTAGAAACTAGATAAAGGTGGATTTGGTAAAAATTAGATCAGCTTGGGGTTGTGATGTCTATTTCTGAATTAAGTCAGTTAAGCATTAACCATGGAATATTCTCGTTCAAAAAGTAATTTTTTTTTTACTTAAAAGAAATGTTAATTACTATATTATTATTTTTGTCTTTTAATAGTGTAAAATGTAATGGTGTTAAATTTGGAATGTAAAATTTTTTGTTTTGTTTTTTAATTTACAAATTACATTAATTATGATGGGAAAAAACTATTTAACAGTTCGAAAGCGTAAATGTATGCGAATGAGTTTACAACGATTGTAGAGTGTTGCTGAAATAATGACTTATGAAAGTGAGATAAAATAATATATTTAAAAACAAAAATGATTTAATAAATTAGTATACATATTTACAAATGTATTTATACACTTTTTAATTAATTTTGATTTTCAAGCAGTGGCTTAATAGTTTTTCTATTATTAGTCAAACTTCCTTTAAGAACGTAAATATTTTTGTCATAATTTAATATGGTTTCATAATAACTAACTATCATTTTGGTGTCTACTTGTAATTTTTACTATTAAATATGTCTTTTAAATAATAGAGACTGACACTAAAAGTATACAAATCCAAATAGTTCAGCTAAAATATATAAAAGAGAATATTACACAACATCTTGTTCCCTATTTATACCTCTGTTCGCCTCTGTTCGATATCGATTGTTAAATTAATTACTGTACAAAATATAAAACTGAAGAATGTAGAATTGTCTGTTAACACGTTTTGTATATTAGTTGAACTGTGATACTCGAAAATCACAGACAAAAATCACAAGTTACAATAGCGAATATGCATGTAGTTCAAATAAATCTTTAATTGTAAGCTTTACTTTGTGGAAATTCATTTTAAATAAATGAAACAAAATTACTTTGCTAAATCCACTATATTTTATTTTAATGTGTGAACGCGTTTTCAACCATTACGGCCATTAACGAACACTTACTAATGGGGTAACTTTGAAATATTTCATTTTTTATTCTTCCTTCAACTTCATTCCTACCTATTTCACTTATTGCGCACGTCTACATCCTACCTGCACCTAGTACGCACGTCTACATCCTGACTACACCTACTGCATAGGTCTACATCCTGTCTGCACTTACTGCGGAACGTCAAAATTAAAATATTTTAGCAGAGATTTCAATTAAAAATTACAGTAAAAATCAGCATTTGACCTTAATTTGACTTTGATTATTGACTTCAAGATCATATTCGGATGCAGAATTTTACACTCTTCATTTCCGGGGTCGAAAGGGAGATTACCACTTAAAAAAAAAAAGACTTGACCTTGAACCTTGAGGTCAAAATCAAGGTCACCATCGGATATGCCGTAAAAAATGTTAAAACTTTTATCACCATCATTTATCTCGAAAATGCTTTCCCGCTGGGATTTTACACTGTTCTCATACTTTTGACTAACCCTGTATAACTATCCTGATTATAAGGCTTAATCCGAGTTAAGAAAATATTTTTCACAAGAAATAATAAAACCATTTTTCGAGTCAAATTGATATTTAGCCTTTTTATTATAATTTAATTTACAATTAAAATAAAATACATCAACTTTATCATAAAGTTATGTACAAAGGGATACATAGCGTACGGAATACAGGCGGCTGAGGTCTTACTGCGCATACTGAATACATGGTATAGCGGGGGTGACTTGAGATACTTGATGAAGATTTAGTACACAAAATCGTATCTATTTGATTGACAAGGAAAGGAATATATATGCGTAATACATTCTCTCTCAGCGGTTTGTATAGGCCTTTTCATCACAATTTTTTTTTGTGCGCATGTGTCAATATCGGCCATTTTTTTCGTACTGTTTTTTGTGAACAACCATGTTAAAGTACCCATCTACAAATAATTAAAATTAAAAAATATTAAATAAAGAATATTTATTGAGAAAAAAGTAAGAAAAAATAAAAAATAAGTGTTTTTAATTGAAAATTACATTTTTTCAATCCATTATTATAATGTTACCTGTACGAAAAGGAACAAAGAAACGGTGTTATTATGGAGTTTGTACGGGTGATACACGCTATAAATCATTTGAAGTTGTATTAAAAATTGGTTGATATTATTAATTAGAATAAAATTATACATATTTGTTTTTATTATTATTTTTGACATAGTAAACAAGTAGTGTGGATGCCTAACCTCTCAATCAGCTCACTTTTTTTCCGTTTTTGCGGACGTCCATGACATTTCAGCCACCTTTTCAATTGTTCACAATTATGGGTGATTATGGCCTTCAACTGAATTATAAACAAGTGAAGCACCATCGACGATTTTTTCGAATAATTCATTTGTTTATTGAGATAATATTGCTTTCCCAGCTATTCCTGACCAAAACAGTACGAAACTTTTGAATTACCACTATTTTAACATGGCGGCTGCACTTGCGCTCGTCACATGATGAAAAGGCCTATTGCTTGTGTTAAATATACAAACAAATTTATACTGTATTATTTTGTATCTTTATGTATGATTGCTTTACATTCTCCTTCTATTACTCACCTAATGAAATATGGTTCTATTAATGGTTCTTTCACGGCACATTTGTAGGCTACAATAAAGTTGTTTTTTCTTTTTTTTTAGCAATATTAACTTACTTTACTTAATGATTTGTTTTAATACTTTCTTTTAATCTTTTAAATAAAAAAGAAATACATGCATATTTTCCTTACTGTAGTAACCTTTTATCTTTTTTTTTTTTTTTAAATAATAACAAAATGAAATACTTTTAGTATCAGTCTTTATTTTGTTAAACCTATTCAATTTGATATTTTATCGCGAATTTAAATATTATTTCACAACCATTATATTTGTTCATATTTTTTAATGAATGTTCATTATCAGAAAATAACATGAAAATATCTTTCTATAATTGTAGAAGTTAAATACAATTTCTTTTTTTTTATAGAACTTTTTCTAAGACACTTTATACCTGACAATGTTTTTCATACTCACTAAAAAAATATGACTGTTTTAATTCTTTTTTGTCAAAAAAATAATAATGGTTGTAATATGTATTACGTTTCTATATTTTGATAATACTTCACATTGTCAGAGAAGTTTTATAATAAGCAGGCAAATTTTAAGAAAGTACTAAGTTCCATATACTTTATATTTTTCTAAGCTAAATGTTAAGATGTATGTGATTAAGAATTTAACGAGATGAATATCGGCGACATTTAGCGCCTCCTGAAAATAAAATACCATCACCATCGGCTATGCACTTAAACTAATATAATTAACAAAACCAAAATTAGAACAAGTAAATGGAAACAATATTAAATAAAAGCCACATTATTAAAGGAGAAGAAAAAAATAGAAAGAAAAATTACAAAAAAAAAAAAAAATTAAAATTGATACTTACGATGGAATAAGTGGTGCGGGTAATCCTTGACCTTGCGGCCGTCCAGGGGGTGGTGGTGGAGCTCCTCCACCTGGTCGGTTTGGAATAGCTGGCGCAGGTCTACCAGACTGTGGAACTGGTGGGGGAGCTCTTGCGCCTCCCCCCATTGATGAACCTAAAATATAAAACGAATAAAGTTGAATGCAAGCATAAACATTTGTACTTCTTAACAATATTAATCTAATTAAATAAAATATTTATCTAATGAACCATTTTCTCAAATATGTAGCAATCTGTTACCAGGGCGGCGACACAGGTATTTGGGATTACATGTCTATAATCGAGATATTAATTTAACCAACCAAAAATCACCTGTTAATTCCACTTTAGTAACGAAATTTTCCAATTCGGTTACCTAGGAAAATTGTTTGTTTTTTAGAAATTAATATTCCAACTATAGAGATGTAGTTCCGAATAACCCGTGTCGCCGCCCTGGTGTTAAACAATTTTCTCATGCGGTTACATAGCAATTTTTAAATTAAAATTTCAATCATAGAGATGTAGATATTTTGAGAAAATGGCTCATTAAATAAAAACTATTTGGCTGGTTATTTTGACAAATAATTTGCATTTTCAAAAAGAATTTACTAAATCTGTCAACAAAAATTACTTAGCATATCACTGACAACGCAAAGATTCTCACTCTCTCGGGTATAAAATTAGAACTAGTATCAAGTAAAAATTTATGTATACATTTAAGTGGTGAACGTATACGTATATTTTTACTTGATACTATATAGTTCTAATTTTACCACCCGAGGCGCACGTGCAATCTTTGCGTCGCCGATAATTATTTAGATAATTTGACAGCCTTGTATAAATTTTGTATTAACACCCCATTCGTACCAATTGTCTCCAACATCAGGATTTTCAAAATGGTAAAAATTAAGAACAAGCTACTAGAACCAAAATTAATCTGTTCTATATTGTTATATAATATGTAAGAAAGTGTGTGAAAAACAAATGTAAAGGTTAAAAACTATATTAACTATTAAGGGAGTAGCCTGGTGTCGCCGTTTCAAAAAATCTTTTTTTTATTTTTGCTTAAATCGATAGTTTATTATCCCTAGAATATGCCCCCAAACCCCTGTTTATGAATTCGTATTCTTACGGACCGAAATGAGCTCAATCAATACGCATGTCATACTATATCCATTATTCTAATGCCGCTGCTACACGATGCTACGAACACCTTCCAACATTCGACGTTGGATGGTTCATAGCATCGTGTAGCCGTTGTTCGAACCTACGAGTGTCCAATGTCGAGCGTCAAACATTCGCATTTGGTCGTGTCCCGTTCGATGTCGGTATTCTTGCACCGAGTCAAAGGGATGCTTCGAACGTTTGAAGGTCAATGTTGGTTGCGTTGGTTGGTTCGACTCAGCAGCTGCACGACTCGTTCATGTGAAGAGAGACAACATCAGTGTATAACATTAGAGATAACATCAGACAGATAACAGCGTTGTCGACTGAGTACCAACACATCATCATTCGTATTGGATCAAACATTCGATTCACCGTGTAGCAGGTACATTCGTCGCATCAACTATCGAACTTAATTGCCTCAAACGTTCGATCGAACGTTGGAAGGAACGTTCGTAGCATCGTGTAGAACCCGCTTAACGTATTTTCAAACCAGCTATAAGCGTGTTTAATGCATATTTCGGCTACTGATGTCATTTGTGTATAATAAACATAATTACTCGACCTAAGCGTACACCTAATTTGTATTTTTAAGCCCCAATAAGTGTGTTTAACGTACATTTCAATAATCGACGTCATTTGTGTATAAATACAGTTATAGTGAAAAGAACGACAACTGCAAATGACTCATTCACATAAATTTATATTTTGGACAAACTCATAATATAGCTATCTCTCACAAGATCCACTATCTAATATATTGAAAAAGGATAGTAGAAATTATAAAAACTTTTATATGACAAAATTTTATTTTTGAAATGAGTCATTTTCAGTTTTTAAAAATAAGATTATACAATTATGAGATTTTTTTTTCAAAATTATGTTTTTGAAACTGGCGTGCAGAATAACTAAAAAAATTCTCGATGGATCAAAATAACTTTTTTTTTTTTAAATTAAAGGTAATTAAATTGCCTTGAAATTATACATACATTTTGTATTAAAAACATTTAGAAAAAGTTATAAATAAAAAAGCGTACAAAATTTATACAAAAAATGGATTTTTTTTCAAATCGTGAATTTAAAGTTTTTTAAAGATGACATAATTAATTTTGTAGGTATATTGACAAACTACACTCCTAAGCTTTACAAAAATATTTTTATTTTTCTTTTCAAATAATTCTACGAGATGTTAGAGTGCACGCCGTAAAGAAAGAATTTTCGCAGGCGCCTTCATATTTTATTTAATAACTTGCTTTTAATCTTTTATAATAATAACACTAAAAAATTAATTTGAGCTCTTCAAAATGTGCGCTTTAAAAATTAATAATTGCAAAAATATATGTAGAAAGGTTTTTTTTTTAAATTTACAAAAAGTGCTTGTTTTTGGCATTTTACACCAGGCTACCCCCTTAACACGTTCATTGCCGATCACGCGATATCGCGTGAAACGGCTTCTTTACTATATGGCCAATCTTGCGATATCGCATGACAAATATAAGAACCTACTTATTTAACATAAAATATGTGGCCATTTCACAAAGTCTATATTTTTAGCTTAGCAATGAAAATGTTAACCAAATTATTATACAGTAACTTACCGATGTTTCCTTGAGTAATCGAAGATGGAGGACGACCACCTCCACCTCTAGGTCCTCCAGGCGAGGGTGGTGATAACCGAGGATTATCTAAACTGCTCGCAAGCCAATCGTTTTTCACTGGCGGTGGAACTGGTGTGCTAACTGTTGCCATGCTCACTTCACCGATAATATTTAATGCTTCTTTGCAAGCATGATACATTCGTAACATTTCTTCTCGTTTAGAAGCGGCCTCGGGTGATTCTTCCATCATTCCTTGTTGGTCACCGGTAGCATACAAGTGTGCAAGTAAATCTCCATTGATAAAATCTTTGATATTATTTATAATTGTAAACATAATACACTTTGGAACTATATCTCGAGTAGTTTTGGTAACAATTCGCATATAACTGTCGACTAAGTTTCGAATAGTTTCCACTTGACGCTCCAATTGAGGATCCATTGAACTCTGTAGACCTGACTCATTATCACCCTATTAAAACAATAATGACACATCATTATTCATTTAATATTTAGTGGTAAGTAAAATGTTAGTAATTAAAAAAACTTGCGGGGCTTACTAATTATTTTTTTATCTGTCGTAAGCATTATACATGGAATTGGTATGTGAAAGAAAAATTAGCTCTCTACGAATTCTAGTGATATGTACGGGTTATGTGTTTACATGGTAAATAATTTTCAATTTACTGAAACATTTGGTTATTTTATATGGTAATGTATTCAACAGTATCTGTTATAAACAATATTCTCTTAAAATATGGCAATTATTGAATAAGACGGTAGGATAGGCATTAGATTGAAGTAACTTTTTAACATAAAAAAAGAGATTCTGAGACTTTGATAACATATTGTTGACCAGCAGTTTTATACTCTTGTCACGGGGTTTACTTGTGATCGGTCAACATTTTTTTAATCGCAATACGCATGCTACTGATCTTTGAGGAAGTTATTTTTTCTTAAAAATCCCATCTTAAATCTACCACCCAGAAAGTATATCATGTCCTACAATTTAAAAAAATCTAGTAAAAAGTTATGAGTGAACATACATGAATAATAAAACACCCCTGTCGTAAGATCTTGCGTAACATAGCGAAGTTATGCAAGCTTCCAGTTAAATTCATTTTGAAACTCAGTATTTTGCAAACGGAGCTTAAAAATGAAAAATGGTAAAAGGAATCTTAACTTCACTTTAAGAGCCATCTTTAACGGTATCCAACACAAAGTGGTAATGGTTTTACGTCAGAAAAAAAATTTCCATCTTCACTTTCAAATTTGGAAAAGTAGCTATTAAAATTTTAAAAATTTTTGTTTGCTATTTGTTAACTGAGATATACACCTGTAGCAAGTATAATTGAACAGCGTTATGTAATAAAATATTAAGTGCCAAATTGGTTAAGGTAAATAACGGTACATCTTCTTTGCCATTGAGAAGAAGATGTACTGTTCTTTACCTTAACCAATTTGACACTTATTCTGTTATTATATAACGCTGTCCAATTAACACTCGAAAACTAGCTCATAATAGAACAATTTAATTTTTCTAAATATATACAGATCGAATTAACTAACTTTTTTTCAGAAGTCAGTTAAACTTAAAAAGAACTGGCTACTGGATTCTCTGTCGAAATCAGCCACTAACAAAATGCAGCATGATATTTATTACAAAAACAAATTAAATATTCAAAATTAACAAAACAAATTACCTACGTGGCTGCTTCACTTTACAAAGACGAATCTCTTTCGAATTAATAGAAAATGTATTGAAAATGCTTCGAAAAAATACTATAATTAATTCGACTGGTGGTTAATAAAAATCCAAAAATTTTTAGAATTCAATTTTTTTTAAAAGCTTTTATTTAACTTGCTATGTTAGTATGTTGGTTTAGATCAAATCTTGGAATCAAAATTTAGACAGGTTCTAATTGAACTAGAGGTTTCAAATTTTGCATACCTGTCTAACCTTGATGACAATGCAATATTGTATAATTAGTTTTGCCGTAAATCGCCCCAAACAAAAAATTTTGATTTTTAGTCCTGTGCAACTTTTTGACATTTCGAATTGTCAAATATTGTCCATTGATTTTACATTGCAATTTTTTGTTTCCATGGTTATGTTTGATTAGGGTAAATTAACCGATTAAAATATAGGTAAAAAAATTACTTCTTTAATTTTTTTAAAATTAATAGTGATCAGACTAAAAAGTAAAAAATAAATTAAAGTAAAAAAAATGTTTTTTAAGGAAAAGCTTTTATTTAAAAATGGGCTAAAAAAATAAAATAACTTTAGAGTGAAGTTGGAAGCAATATGCAACATAATTTATAAAAGCTTGAGGGGTTTAATTAAGTTTGGTAACTACTGAAAAGTAAAATAACTACACTTAAATCCAAAACAGAAATAATTAATGATAACGCCTCAAGGTTTTATAAATTATGTTGCATATTCCTTCAAACTTCACTTAAAAGTTATTTTATTTTTCTTTAGCCCATTTTTAAATAAAAGCTTTTTCTTAAAAAACATTTTTTTTTTTACTTTAATTTATTTAACTATAATTCTGTTTAAATAATTTACATTCTTTTCTAACCTTTTGAATGCTATGTTAATATATCACTTATTCGTGGCAGCACAAATATAGCAGTATTATACAAAAATTGTATTCACATAAAATTTGTGAAAGATTTCTCTTACATCATATTGAAAAATTTTTGAATATAAAATCAACATATGTAATAAATGTAAGCATGGTTTGTCCGTGCGTACCGCTATAACTCCGCAACCCACTTCTGCAGCCCCTGGGGATTATATGGTATCGTCGCCTTCCATTCATGAAGAAGGTTTCGGTTTGGAACTGTAGGGGTTGAGTTCAGAGTGTCAAAAAAGTTATGAGAAATCAATGAAATAGCTGAGAATCGAGTGCTGAAGTGACCAAAGCTGGCCAAAATGTTTAAAAAATTCCTGAAAGTTCGAAACTGTGATAGAATGTTCCAGGTTTTGTCCGAGCGAAGCAAGGGTAACTCCGGTTACTAATAAATAAAATAACATATAATAGATAAATCGTATTAAATTTTACATTCAAGTATGTCCCTAGAAATCTTGACTTCGCCAGTAATCGATAACCCCCTGACACTACGGACAAATTTAGGATCGGTCATTAACATCATTAGCGATCTTCATCGCATTCAAAGAGTTAATAAACTGAAAAAAATTGTAATAAAAAAAAAAATTACTAGAAATACTCATTTCTCACTATCTCTAATACCGAATTAAACTTGTACAATTTGTAGTTTTTTAAAGGGAATTATCTATAATAATGCATATCCTACTACTCTTGATAAATCGCCACATAGCAAAAGTATAAAAGAGCTTTTTCATATATTTTTATTAATTTTTTTCATTAAATTTTGTAAGTGCAGTTTAAGTGTTTGATGGCAGAGTGACTTAAATAATAGCTTGAACAATTACGACATCAATGATATCGCATACACGTGTTGTAAGTGCAGTTTTAATAATAATGTAGTTTTATTATTTTGATATTTCTATGTCATATTAAGTTTTACATTATATGATAGTGAGGAACTTTTTAAACCAGTTGTAATCAATTAAAAATGTTTATTGAACAAAAAAACAAACCTATTAAGAGCTTATTAATACATTCTTTGATATTCACTTACCAACATGAACAATGATACTGAAAAAAATATAAAATAATTTAATATTATGTGGGTCAATAAACTACTAAACAACCACTTTTTATATTCTTTCACAAAATTTGGTTATTTTTTTTTTTCGTTTCGACCACAGTTTACAAAATGCTCAATATCAAAACGGTGAACATGTATTCTTATTTTCATTTTTTTTAAATATTAGTATTGCATTGTTAAAAGTGACTATTTACGAGATACTTACTATCGAATGTTTTTGATATCGATAATGCTGATTAAACAATTCTAATATATCGCGCGTACTCTTTCTCAACCTCGTATATCAAAAACTGCATGTTTTAGGACACACAAAAAACATTAAATATTGTATTTATATATATACTTATCTATATATATTTATAAATGTAGGTAGCCAACATCAAAGGGTGTAATTAGCATAAATCTTAAGTTCATAATGATGAACACACAGATTTAAATACGTTTTTTTGTGTCTCCAAAAATTGGGACTTTTCTGATACGAGGTTGAGAAAGAGTACGCGCGATATGTACTTGCAATATATCATAACTCTTATGTGATTTTCATAAAATTTGATTCTTTTTCGCTCTTCTTTACGAGGTATTCGATGTTAAAGTAATTGCAGTTACTAAGGGATTAACAAAGGGAGATACTCAGGGAATAATTCCCCATTTTTATGAAACTTGGTACATATATAGTACAAAAAAAATGAACACTTTTTTTTATTGCCATCGTGGACATTTAAGGAATAAAATCACTCCTCAAAATTAGGTTAATATTTAAATTTGATTTAATTATTAGAAAAAAATATAGCAGATAAAAAAAAAATTTAAATTTACACAAGACTTTATTCATTTTTAAAAAGTTTTCTCTTGAGAACTGACTACAAATAGTTTAATGATTTATATAAAGTAACCAATTAAATACGAACTAAATGAATAAGAAATTTAACCCGGGGTTCGTCGCTAGACAAATACAAACACAAACGGTCGCGACCGGGTAAAAATTACCACATTATTTATAGATGGCTATTTCCTTAAATGTTTATTTATATTGAAGTTTGTTATTTTATTTTGTTTGTTTACACTATTAGCTATAAACAAAAAGCGTTATTTATATATCTATGCAGAAAGGTACTTAAAGCGACAAGTAGCAAGATTACGTAGAAAAAAAATAATAAATTGTTTTATTACCTCTGTGGTATTTTTTACCCAGTAGCGACGAAGCCCGGGTTAATACAGTAAAAGTTATGATGAAATTTTGTTTGACTATTTTAAGAAACTATATCGAGGAAAATCTGAAAGAACTTTTGAAAACTACATACTTCTAAATCCTGAAAAGCCGATATGATCATGAAGGGAAAGATTACGTATACGGAGATCAATATATTACATCTGAATATAACTACCTATGAGCTATCACTGTAACAGATTTTTGTTTAAAACTGTACTTACACGCGTGTAATTTAATAATATTAATACCATCGATATTATTGATATAAACAAGTGCGTTATATACAATTGCATTATATAATGAGCACATTTAATTATTATGTACACATTTTAAACATAATAAATTACCTAGTTTTTTATAAAAAAAAAAGAAGCTTATTTCACGGTTACAGTAAAGTTATCAACTGCACATCAAAAGATTAGAGATACTTTAAAATTTAATTACATAAAAAAATTTAATCCAATTTCATCAGCAATTAAAATTTTGTAGTTAACCAGTTTATATAATAATTATCTCAATTCGAAACTATTATTACTATGTACGTGCAATGTGTCTATAAATGATAACTATTCAGTGTCTTCGTTGCCTTCATCACTTATTTCTAAATGATGTAGGCACGTGCGCACACTAATTAGCACAAGAATTAGCAATGTCAATTCCCGCGCAATTTTTAATTAGTGTGCGCATGTGTCTACATCATTTAGAAGTAATTAATGAGGGCAATAAAGACACTCATTGTTAAATGCCGATTTTTTTTCCAATTCTGCCGATCCAGTTTGATAATTTTTCAATCGCTATGTAAATTTTAATTAGCACAATGATTTATTCATACATACCAAAGAGAAATCGAGTGTTGAAGTTTCAGCTTAGCTTGACATTTAAGTGAGCATATGAATATTAACGTATGTTTAAGTACGAACATTAATGTTTCATAGGTACTCAATAATATTTGAAATTAAAATACAACTGCTTCTCGCATCAAAAGAGAATATGTGACTGACTGGTTATCGAACTGGAGTGGCTCTCGAATAATGGTTCGGTAGCCCAATGGCTAGGGCGCTTGGCTAGATGCCAAAAGATTCAGGTTCGAATCCCAGCCGATCGAGTTTGATAATTTTTCAATCACTTATATGAATTTTAATTAACTACTGATAGTACTTTTTTTCATTCGTCACCAGATGACTAAATTTGACGTATGAAAAATTGTAACATTATTATGTAACTGTTCGTTTTTATTTGTACACAGTAAATTATTACGAAAAAATAAGAATGAAATTAAAAAAAATATCCCATTTTGTATTTTGCAAACCAAACAACATGAACTGTCAAAACCTAATAAAGAAACCTTCGATTGTGCTTAAAGTAGCAGTATTATACTACCTATATACGTACTACTATTTGTATATGAGATGAAGAACCCTAACCCTAACTAAAATTAATAAATAATATTGTACAATACAATTTCTTAGTTAAAATACTGAAATTTAAATGTGCTTTAATAAAATATCAATAAATAATTTATAGCATCAATTTGCAACTTAAGGTGAATCGATCACTTGAAAATTTTGAATAATTTCTGACGTGTAGTTTAGAAGAAATAAATTTTCAGTTAGAATTTTTAACGTACGAGTAAATGCCAAAGAATGATTAGAGGTGAATCAGTGGTATGTATTTAAGTAAGATGTGTCATTAAAGCCAACTTTAAGATTTAAAAAAACTGAAAATTATTTTCTTTTGTTTTTGAGTCATTAAAAAACTATTTTGTTTAATATTGGACGTTAAGTTATTGTAATAAATAGAAAAAAAAAACTATAAAAATGTCATTTTATACTAATACACCCATAATATATTTGTGTACGTGTTAGTTATTATGTGTGCGTACACGTCACTACCAGAATCAAATTCATTACTTTTAAAATTATTAAAATTAGAAGATTGAACAATAATCAAATATTAATACTGTTACATGTATTATAAAATTTAACTTATTTTTCTACACATAAATTATATTTATTTGTAGAGAAAAAAAAATAGACTTAGTAATTCATTTGTCAGAAATTTGTCAGTACTGATCGATTCACCTTAAATGATTTTTACTTATATATTTAAATATTGATTCCAATAAATAACAATAAAGATTTAATGAAAAATGATAGATATAGTAATTTTTTACAGCATGAATAATTAAAATCCATATTAATTTATAGTATAAGAAATAATATATAAGTACGTTCTTAGTATTTTTCGTTATTAACAAAAAATAAATACTGTTGATAAAATATGTATTAATCGAAAGTATTTATAACAGATTTAAGCTTTTAAATGCCCATCTCTAGCGTCAATTTTTCCTCTCTTCCCTTCGTCCTGCTATTAGGGATCATGACAGTTTAGCTACTAGTGAATCCTGTTGCTCAAAATCAAGAAATTATTTTTTCATTAAAAAGAATTTATACTTTTAACAGAAATACTTTATTCTTAGGCAGTTGAGGTACATAAATTATACCTGTGGATACATTAATAAAGTTTTAGATGTATTAAATGTATGTAAAAATGGCAGTTTAAAGCAGGAAATCTTAAGAGTAATTTTTTTTCTTTGACAATTATCAATTAAAATGTAGACGAATTTCTTGAAACGTACGGTCAAGATCTTTTCTTAAACATTTCAAGCAAAAAATCGGTTTAGTAGTTTCTGACATCTCAGCATGACATAAAACCTGCTTGTCTATTAAAGATATATTTGTCTAGTACTTGAATAGGTAGAAGATAATTTTATTGTTATGTCATATTATCTCTTACAGACACATTACAGAATATTAAGTTCCTCACCAATCACATACATTTAAATTTTTTGATATGTGGGTAAAATAATTAAATTTTTTAGCTGAAGTAATTTCTGTAGGAGATTTGTTAGATCTCTTTCTAAAAGAACAAAAAATTATATAGAGTGAACAATCTGAGAGTTAAGACAAAAAAGTGTGCGGATCATCTACGAAAAATATTTTTAGGCTTGTTTTCTAATATTTTTCCGCATTTATAATATCTATAGATATATCAGTTTATGTTTATCAACAAACGAACACGGTATTTCATTTAAAAATTCATAAGTTGCATCATATTTTGAAAATCGTAAGAGCAATAAGATTCCTGTATATAGCAATTAGTTGCCTTCACTGGTAGTTACAATTCGTATTTGAAATATTTTTGGATTAAATAGTTTAACCATAAAAAAAATTAACAACTCCCAAATTATTCACGCTTTATATATATACGAGGTGTGTTCAAAAAGTAAGGTGACTTTTCAAATTTCTCGAGCTACGTACATTCGTTTTTCGATTTTTTTATTATGTTGCGTTAGTACACTTGTCCCGAACATATGTTCACAGTTTCAGCTATATAGCAGTCTTTGCTCATTTGTGAGAAGCATAAAGGTTAGAAGTGTTTGGCGTGCTTGGCTATTTTCTGCTGTCAAAAAAATGGATCAGAGGATTTGCATCAAATTTTGTGTGAAAAGTGAAACTAAGTGCTCCAAAATACTCGAAATGTTAACAGTGGTATACGGTGAGTCTACTCTGAGTAAAAAAAATGTTTATAAGTATTACAAGCTCTTCCAAGAAGGCCGAGAAGATGTCAATGATGAACCTCGCTCTGGACGTCCCAGCACATTAAAAAATGATGAACACGTTGAAAAAGTGAAGAAATGAATGGTATTGGGAAATCGTCGAATCGCCATTAGAGAAGCTGCTGAGTATTAACTTGAAGTCATGCACCGTTTGCGAGAAGCGATACGAAAAAAAAAACGTCCGGAATTGTGGGAAAACAATTCATAGCTTTTTCATCACGATAAGCACTTGCTCACTTATCGTTGCTTGTGCGTGATTTTTGCCCAAAAACAACACCACAATCATGCCTCAGCTACCATATTGACCGGATTTAGCCCCCTGCGACTTTTTCCTGTTTCCAAAACTGAAGAAACCCATGAAAAGATGAAGATTTGCAACGATTAAGGAGATAAAAACTGCATCGCCGGAAGAGCTCAAGGCTATACCAAAAAGTGCATATCAGAAGTGCTTCGAAGGTTGGAAAATGCGTTGGCACAAGTGTATTGTATCTTAGGGGGATTACTTTAAAGGGAACAACATGAATATTGATGAATAAATAAAAGTTCTTTGATAAAAACATAAAGTCACCTTACTTTTTGAACACACCTCGTATATATGAAATCATAAAGGAATCCGAAATTCTTGAAACATAATAACCAACTAAAAGAAAAGGAACTAAACGAGAAATCTAATAAAATTAACATGTATCTATGTACTTAAAAAATAATTACGTGAAAAAAAAAAACTAAGATTAAAAAGAAAATATAAGCAAATAATAAAGGATCTAGCTTTTAAATTTTTAATTTTTAAACTAAAATTGTGTAATGTAAAAATGAAATAATAAATCATTGGCTGATGAGATATTAGACAACGTTATTTATCAAATCGAACAATCATATGAATTCAAAACAAAAAAAAATATATTTTAAGTTTGATAATATTAGTAAATAAATTGTTATTTACATAACATAAGAACTACACTGGTTTCTCGTTGTAAGTAACATCAAAATTGAAATAGAATCATATGCCTTACTCTTTTTATGTATATGTAAATTTTATTATCTAAAAAGAGTAAGATATATGATTCTATTTCAAGCTGCTTACAACGAGAAATCAGTGTACTTAAATATATAGTTATATTCCTTCAATATTATTTATTTAATTTTTATTATAAAAACCTTTTTAGAAAGAAAAACCTGTAAATTTAAAATTAGTAGTACAATTATGGCACCTTTAAAAAAATTAAATTGAACTTGTAACATCATTTAAAAATATTGAATTTACCTCAAGCAACTACTGTTTACATTTAAAAATTTCAGAAAATATCGTTATCATGAAATAATCTATTTATTGGCACAAAATACAAACATGCGGTTACCCTATTCTATACTTAATTATTCCAAAATATACCCACCTCCATCCCTTCGCCCTGATTAAGTAAGCATTAGTATTAAGAATAAGTATGAGTACATACTTTATTTTATAGTATAATGTTAAATAATTAGAGTTTGTTTAGTTGGTATGATAGGGCAATTAATCATAAAACGTATTAACTATTATATTTTATGAGATTATCCAAATCAATAAATAAGAAAACTAGCATATTTTATTAATTACTTAATTACTAACTTTCTATCCACTACTGGGTAACTAATTTATAATTTTCAACAAATAATTAATGTTTTTTTTTTTTTCACCCTGTATAGCCAGTTCGAATACTTAACTAAAAGAACAGCGCAGTAGTATGTAAATGCATAGTACTAGTTGCAAATGTTTTGAGCGCCTATATATATATATATATATATATAAAAATAATATATATATATGTATAATATATATATATATATATATATATATATATATATATATATATATATATATATATATATAAAACAACAGTAAAATGGTTTTAAATTAAAGGGTTTGAGCAGTTTGAAGTGTTTCATAAAATATGTTTTCCTCTAATAATAGTTTTAGGTATACATATATTTGTCGAAATATTTTACAAATCATCTTGCGCCACCTTTACTAGATACATTTTGGTTTTCATATATATATATATATATATATATATATATATATATATATATATATATATATATATATATATATATATACGGGGCATGTTTTTAAAGTAAGTACCGTTTTTAAATTATGCCGCCGCAGCGCCGAGTTGCCGTTTAGCGCATGCGCGTAGTGTAGCTACATAAGTTGGGAAGCCACAGACGCCATTACGACGCCGTCTGATCGAGTCTTCGTTTGTATACGTGATTTTAAAATGCCGCCGATTATCGAGAATCCCGCCGACTGTGAAGTGCGTGCTGTGATTCGTTTTCTCTGTGCTAAAGGCTTAAAAGCAATTGACATTCATCGTCAAATCAGTGAAGTTTATGGTGAAAACATTATAAGTGAAGGAATGGTGCGGAAATGGGTTAGGGCCTTCCAAGATGCGCACAAACGTTCATGATGAGGAATGAAGTGGGCGACCTTCAGTCATTACCGATGATCTCATTCAAAAAGTGGACTGTAAAGTGAAAGAGAAAAGACGGTTCACAATCTAGCGACTACCATTTGTTTCTGCACTTGAAGACGCATTTGGCGGGGAAGTGTCATTCCAATGATGAAGAAGTAAAAACGTCTGTGCAGCAGTGGTTGTCCAGTCGGCAACCTTCTTTGACGACGGCATACAAAAGCTGGTCCCAAGATACGACAACTGCCTTAATAATAATTGAAATTATGTAGAGAAGTAGAGGAAAGAATGCTCTTTCAGATAAATAAAGTTTTGTTTGAAAAATTTACTTGTTGATTTTTTTATATCAAAACGGTACTTACTTTAAAAACATGCCTCATATATATATATATATATATATATATATATATATATATATATATATATATATATATATATATATATATATATATATATATATATGTATATATATCGCTATATAAGTGTCTATTAGAGCGCATTCATGAACAAAAATAACAATATATTAATAAAATGATAGTTTTAAAGACATAATGAGGTACAAAGAATAATATGGTGTATCTATGCCAGATCTGGTGGCAACGTTGGGAAAACGTTGACAAAATCTCATTAATATATGTATACCTAAAACTATTATTAGAGGAAAACATATTTTATGAAACACTTCAAACTGCTCAAACCCTTTAATTTAAAACCATTTTACTGTTTTTTTTTATACATTATACTTTTATGGGGAAATCAAATAGGGACGTGGTTTAATATTTATCCATCTAGTGACGAATGGAAAAACTATTATAAATAGGCTAATCTGGCTAGTACTGGCAACTAAAAAATGGTAGCAATTTAGAACTGTTCGTTTTAATTCGAAATAATAATTTATTATAAAAAAAAAGAAAACGACATTTTAAAAATATACGAATTTCTAATTTGAAAACTAAACAGCACAAAATTCTTAATTTGCAAAACCTTGCCTACTGGCAGTAGTTACTTTTTTGGTAACTAGTTCGCGTATCGTGTAAGTTTTACGATTCCCAATACAAAAAATTATCGCGTAAGTTTTACGATTCCCAATACAAAAAATTAAAGCTAGACTGTTTATTACCCAAACTTTCAGTATACTAAGACACAAGCTGATTCAGTTGATTTCATTAAAATAGTTAAATGTAACTAAATTAATTTCGTCTCTATTTTATTCAAAATTGAATCGAAAATTATGGTAAAGTTACGTGTCTTTACGGTATTTATAAATATGATTTTATATTCCTTTTTAGTACTTTCTGTATTACTAGCCAATAAGTAAATCAATAACTGATAAACATAAGAGGTCTCAAAAATTATTGTGGAAAAAGTATACCTAAAACTTTACACCTATTAAAATTTAGATTAATTGTAGGAAGTATTTTAAAGAATGTATAAATAACACTAGTAACCTCTACGCTCGATTAAAAAAATATGCTAGTTTCTCACTTGCTTTTCTATTGAAATTGATAAAAAAAAAGTGTATATACTATATTTTAAATTACCAGCACTAGTATCTCAGCCAATTATTTGCAATCTCATAATTTTATAATAAATATTTTAAAATAAATAAATAAATAATAAGTGTATTAGTGCCATTAGTATTGTTTAAACGGTAAAAATGCATAGATATTTGTGTTGATAAGTGCTGTTGAATACGCAATATAATAAAATGTAAATAAATCTAACACTAAAAAACAAAATTATCTCAAAATTTAATTTTAACCCTTTATAAGATAATATTTTCTTTAAATATTGAAAATTGTTAAGTATTACAACGTACTAAAATTAATTAAAAGGATGTACATTTTATAAAGGATTAAAAAATTATTCCTTCACATGAATTACACCAAAACGAAAATGAAACTTGCGCAAATTACTATAATTATTTTTGAAAAGTACAGAATAATCGATTAATTTGATGATTAGTAAACAACCTTGTCTATTCATTGCAATTTATGTGAAAGAATCACTAAAAAATTTAAGCAATTATAAAACTGCTGATTACAATTAATAAACAATCATAATTTTTTATTTTAAGATGTTTCAAAATTAATGAAATTAAATAATAAAAGAACTGATCAAGTGTATGAATGTAAGTACACTAATAATTAATTTAATTATTATTAAAAACACTGCAAGCATTACAAAGAACAAAAAAAATCCGAAAATATTTGTTTTAAATGAATTTGAGTTATCGATAAAAATAATTTGATAACTCAAAAATTACTCCATCATAAGATATTGGATAGCTTATATAATAAAAAAAAAAAATTAATATTAAAATGGTTAATTTAAAAAATTCTGAATTACAGTATTATTTTGAATGCAGAAGCTGAAAAAAGTTACCAAAATTATCAGCAAAAACTACCATAGGAGATATAATATATTTTAACTGAGAAAATTATCTATGTAGCGCGTCATACGAGACGTTCAAATTGCGACTCGGGGATTCAGACTAGTTATTTTTGATGAATTATTTTTTTTGCATTCACTATCGAAAAAAATTTCAGATCATGATCATTGTTGCTGTAGCTGTTATCGATTACCTAAAATCAAGGGACCAAACTAGAATGTCTATTAAACTGTTCCACTTGTCGCCAGTGGGTGACGTAAAATCTCCCCACTATGTTGTGTACGTACACACTGTTTGCAATGGAGTTGGTTTGGTGTTTTGTAGTAGTGTGCGTATTCACACACACACTACTACAAAACACCTATTATGGGACAGACCAACCTGTCCAATTCAAGTAACAATGTCTAACAATGTATTACAATGCACTGTGTGTTCGGCGACGGACACCGACTGACTACATTTCTTAAGCCGTGTCGGGCACACTCTGGGCCCACCACTATTTACAATTTTCTACACTTATGCTGAGAACTTGCCTAAAATGGCTTCAAAAGAGTTAATCCGAGAAACTATTCGTGAAATATGTTTGTAAGTCATTTGATCCTAATGAAGTTTGTTCTTCTGTTTTCATCTGGTCGGTTATTATAATTTAGTGGTATCTATTAGAATCAACCGGCGTGTATACGAATTACTGATGTCGAGCCGAGGAATAGTTAGTCGATTAATCGACTAAAATAGTTTTTCAGACAAAATTAGTCATTAGTCGAAAATATCGAGCATATAATAGTCGACTAATCGACTAAATTTTTAGTCGAATTTATAAATAGGATAACCTATGTAATTCTTTCAAAAACTATATTTTTTTAAATTTTAATTATTGACTTTTAAAATATTTTTTTAAAAAAAGGAAAAATATGGCATGTTACAATGTGTAAATCACATAAAAGTGAAAAATCCTGCAAATAGATAATTTTTTAGTTTTCATTTTTTGAAATCCAATAAATAATACAGAAAAATTAATAAATTAGTCGTTTTTAGTCATTTTAACCCAACCGCCAGTTCATTTTCAAACTGATCCAAACAATTATGGATGGCCCCAGAGACATTTTATACAGCGAAATAAATTCAAATTTGTTTAATTAATCCCTTGCATATTCCTATTATTATCAAAAGAACGAACTGTTTGAATGAATTAATTCCTCGGTTAACAGATTTAGTTTCTAACTCTACTTTTAATGAAGCAAAACGATGGTGTTTTTGAATGAAATAGTGTTCAGAGTTATTTTTACTGAACCAGTCAAAATTACCGATTAGAAGTAGGTAACCAGTCTGAATCCTCTTTAGTCTTATATTTCCATAAGAATAGCAGTGAGAACGAGGAAACTGTACAGGGGTCCTCAGTAAGAATTTTTTGTTTCCAAAATCGGAAAATACAAGTTTTATTATATTCATATTATATCTGCTAAAGTGTTAATTGTAAAAATTGAAAAAAAGAAAAAATTTGTTAAATCACAACAAACGCTAGTTTCAAATAAATACTTGCCCGACGTTTCTGTAAGACAAACGTAAAATTAAAAGTAAAAATAAATATCTATTTTCTTTTAAATATAGAAATTAAAATTGAGTACTATAACTATAATTTGATAAAGTATAAAAATAATACATACCTCTTCACCTTCAGTTTTCTCTGTTGTCTTTTCTGGATACACACCAGCTCTTAAGAATGACGCTTTCCATGAGTCTACATCGTCCTGAGTTTCACAGCTCAATTCAAGTTGTTTATAATCCTGTTTAGAATAGAGTTTTATTTTATAACTTTCTACGAAAATTAGTAGCATAGTAATTTTAAAATAAAAATTACAGATTTTTTAAATGGACAATAATAATCGAAGTAAGATTTGTCCTGTTTTTAAAGTATATGAAGAAATGGAGTTTAAAAAAAAATTAATATCGGTGTTTACTGACCAATTCTGAAAAACTGTACCTATGTGTGTAGCTTAGACATTTCTCTCTGCCTTAGTTCCCTTTTTACAAAAAAATCATTTTTTACCCATTCTGAAAAGTTAAAGTAACTTTTTTGTTTGCAAATTTTGTCATAACTTTGACAATACTTGAAGTGTCAAATACATTATTAAAAGCACTTTTCGCAGCTTTTGAATGATGCTACTGAGTGTTTTCAATTAGGTTAAAAAAAAGTATGTAATCCATTTAAAAAAAAAAAAAAAAAAACGCCGTAAGCAGCGGGACCCCATCACGGAAGTCGAATTTTTCCTTTCATCATCGGTACTGAATGTCTAAAATCGAAATGTAATTGAAAGTCTACAAGCGATTTGTCATTTTGGTGGTTTCAAAATTGATGATGAGTGTCCGGTTGATCGGGGCTTTAAAAAAAGGTTTTAAGTTTTTAAGGGCTGAATCTTAGTAAATTTCAATTTTGTGCCGATAGCAATTAGCAGGAAAAAAGCCAACACAATTCGTACGAGGGCATTCCTACCCATGCTTATCCGCCAATTGCCTTTATGTTTTATTTTTAAATATTAAAAAAGGAACTTAAATAGTAAACTGGAAGGCTTTTATGAAGATATTTTTTCTTTCCCGCACGTAGTTCTGCTCCGCATGTGTGAGCTTATCCGCTCCGAACCGTTCACAGAACACATTGTGAACTCGCCCAACTGGGCGAACAAAACCGGATGCGAAACGAAATCTGCATAACTGTAAAAACAGTCTTATAAAAAAGAAAAATATTTTAACTTCTTAAAATTAATAAAAAAATAATTTTTATTTACAGAGACCAGACACTGATATTAATTTTTTGCTAAATCCACTTTTTCTGTAAAATTGTCAAAAACAGAACATTTTTTAAGTTATTTTATTATATATTTGTGAGGTGGAAAGCAAAATGACTCTTGTCAAAAATGACAGACATAATGTTTTTACTTAAATTGTTTAGAATTTAAACCTTAACTGGAAAAAAAATATTAAGGTGAATCGATCACTTGAAATTTTCCAAGTTTAGAATTTGAAATTTTAGTATATTATAAAGATATGATGCATTCACTGACACTATTTTGAATAATTTCTGACGTCTAGTTTAGAAGAAATAAATTTTCAAAGTCAGAATTTTTAACGTACGAGTAAATGCCAAAGAATGATAAGAGGTGAATCGGTGGTATATATTTAAGTAATTTGTGTCATTAAAAACCAACTTTAAGATAATGGAGTATTATAAGATGGAGATCTTACTTATATGAGAGGAATTGACAAAATTTGTCACGAAAATGGTACATATAAGGCTTTCTTTTTATACCACTCGTGGCGTTAATAATCCCCGAATACTGATGTGAATATAGCGAATATAGTAACATAAAACGGATAAAACAGAATGTAAATACGGTACTTATTCTCAAATACTGTTACATGTATTGAACTTATTTTTCTACACATAAATTATATGTATTTATAGAGAAAATAGACTTAGTAATTCATTTATCACAAATTTGTCAGTACTGATCGATTCACCTTAAAAGATTAAAATAAAAAAATTACCGATAGAAGGTCCCTTTTTGCTTTCCACTGCACTTTTAAATAAAATCTATCAATTCCCCCTTCACCCAAAAAAGTAATACGCTTAAAAAATTCAATAAAAAAAATAGTAATATAAAAAAGCTGCGAATACAAATTTACCTTATATACATTTCTACCCTCAGCATTGAACAAGGCAAACATATGTCTTCGAGACATGAATCCCTGTTCAATATCACGGATTTTGAGTCCATCTAGAGGTAACATGTATTTCTTTTCACGTTCTTCTTCGTCTTTGTACCAAGATATATTTTCAGCAGTTAGTACAAACCAGTAATCTCTTGAACCGCCTAAATAAAATTGAAAATTTGAATTAATTTATAGTAAAATACAATTAATGAAAATATTTGTATTTTAAAAACATTAATACTCTTCAAATTACGAAGAATTAGCTTTGGAAATAAAAAAAAACTATGAACCTGATAAATAATTTGCTTTATTCTTTAAAATATACCTCTAATCGAAAAAAGTTATGATGAAATATATATATATGTAGAATTCAAATGATGATACTTATAAGAAATTTGAAGTTTCTTAAAAAATTTTTAACCCAAACTATCAATAATAATAATAATAATAAATTAATAATAATTAATCTGTCATTATTTTTCATTTTTTTAAGTTCAATTCCAGGTGCTAAATTTAGTAAATATTTTTAAAAAAATATGGTAATTTTAACCCATTAGATCCCACTCCTGTTTCTACGGGTCAGATTTTGATGAATTTCCATGCAAAGAACTAGAATGGCATTATAAAGTAAATCCCCAAAGATGATCCTTGTATCCTTCCCAGAATAATAGTAAAGGCCCGTATTATAATATTCTGGGTCGTGGTGTATATAAAAACTTTGGCGGGAAATATGAAATAAATTTATCAGAAGTACGGTAAATATTGTTAACATTAAAAAAACAAAATAAAAAGGTTAATGATCCTTTTTTTTAAAACTAATTTATTTTATTCTGGACTTTTTAAAACTGACACTACGAAAATAAAAGTGGTTACGTTACTTAAAAGTAAATATATGTGTTACCCCAATATCATTTTATTATTATTTTTATTGAGAATATTTAATTTTTATTATGTTCAGGAAAATCTGCACACAAAATCTTTTCAAAATATTCCAATGGTTTTCCAATATTTCTATTTAATTTGTCAAAATTTCTAAAAGCATTCATATTGCCAAAAAAATAGTCAATTTTCACAATTTTTTTTCGGATGGATAGAATGGGGGAATGGGGATGAATTTTTTTTTACGATTAATACCACTATTTAACAATATAAAAATATTTTTTTATTTATTTTTATTAATTTTTTATAATTATTAAAATTTTTTGAAAAAAGTGTCTTTAAAAAAAGCCAAAATTCGGTGCCCACGATTGCAACCGCAGTTTTTATCTGAAAAAAAAAAAATCAAATGGATTATCAATCTGTAGGTAAGCCGCTACGTTCCTATGGGAGCTTTTTTTTGAAATCTTCCTATTTTTTCGTACGGAAAACTGTAAAAAATTTTGTACATTTTATTTAAACCGCCGCCATTTTTTCAAATTTCAATAAAAAAAACGCTCCCATAGGAACATAGCGACTTACCTACAGATTGATAACCCATTTGATTTTTTTTTTTTTTTTCAGATAAAAACTGCGACCGCAATCATGGGCACCGAATTTCGGCCTTTTTTAAAGACACTTTTTCCAAAAAATTATTTAATTATAAAAAATAAAAATAAATAAAAAAATATCTTTGTATTGTTAAATAGTGGTGTTAATCGTAAAAAAAAATTCATCCCCATTCCCCCATCCTATCCATGCGAAAAAAATTGTGAAAATTGACTATTTTTCGGCAAATCACACTGTGATGGTACCTTAAACTACTAAATCGTAAGTCGCATTTCATTCCTTCTTTGTTTAACTATTTTACAATTATCTTATCTCTCATTATGTTATCTCTCATTCACGAAGTTAGCCACGAAATACTTGCAACAAAATACGTGGAATAATCTCTACAAGATATTACTCTTTGATTACGTTACAACCCAGCGTATTTTAAAACATATCTGTCAGTTTTCTGCTGAAATTTTCTAGTTTAATATTTATTTTTATCATTTCATTTTTAATACTTTAAACATACATATATTTTACTAAACACTCGGACAAGATTTTTTAAATTAAAATTTAATAAATTTAAAAATCAGTGCAAAAATTTGTGGCAACCTGCATTGCACATTGCAGACCCATTTTTAAATATGTATAACAGTTCAACTAAAAGCATTTTAATGGTAATTTTTACACAGGCGGAGAGAGAAAGGTTCAAAAAGCGTTATTCAATTGTAATTTTATATATTTAAATACCTTTAATTAAGAAAACAGCTCGTAAAGTTGACTTTCCCACGGTATTACGTGTAATATTATGGTCACTAATGGGTTAATAGCAAAATGTCAATCAATTGCCGTGTTCGCTGCTGAGTTTTTCTGCTCAAAGTGAGATGTTAGCGCATGCGCAAGAACATTTTTATGAAGTACGATTCCATAAAAAAAGGTCTTGCGCATGTGCCAACAGCTCACTTTGAGAAAAAAAAACTCAGTTAACGAACACGCCGAATATGTATTTGAAAATGATCATAACTCATTACTATTTCCTAGTACCAATGTTTTGTCACAAAAATTCAAAACTGAGTTAGGCACATCATCTGATTCTTCTCATTGATCCCCCATCTGACTAGACCATTCAAACACCGTAAAAAATAATTTTATTCCATTAAAATTAAGAAAGAAATGATGAGTTTATTCAAACCGTGTTGTTTTTATAATCATGTTTAATTGAACCGATGTTTTTTCCAATGACTAATGGGAATCAGGCAGCAACATGTTCTGACTGAGTCACTAGATCACGTGACTAACACATGTGACTGCGCGATCATGTAGATAGAAGTGACGTGTTAGGTAGTTAACAGTCTTGTGTATACAGTCGGACTCATGTATTTTCAACTCGTGTATTTTCAACACCATCTATTTTCAACTGATTTTACTCACGTATTTTCAAGTTTTTGGTCCCCACTTCTCACGCAATACTTTAATACAGAAAAATAACTGTCAGATTAATCGATTGACCACTGGTGGCTTTATCCTACAATATATGGTTTTATTTCATTTGCAATTGTTTAAAAAATAATTTTATTACAAGTTTATTACACTTTTTTCATGTTTCACTTTTTTGTTTATCATATGTTACTTGACAATTTGTCATTTTAAGGTTATTCACTAGGGAAGTACACGTGGCTACTGTGTAAAGATTTGCGCGGGCTTTTTGTGATTGGTTCTGTCTGTCACGTGGCTCTATGATTGCCATGGAGTGAGGATAAAGGAGAAGTTGAAAATACATGAGCGGATTAGTCCCGACAGGTTGAAAATACATGAGTTCGACTGTATGAAAATAACCTATATGTTTAAGTAAAATTGTTCCTTTTAATTACAAAAATAACGTCTCAATAAAGTTATTTAATAAACACTAACGAAAAGGTAAATATTAACCAATACTAATTTAGTAATTACTTATAACATTAATTTATGTTTTGATTTTAGTTAATCATTTTAAAAGATAAGTTTAATTTTTTTAATAGACTGTTAATGTATAATATGTAGCTTTTATAAGAATTTCTTGTTTTTCAGTTATCAACTTTAGCCTGTTCGCAATAATTTTTTAATTCGTCCACAGATGGCTAAACATTAAACCACATCATTTGACTTTCCAATCCAAAAACTGACGTATTTTTCTTACCTTTCATTATTCCTAGATTGTGAATGCACATGTATCCTTTTCTGATTACTTGGTTTCCTAATGCCCTATGTCCACTTTTGTTTGCATTCTCCGATTGATTCTGAGCACTGTAAAAAAAGTATATGTTTGCAATAACTAATTGTGTTATTATGTAAAAATTTATAACAGATATGCAAATTTGACGTGAGAGATGCGCAGAATCTTAATTAAAAATGACTGAGTCTACTCTATATCATTTTTCTAAATTGATTAATATATGTTTGTTTATTTTACCTACTTCACTTGCGCATATACAAGTGAAAACTCTCTCAGATCAAATTCGATTAGATTTTCAGACGTACTTAGCAAAACCGATAAAATCTTCATGATTGGTGTTCATGTACGCAAGTTCACATTCAATAAAAAGTAACAGCTGTTGTTTACAATATTCTTCTCGTTGTCTGATTTGTGCTGAAATGATTCGTTCTGTTTCATCTCGCAAACGTGGGTATCTTGACATCTAAAATCATGTTAGTTAAGTATAGTATAGTTAATGTAACATACAGTATATATGGTATTTTAACCCTAGAATCATACATTGGTCTACGAGTCAAGTTAATCATACATCGGCGTCGTTTCGACGAATGGACTTTTTACGGGGAGTTTTAGAGTTTATTTGCAAAAAACATTTTTTTTACATAACAATACTACAAAAGCGAACAAAATATTTAAAAAAATTGGATTTGGAAAAATTTCTTAATGTAAATATTTATTAATTTTTTTTAATCTTTTTATCAAAGCATATTTTCATTATAAAAATTAAAAAATATATAAATACATCAATTGTAATAATTAATTTATGAACTATTATGAATCAGTGAACATGTGTGACTTTACAGAGTGTGGAATTTCGCAGTCATAAATATTCCTATAGATATGTAGTTATTTCCCCATTAGGCACATTTGTAAATTTTCTAAAATTTGTTAGTAATTTTTCGAATAAGATCTCAAAATATAATAAAAATTAAAATATTTTCCACAAAATAAATTGTTCATCTTTTATTAAGTCATTCGAAACGCATTCTTTAGTTTTCGATTCAATATATTCAAACCTCAGTATTATGTCGTCTCTATAAGTCAAACAGCTGTAATCATCTTTCACATTATCATAATCATTGAATAAATTAATTATAACATCCATATCTTTAATAAATTTTAGAAAAATTAGGAAAACTTTTATATGTGGAGTACAAAATCTTTAAAAAAAAATATAGGTTAATCATACATCGTCGTCCTTTTGACGCACACTATTTCAGTATAAAAAAAACGACAATAGCTATAAATAAAATTTATATGTCTTATGTGTTATAATAACAAATAAATTAGATAACAGAAGTTTCACAGCGAGCAGGTACCGACAAGTCACATTATTGGAGCAGGTAGAGAAGTTCGTTCGTCGTTTTGACGAGTACGTATGATTCTAGGGTTACGGTATATTAAGGAAGTAATTCTAGTCTAGAATTTTTTTAACACTTTGAATGATTAAGAGGAGTTAACTCGTCATGCAATATGGCGACTCAAAATACTCTGATATGTATATATTCACTAATACAAGTGCCACTATCTGTGACAAATTTGTCGAAATGTCGATTTGTAATTTTTAAACAAATCAAACCAACTGCGGGGAAAAAAGTTACAATTAGTACTAAAAAAGACGACAAGCCCGCAAAAAGCAAGTGACAAAAATCACCACATAAAATTCAGCATCAAAAAGAAATCAAAAATTAAAAAATAAAGAAAATAATAGAGGTCCCGTTTGACTAGTTTCGACTGTATTAACAGTCATTTTCAAAAACAGCAGACGTTTTGAAATTGTCAAAGGTAAAAATTTTTTTGTATCTGGTGTGAAAAAATAAATTTTATCCACATCATTACGAAATTCTATGGTTAATGTTAGAATTAAATTACACTTTAAATTTTAAATTTTTTAATTTTTAGAGGGCTTTGGAAACAAAGAAAATACGAAAATACCACACCCAAACATCAGACAAAGAAATTATCTAAAAAACAATAAATTGATAGTTCTTATAAATTACATTTTAAATAAAATGCGAAAAAACGTTGAGCAATAAAAGCAGAGTTAAAATTTAAAAAGAAAACACTGACAAAAACATAATTTAAACTCAAATATCACAGAGTAATAAAGAATTGAGTAACAAAAAGATTGTAGTAAAAATCAACATTATGAAAGTATTAACATCAGATACAAGTTACAAAATGCAAAACGATCGAAAAACAAATGACCGCCGACTAACATATACTTAAAAAGTTGATGAAACTCAAAAACGATCGTGCATGAGCTGTACCATATGCAATGACGTATTGAAATCGAACAGTTGAGAAGTTTCATTCAAAATAGGGGTGTCCAAAGTTACATCTTGTGCTATTCTAAGAGTCTTCAAATGATTCATAAAGTTACCTTTTGTACAAATGTGCAAAGTTTCGAATGTGCAATTTTAATTTTTACTATTCTTAAAAAGTAAAAAACTTTGGAAAAAAATGTCAAAAAAAAAATTTTTTTTCAAACAGCCGCTATTTTTAAATTTTTTTTTTCGTTGTAGTTCCTGCCTGAATGACAACCTTTCTAAATCAGAATTTTTTTTTGTTTCAGATGAACACAAACCCAAAAATCATGTCAGCCAGCACACCACTTTTTTTGTCGGACTATATTTAAATCACTATAAGTCTTCGAATTTTCATTTTTGTGAGTTCTTAAAATATCAATAAATAGATGGTAAAAAAAATGGGTAGTAAAAATATTAATAGCTTTTTTTTATTAATTCCAAAAAAAAGCCGAAATTTTTGCTCTCTAGACCAGAATACCCTCTTAATATAATAATTATATTACCTTTTCAGTACAATTTCGGATTACATTTGAAAGTTCTATGACAACCAAATCGACACATTTGATAATAGGTTCTCTTAAGCGTTCAATTTGCTTTTTTACAATTGCTTCAAATGCCATATCTGGTGTGAACAACCCAACCTAGAATAAAAACAATAAAAATTTAAATTAACGTTTAGTATTTCTAAAGAAAAGTTTGACTGACTTGTAACATATCGCTGAGCATTGAAAAGAGTAGAGTGAATGTCGTGCATTACAAATACATTCAGAGAATAAAGTAAAAAAAATGACTGGTGGGTTGAATTTAAAGGTGGTCAGACACAGTCAAAATTAATTAAATTGACAATTGGTCTATTGAAGAAAATTTTTTTTTATGAGAAATCTTTTTTATTTTTATTTTTTTTACGTAGTGTTCAACATTATTCTAATTAATCAACAATAAATTTTTAAACTTAGTGCCGACAACGGGCCGATAGTTCCCGAGTGCATATGTGACGTCATAATGTTTGTATTACCTGAACATACATTAGTGTCTTTTTATTTTGAATTATTGTTGCTATGCAATGAGCTATTTTCTCAAAATATATAACTGTCGGCCACCAAGGCGGCGACACAGGTAAGTTGGGACTACATCTCTATGATTGAAATTTTAATTTAAAAATCGCTATGTAACCGTATAAAAAAAAATGTTTAACACCAGGGCGGCGCCACGGGTTATTCGGAACTATATCTCATAGTTGGAATATTAATTTCTAAAAAATAAACAATATTCCTAGGTAACCGAATTAGAAAATTTCGTTGCTAAAGTGAAATTAACAGAAGATTATTTTTGGTTGGTTAAAGTAATATCTCGATCATAGAGATGTAATCCCAAATACCTGTATCGCCGCCCTGGTGACAGATTGTTCCATATTTTGAGAAAATGGCTCATTATTGCTTGCTATAAACATCTTTATATTGAATAACTTATTGAAAATATCTAATTTAAAGAGTTTTCGAGCTTATTTTGCACCATTATGTGGTAATAATATAAAGATGTTAGATGTTCTGTGACCATAACAATATCTACTGCAGGTATATTGTCAGAATTAGCCTTTATAAATCCTTTGTCACACACTACTAATTAATTCAATAATCACCAATAATTTTTCGTTTTAAATTTTAACAATATGTATGAGCTGTCAACAATATTTGAGTAAAAACACATTAACATAATGAGGTCACAGACATCGTTAATCTTTGGGGTGCTGTATATAATCAAATGAAGCAGTCTAACCAACGCTCTTGCACCTCAGAAAAAAGTGAAATTATCATGACGATACAAAATATGTATAAAGTACCTATACGGAGCAAATTAATACAAATAAAAACAATATACAAAATCAATATAAATATAACCGAGAGTGCTACCACAATACGGACGTATATAAAATTTTATTACATACATACAAAAAAAAAAAAAAAAAAAAAACAAATTCAATTAAAACAAAATAAAATAATCAATTAATTTATAAAAACAAAGTAAAAATTAATCACTGTCTGATGAGTCCATAGTGGCTGCGCAACTTCGAAAATCTAACGACGCACAGTGAAAATTAGTACAGCAGCGACGCAACTTCGAAAAAACGCAAACCGAAACGACGCAAAGCGAGGTATTGGTGTATACTTTTTCTAGCTATTTGTAAAGTTTTTAAATTTTTTTTAAAAAAAGGTTCAGCTGTAGTATAAAGAAACTGGTACCAAAAGGCCAAAATTTTTAGGGATACCGCTATTAGTATTTTCTTAGCTTTTTTTAAAATTCTAATTTCTACATTAAATAAAAATCTTTAAAAATTGTACTTACTCGAATACCGTGAATGTTTCGAATAGCATACGAAATCTCATTTCGTAATGATTTTTCATCGATTTCCATTTTAACTAGTTCAAAGTTAAAACGCTCATGGAATATTCGTCGAATCTTAGCACCACCAGATAATTCGAGTGTATTAATTTCGGAAGAACCGGAACCTTCAATAGTACGTTCAAAATCTGTCTGTAGTGTTTGGATCATTTGTAACATAGCTTTGGTTTTAATAGAAGGATCATCTGGTCGGAAGTGTTTATATTGTTCCACCTCTTTTTCAAGCGTTAGTAACTGTTTTTGTAATTTATCACGTAAACTTGGTAATGTTTCGCGAATATGATTGGTGAGTTGTTGATTTAAAACACGTTGTAAGTACGGAGTACCTAAACGATCAGCTATATGCCTGTACGCTGGATGACTAAAAAACAAAATAAAATTACAAATAGCCAAATATCTCTTACATAATCAAATTTCAATAACTAAAAGACAATTATCAAAAAAATCGCTCTTAATAATTACACAAATGTTCTGATTCAAGGGAAGGCAATTGCGTATGATTGGTCACATGAACATAAAAAAAATTACAAAATATTTTTAAAGTAAACAAACCATTAAATATATACAGGTTGGAATTTTAATAACTCTTATACCTTTTGGTAAATTTTGATAAAATTTTACGTGTTGGAAACAACATAGCTTTTTTTATAAAATAATATTATATCATATTTTAGAACACAAAATTAATACATTTCACGTCATCTGTTATTTATTGGAAAAACTACATATTATTCAAGCAGATTTCTAATTAATTAAGTTTTCATAAATATTATTTTATATAAAATATTTAGGGGGACGTAATTAAAGTGAAAATGAATTTCATCAATCAATGAGATTTTCTTTATAAATATATGCCGTTTGGGCAATATACAATTTTCATTGAATTATTTAAGGATAATGAAGTTTTAAGGTTAAAAACAATTACTTGTAATTTCATGATTGAAAATTTTGGCTTCTTTAAAAATGGTTGTATTCATCTCAACCAAAGTGTATGGTACCTCACAAATTCAATAATTTTTAGATGAAATTGATTTTCCTTTCATAATTGTCTCAAAAAATAAACAATGTTAATTATAATTATATATAAAAGTTTTCAACTAATCTTCAATTTACTTTTAGAATGTGAATTTAACTTGTAACAATTGTTGTTTTTCCAGCAACAATTCTCACTTATTATGATTATGCTTTATTTTTTAAAGCGACCCCTACACGCTCAATAATATTGCACAAAATCTGAGGTTGTACAATATTATTGAACGTCTGTAGGTTATATTGAAGAGTTGTACAATATATTGTGCTGATCAAAAACAGTTTGAAATATATTGTACAATGAATGAATATTGTAACGTCTGTAGGCTCTGAAGATATTATTGCGCAATACCATTTTATTTGTTTAAGTTTCGATTTGTTAATTATTTTGTAATGTCATATTTGATGGCTATTATTTGAACCAGTTTGACTTATTAATTTGCAAGACTAGTTATTTATTTACTGCTTTGTAACGTCTTTATCATTTAATATTTAGAATTAAACAACAATTGGATTAATGTACAATTCCTACATTCAATTTATTGTACAAATTTCTTTTAAATTATTGAACTGTCTGGAGGGAAGTTCAATAAATTTCACAAGTTGATTGCACAATATTATTGAGCGTGTAGGGGCCGCTTAAGTTTTTCATTATAATACAATTGAATTCGAGTTTTAACAATGAATTGTTATGTTTTTCCAGCAACAATTCTAATTTAATAATAGTATCCTTTGTTCTTTAAAGTTTTTCATTGTAATACAAGTGAATTCAAGTTCTAACAATGAATTGTATTAAAATTAATTACTTGCTTTAGATTAATTAGAAGGTTTTTGTAAATCATTACATATTTAAAATAAAAAACATGTATTTTATTTATTTTTAACAGATTTCAATTTTTTTCGCTGATGATGTCGTACAACTACGACGAAATGTTCGATATTGTATATTGTTCATTGTATGATGAAATATACTGTTTTTAATTAAATAGTCGTCATCATTTGAAGTATGGTCTTCTTTTTCCAACTTACACCTGTCTTTCCTAATTAGAAGTGTTTTTTGTGGAGCTAAGAGCCAAGTAATAAATCAAGGGGTATTTTAAGGTCCAATTATAAATTAATTAAATATTATTTTATAAAAAAACGCTATGTCGTTTCCAACAAATCCGGTTCTAAATCATCGTAAAATTTTATCAGAATTCAATAAAAGGTATTATATATAATGGTTTGTTTAAAAATATTTTGTAATTTTTTTAAAATTATTTTTGAAAAAAATTCACTGAAAGGTGTAAGAGTTTATAAAAATTCAATTCAAGTGTATTATCACGGTGACTATACAAGGTGTACGAACTCCACGTATGCATAAGGGGCTCTAAAAATAAGAGAGCATTAGTGTTGCGTGTGTACCAAAACGGTAGAGGAATGAAACGGCAGTTTGAAAGAGAGATAATTTAAAATTATAAAATAAGTCATTTAGGTTGTTTAAATATAAATAGTGGAAATAAAATCAATAATTATTAAAAAATAGTCAAAAATAAAGAAGTAAACGATAACAATAAATTTCAAATTACAGTACAAAAGCAAATTAGCGCCGTAAGTGGCGAAAAAAGAAAACGTAATATACACGATTTGCGTTGACAATTCTGGCAATTCCCCCATTTGAGTTCGTTGTCCTTGTGTAGTGTCCATGGGTATTATATTCGGAAATATAAAACCAATACCTAAGGAAAAACTTTCTTTCGGCCGCCAAGGCTGCTTTAATGTCCTTCCTTCCCTCAATATCCTTTTGCGATCGATTTACAACACCAATATATCCTCTACGTAATGGTAATAATTTATTTTCTAGAATATCACGGGCATCTGTACCTTCATCCATTAAATCTAGTTTTGTAATAACACCAATAGTACGGATTCCTGTAACAATTAAAAAAATATTATTATTTTGAAAATCTGAAATTATTTTATAAAATTTGTCATACAAACCTTGTGGATCTACTTCTTTGGCTAATTTTAAAGCATCTGAGTTGGCCAAATCGGTATTAGCTGGTGTTACGGCTAAAATCAGGCAACTGTCTCTCTTAATAAATTGTAAAATCATCGCGCGAATCTGTTGTTCAATATCTGGTGGCTGATCACCAATTGGAACTTTTGTTAAGCCAGGCAAATCAATTAATGTTAAATTTAAAACTGTAAAGTAATATTTAAATTGTCGATTTATGTTTTTTATTTGATAAAATCATAAAACATGTATTTATTGATGTATACGAACCATTTGGCGAATATACTCTTAAGTTAATTGGTATATTTGAAATGCCTTTATTGCTACCAGTAACTCGATCAGTTTCTGCTTCGATTTCCTGACGTACTTCATTAAAATCGACAAACTTTTTGCCCTTACAATGAAGAAACTCAGCATATTCTGAAAAAAAAGTAACATTAACTATATTCTAAAGTGATAATTAGAAAAATGGTAAAATAAGTTTACCAAGCCATAACTAGTATAAATTTTTCTAAGGTACATATACAGGGTGTCAAAAAACAAGTGTCGCCAATAATATTCATGTCTCTATAATTTCATTATACGAGTCCTGAAACTATCTCTTTTATAATTTGTGAAGGTTTTAATATTAAAATTTTAAATTTAACCGGTAATGACAGAAGACAATTCTTTGACATCCTTAATTCATCAAAGTGTATTATGGTCCGTCTACACGACAATGACTTGCCTGCGCGTTCAGTTTGTACAAGTAAATAAATTCACAAAATAATTTAGCATGTATAAACATATAAATTTTTAACAATAAAAAAAATAACAGGAAATACAATAACAATAAACTGATAAAAAACATTTAAAAAAAAAAACAGATAGTTAAATACTTTTACATATTACAATATTACATTTACACATTTCAATACAATTACCAAAAAAATAAAAAATAAATAATAATATAAAATTATATTTTTATATGTTATCCGTCGATAACTGTTTACAGAAATCATCACACAGACAATGTGTTTGTTACTGATCAATACCTGTTTGCAGTAACATCGCACACATGTTCTATATGGTAGTTTTAGCTATTACATAGATGCTGTGTACTCGAACCGTAAAGTGTTAACTAATTTACTTAGTGATAATAGAAATAAGAAAAAAAATTAAATAATTAGAATAACTGGGACTTTAACTCGCGTACCCTAGCTCACTAGTCCCAATACTCTACCGATTTCGTCAATTTGAGGAGCCTATTTTTTTTTTTTTATTAAAAAATTTGGCTTTGTTCTTGAGAAGCCTAATGGTAGTTATATTGTACGTAATTAAACTATAACAAAAATAGAAAATTTGACTCACTATAGCTTCTAAAATTATGGACTAAAATTTTTCGATATAGTTTTAATTGAAAGCTCTTATAAAAGAGTAGTACCTCTAATTTTTTCAGATTTTTTGGATTTCATGTTTATTTTTTGATTTCTCTAACTTTTAAAGCATTTAAAGTCACCGATGCTTTAAAATTTTTTTTATGAGTTGAAAATCAAATAACCAATTCTATAGGTCATTTTTTACACAAGATGCCAGACAGATTATGCGAACTTTTTCAACGCTAAAAATGAGCATTTCAGTGTTGTATAAAAAAACACCGTCAAATATTTCTCATAATCTACTATTTATACTAACTAAATCTAAAATTGTTATAAAAAGTTACGGGACACTTTGTATGTATGAAAAAGAGACAATAAATCACTACAAGTAACCCCCGAAGAACACGATTAATTGGTTCCGTATTCTTTGAAACCGTGTTGCTCGATTTAATTGTGAAATTAAAAAAAAAAAAAACTACGTATTATATGACAATAATATGACATATAGTACGGTGCAATTAGACTCAAACCTCAACATCCAAAGTAACAGTTTCACTCCAACTCCAAATTGTTCTATACAGTCCACATATTGTTTGGTAAAAAGTTACACCATTTTGAGCGTGGGTTTTGGGGAGAGGAGGGTAGAAGTAGACAAATTAACGGTTTTCGTCAGTTTTTTTTTAAATATTTCGAAAACTATGCAGTTTAACGCAAAAACTGCCTATACAAAAATAATCTGCATTAAATTGCGAACAAAAATAGTCCTATGCATAATCTTGCTGAAGTGAAGAGTTCCAGAGTTATAGAGGGTGTGAAAGTAGCAATTTTTAGTATTTTTAAATTTTTTGGAAAAAATATGACACATTATCACTAAGGAAACTAATTTTTCTTATACAGGATTGTGTTTTGTAAAAGGAAATTGCGATTAATCCTCTTCAAACATCGCACTCTCCTCTTCTAAATCTTCGTCTATGATGGTCGTATCCCTGTTGTCACATCCTAGCCCTGAACAATTACCGCATATGCTTGAGCAGTTTAGACCACTCTTTCTGCATTCGCAGTTACCGACGCATTCGTCTTTGCAAGCGCACACTATGAGGGAAAGTAATTCCTCGAGAGCTGCAGGACGTGCTGTTGTAATTGGTCTCAGGTGATCGTCAGTCTTCTTTCACCCCCACTCGAGCGGATTCTTCTTCTTATTCAGCCACTGCTGTACCTGGTGAAGTGGTGATAGGTGCAGCAGTGGCTAAAAATACTAAAAATTGCTACTTTTACACCCTCCGTAACTCTGGACCATTTTTGTTCGCAATTGAATATAGATTATTTTTGTACATGACACTTTTACGCTAAACCCCATAGTTTCCGAAATATTAAAAAAAAACCGTTAATTTGCCTACTTCTACCCGCCTCCCCCCCAAAACCCGACGCTCAAGATGGTGTAACTTTTTGCCAAACAATATGTGGACTGTATAGAACAATTTGGAGTTGGAGTGAAATTGTTACTTTGGATGTTGAGGTTAGGCCGTTTTTTCGAATAACTGCACCGTACTGGAAATAATTTGGAAATAATTTTATATCAAATAATATATGTATTTTATTTTTTTCAAAAGACTCGAAAATTGTGTAATTTGAAACCGTCTAAATCGGGGGAAAGTACCCGTGTTCTTCGGGTGTTACCTGTACTTTAAAATTTCTTTAATATTTTATTAAAAAATTTGAATTTACAAAGAGATGCACTCAGAGTGAATTTGCAGTTTTGATAAAACTTTGTTGGTGTGTAAAATAGGCAAAAATAAGGGATCCCTATTTTTTTTACCGACCATCTTCCACGTTTACGGGGTGGAATCAACTCCTAAAGTTGGGAGTTCAAATCGTATTTCTTAAGATATCTCGAAAACGATAGAGAAAAACTTTAAATCGACAAAATGTTACTCTTTGAAAGATCTATTCTCCTGTATAGATTAAACCAGGGTCGAGTTCACAGGAGAGGTTGGCGGGGTAAAGATGGAGGTAAATTTTCTTGTACAGCCTAAGTCGTTCAATGTATCAAATTTTTACCATCATAAATAGAAACAGCACCAAAAATTAGGGGATTGAGGTTTTTGCGATTTTTTCGAAGTAAGTGTGGTATACAAAACATATAAGGAAGAAAAAAAAATAGGGTACATTATATTGCATTATTATTGATTGCAAGTTCGTTCAAATACAAGCTATAAGCGTTTACTAATAGAAAAAATTTTGTTTTTGGATTTCAAATAAGAATTTCACGAGTTATTCTGCCTACGGCGAAAAGTCAGCGACTTTCGACAACTAGCTGCCATTTGCCTAATTTTCTTTTTTTTTTCATGAAAATTTTTTTTCCCATTATCTCTAAATAATATATAAAAATATGGCAAAAATTGGAATAAATTATATTTTCTTATACCTATTGCAAAAAAAAAAAACCGAAAAAAAATTTTTTTTTTGTTGAAAAAACCTATGTAACCCCTTAAAAATGTACAAATAAAAAGAAACACTTTTCAACCTGTTCGATACCTATATTAAAACCACACAACAAAATAACATTGAACTTTTCAGGATAAATATGACTACATATACATATACGTATGTATAAAAGAAAGAAAAGATATGATGTATCACCGAAGATAACAGTACACAGTCGTATTTTCATTCAAGCTTTTCCCGAAAAGTAGGTCAAGGTTAGTCCAGTCAGTTGATTAATTATGAATAAAACGTTGTTTATGAAAATATTCAAATTTAATTTTCCAATATGTATAGGTATATCCTATTTATTTATGGTATTTATTAATTAAGTGGAATTTTCAGAGATAAATACATATTTTGTATTTCTTTAAAAAAACATTTTATTCACATACATAACACATGGCTTCTCGCATGAACAAATGGATACGTCTACTGTAGTTTCACAATACCAATTATAAATGTTTATTTTTCAACAGAATTACATACTGTACATATTTATGTAATGGTTTGAAGCACCAATGTGTGGTGAGTGACATTTTTATAATAATGAAATAACTTTTTTAATTTAGTCAATATCTGTTCTGTGGATGTAGATAAGGCTGATATCTTGCATTTATATGAATGAAGTTACATACTTGATAATTGCTAACTATCGTTCAACACTCAACTAACAAAAAAACACTTTTTTATCTAGAAAAGTTTTTTTTTTAAAATTTATTTTAAGAAAACTACTATTTCTTTATATTTAAAACAGGCTGAGCATACAGTAAGGATTGTTGAAAATTATACATTTATTCTTTTACTGCAGGGGTGCCAAACCGCGGCCCGCGAGCCGCATGTGGCCCGCCTGGAATTTTTCTTGGCCCGCGAGATTCATCACACTTATACAAAATATATTTATTTTATAATGACCAAGGTAGTGAAAACCAATGTATTAAAAAAATACATTACTTGTGCATCCATATATTCAAAAATTTTAATTATATAATTTTGTATGCGGCCCGCGGAGTTATGATCCGCTTCCAAAGTGGCCCGCAAGATCATTTGGGTTGGCCACCCCTGTTTTACTGTATAACCTACCGGGTGATTCAAAGAGACTCTGGCTGATGATTTTTAATTTTCATCAAGTGAACTATTGATAAGGGCATAAAAAATTTAGTAGTAATTCTTTTGTTTGCTAGTTAATAAAATATGTTTAAAATTAGTAAAATAAGACTTTGAGGGTCTGTAACTTTGTAACTATTTATAATGCGAGAAATTTGACAGGAACTTTTTTGTAAAGCATCAATCAGACTACAAAACTGTCATTTAACTTTTTGTTCTATCTTTAATAGTTTAACTTAAAAATGTAAAAAACCAAAATTTCAAAGAATTTAAATTTTAAGGCTCTGTAGACAGTGAAATATTGATGATAGAAATTTGACTCAATGAAATTTTTTGTTCAAAATTTAATGCTTAATACGGTGTTTTGATTCATTTTATGGAAAAAAAAATTCTTTATAGCTTGCAGCAGTAAATAATATAAAAAATATTTTTTTTTTGTGTTATTTTAACGGGAAAACTTTAGGTTCGATGATGAACCTTTAAAAATTGAACAGCAATCAATCAAAGCAAGAGAAAAAAAAACATTAATTATAATAATTTACTTTGGTAAAATTAATTTTTGATGGTTTTTCAGCATTTAATCAGTATATTACATAAAAATATAAGTTATTGTATGCAATAAGTTTTTTACAGTTGTATTTATCACAAGTTTCATAATATAACCGCATAAAAATGAAATAAAATGTCTTCATATGTAAATTAATGCTTTATCTTGTTTTAAAAAAGCAACTTTTAAAGAAATCATGAAGTTCTGAGCGTTTTGAGTTATATATTTTCTATGAAACTTTTTTTATGCGGTTCCGATCCACCGCATAAAATTTTTTTACAATCTGGAACGAACTGTACGTTTTATAGCTATTTATGAAGTTTTTGAATATTTTTTATGCGGTCTCTGTCCAGCGTATAAAAAAAGGTTCAGCTATACTAACGCACGCAACTATACTAAACTTTTTTACTATATTATACTAAACTTATACTACTAAAAGTTAATTCTTCAACTTCTTGAATCGTAAGTTCACCTTTACATAGTACGTAACTTGACGTATAAGCAACATTTACCATTGTATTTTCTAGTTACTGTAATTACAAAAAATGATAAGTCATAAAAGCTTACTTACCTTTCTAAGAATGTAAGTAACCGCTTACCGTCAATTAGTAAATAGATTTTTCTATGGAAATAATCTTTTATAGACGCTTACTATTTATTTTTTATTAACACTATGCGGCCCGAGCACTTTCACAGTAAACTTCCCCGGAAGCCGGCAATATTTTTAAACAAATTTTATGTAAACAAGTACATAAAATGATTCCACAGAACATTAAATGATTCAACATGTATGTGTTATGCAGGTTAAAAGATGAGTACATAGTTATTATTATTTTGATAAAATACACATATCCATACAAGCATACAACACACACATACATAGATTGTGGATAAAAATATTATTGTCAGATGAAGAGATAGATTAAAACATATTATGTACAAAAAATGAAAAGTGTCCGGTACGTAGTAATAAATTACTTTTATTAGAATAATATAAAATGTTTTTTATAGGTAAATATTTTTAAGTGTTTTGTTTATTATTCTAAATATTGATCGCGGTCGGCCTCTGTGGATGTTTTGTTTGGTTTCGGATGCCGAAGCCATGGGACTGAAAGTGTTAAAATTGCATTTTCGATGAATTTTATTATATTTTACTCATTTTTTTTTCAATTTATTCATCATTTTTTCGGTTGAATAAATAACTTACTCATACTCGGCCCGTAAGTTTATTTTTGTGGCCATGGATGTCTAAGAATCCTCGGCTTTCAGCCTCGGATTTTAAAATTGCATCCGAGGCCACAAAAATAACACTCACGGTCCTCGCTAAGTAACATAATATGAAAATTTGTTAGTTAATGCATACGTACTTTTCAGACTTCCTGTATTATTTAATTAATATATAATTTTATAACTAACCTGTATTAGAGTTTATAAGCTGCAAAATAAGAGGACGACGTGTAACAATTCCGGAACCACGTGGCAGGAAATCTCTGAAAAATAAATAATTTAATTAAAGATCATACTAAACTTTATTGACAATAATTTCTTATGTCAATAAACTTGGGCAATATGTATATACGTTTTGTAAAATATCGGTGTCACAAAATTGTTTGGCTTAGTGGATCGGACAGGTGAATATCGTATAAATAAAATACCCCAACTGCAATATCCTGCATAACATAGCGAATTTCCGTTTATAAAAATTAGTTTTTCTCGAAAACCTGTTTACATCGGACCAGCGCCGGATAAAGGGGCGGGCAAGGCGGGCGACTGCCCGGGGCGCCAAATTTTGAGGGGCGCCGATATAAAAAAAAATATTTTTTACTTTCATTATTTTTTTAGATTTTATAAATTAAAATTGATCATTTTTCAGGAGACATCGATTTTTTTAGCAAGCAATAAATTGTTTTCTCTTTAATAATACCAAATAAAGGTCACAACACTAATTATTTATTTTATTATTGTCAACAGATTGAATAATTGTAATATTATCTATATGAAAACCATTTGTATGGTCAAAATTTGTAATAACTCAAAAAAAGAATAATAGACAAAAACAAAAACTTACTAATAAAAATAATTAAACCTAAGAATTTTTATCAAGCCCTAAGGGTATGTATAAAAAACTGTGGATAGCAGTGTGTCAGAGTGTGTCAAATACCGCTTAAGGCATTTACAATTAGTCGTTCGGTGTCGGTCACCGAATGCACGACAATTGTTATGTATTGTGAGATCATTGTTGCTTAAACTGTACGTTGCTCTGTCCGCTGATACGTGTTATGTAGTTGTGTGTGTGACCGTTCACCCACATGCAAACATCAGAGTCACACGTCTACAAATGTTTTACATACCATTTTTTTTTTTTAATTTGCAGTAAATTTGTATATTCTTGTATGAAAGGGCGCCAAATTTTGTTTGGCCCGGGACGCTCAAAACCCTAGAACCGGCCCTGCATCGGACAATGGTTCCAAAACGTATCTTATGGATTTTTTCCGTTCTTTGTCATGGTGTAAAAAAATTTTGAAAAACTTTTCAATTTTGGCAAATTTTTGCACAATTTTTGAGATTTTTAACATCGGACGTGCTTGGTTGAAAAACTCGACCAAGATTTTTGGACTTCCAACGTTTTCACCAAATTTCGTAAAAATAGGATGTTTCGTTCGAGAGTTATCGCGCGGACACAGATATATATATATATATATATATATATATATATATATATATATATATATATATATATATATATATATATATATATAAATTTTAGTGAACATCATTTTTGATTTTTAGGGACTCAAAACCAATTGCTGTCATAGTTTTGGATTCAAGGCGCGCCATAACAGTGGCTGTAATAGCTGAATTTTTGATTTGAAAATTTGCTAAAAGAAAAATGGTAGATAGTGACAATGGTCGGAAGAGTAGTACGACTATGATCAATCATCCTGGTGGTGGTAGGTCACCCGGAAAAAAATATCAGTTCTTCAATAAAAGGGGACGAGCAAAAAAAAGAAAGAAAACAGCGGCCAACTGTTGTTAACATCAATTCTTACTTTATTACGTCAAGTATAGTGTCAAGAATTAAATAATATCTAGTGCAGTGTTTTTCAACCTGTGGGTCGCGAAGCCTTTTTAAGGGGGTCGCAGTTACTTTAACAATAAAACCACTCTAGTTCAACATATAATATTTAATAAAGAAAAGGTTAATAAATTAAAGGTTACATTAATGTGATGGTTTCATACTTTCGCTTAATAAAATTTCAAAACAAAAAACTGCAGCTTATTTTCAATAATAATAAATCCGAGTTTTAAATAATTGTCGTCATATAGACGCTTTTTCTTTGCTTTTCTTTCATTACGCTCATTAGAACTTGAAGTTGGCGGTTGTGCATACCTTCCTAGAAACTCATCCATTTTCAATAATTACAATGAGCACAGAATTTTGGATATTAGACAATAAAAGACAGTGAGCAACTACTAAACAAACAACAAGTCAATTCAATAAATTTAAACACAATTCAAAGAATTCAAAAGTGTCATCCTTTACTCGCCTGATGCTCCACGCAGCACTCGTCACGTTGCGCTATGTCTCGCTCACACAAGTCACGCGCGCGTTCAGAAGCTACTATGAGTCGACAACTTCGATGTCGATATAGAAATATGCCTGTTTCAAGTCCTTTGTTACGTATTTAATTGACACTTAACTGAAAATAATCAATAATGATGAACGGATTCGATATTTATAACATAGAACAAAAGTTAAAAATAGCAGAGGGTTGGGTCGCGAAATATTTTTCTATACTAGGGGGGTCGCGAAATATTTTTCCATACCAGGGGGGTCACGCCATGAAAAAGGTTGAAAAACACTGATCTAGTGTATATTTTTAATTCTCGGGAGGGGTCATGACCCTTTGACCCGCCCTTGTATACGCGCCTGATTTGACATATTTTCAGACATAAACTTGACGTTTAAAATTTTCAAGATGGCGAATTGATGAATTAGCTTGACACTTGGGAGATTTTTGTTTTTAATTCTGTTTGTTTCTTTCTTTTTCTAAATTTTCTAGTTGTTGTCAAATGTCAACCTAGAATTAATGTTACAGCTTTGAAAATCTTTCTTCACAAATAATAATAATAAAATTATGTTAAGACATATGTCTTGACATCAATTATGTCTAGTGGAGACCCCGTGTTACGCTATTTCTAAGTAACAATTTGCGGAAAAGGTAAGTTTATACTTTTGGCGCCAATCAAATTCTTTCTTCATATTTCATAAGGGCAAGTTAATTAAAGATTGTTAACAAATAAATATGATCATTTATTAAAATTTAAATTCGTATACATATTGTTTATTCAATGTTATATAGAGTGTTAACAGAGGTGTACAAAATTCACTCAAATATGGTCCATTTCACTTAAATTTAACCATGCTTCATCACTTATGAATTTAAATAATTTCCGTTTTCTTGGCTTTATCTCTTTCATTATTGCACTTACGTAAATTTTAAAATTGCAGTTTGCTTTTAGAAAAGAATAGAAGATTGATTTGTTTTGAATATAAGAATTATTTAATTTTTTAACTTTGACTCATGATCAATTGTATTTGAAACAGAGTATATATCTTTCTTGCAAATATACAGTAAAACTTTGCTAATTTGACCTGGGGCCCGTTTCCTGAAATCATTCGCAAATAAAACGTATAGGTACGCAATTCTCAATTTACGAACGCTTTTTCAAAAAAAGTAGTTTCTGGAAAAAAAACGTATACGTTTAATAAAACGTATTCACAATTTATTGTTCGCATAGAAACGGATGGTTGAAACCGTTCGAATTCTATTTTTTTTCTAATATATGAATAACTAGCATTTACCCGCGGCTTTGCCCGCGTGGAATTTGAAATTATGGCATGATATACTTCAATGATTCTTTTTTATACTGTTTTAAATATATATTTTCCCACGGGAATAAGACTTTCCACGGGAGTTAGATATTTTCCCGGGATAGAAAGTAGTCTGTGTCCTTTCTCATCGTCTCTGTAAACAATATGCAAAGTTTGAAATCAATCATGCTTTCTTTTAATAGTCAGTTGTTATTTCATTGTTTCATCTTAAATTCATTTTCCCTCGGGAATGAGATATTTCATCGGGATAAAAAGTAACCTATGTTTATCGCTGTATATCGTCATATTTGCCTCTCATCATTTTTTGGTTCATTTAAAATATACGTATTTTCCCACGGGAAATTTCCCGGGGTATAAAGTAGTTTGTGTCCTTTCTCATCCCTTCTGTTAGCAATATGCAAAGTTTGAAATCATTTATCCGTTTTTTAATAGTCAGCTGTTGTAATTTAAGGCATTTTCCCTCGGGAATGAAGTATTTTCTCGAAATAAAAAGTAGCCTATAACCGTCTTTGGCCCGCAAGCAACGTCTGTGCAAAGTTTCAAGTTGATTGGTTAAACTGTTGAGGCGTGAAAGCCAGTCAAACAAACAAACAAACAAACTCACTTTCGCATTTATAATATTAGTAAGGATTTCATTTTTTTATTTTTCTACAAATGAAAGAAAAAAAAATATAATGAATATTGTAACCAAAGCGGTTATTATAATGGGAAAATTTTGGAAATCAAATTAATGAAAGTCCGAGGATATTTATTTAATCACAGAAATAATGCATTTGATTTGTCAAATAGAAAATTCAAAAAGAAAAAAACTTTTATGTAAGAATTTGGTTCCGCGACTAAAAGGGATATGATACCTTTAAGGAGTTCCAATTGTAAATAATTATCTTTTTCCTCAAAATGAGGTTTTAGTGATGCTTCTCTGACGCCTATTTTTCACTTATTTCTGCCAATAACAATCGTATGCACCATTAAACATCGTATGCACCGGCTTCGTATTCATTTTCTTCTTTATTCTTAATTAGGATTTTGCTTCGAGTTAGGGTACATGCAAGCACGATATGATTATGATTTTTTAGCTCCCAATAGATAAAAAATTAGATATGAAGCCGAATGTCATAGAAAAACCGTTATTTTGCCTTTCGGTTATTTTGTCTACGATTATTTTAACGCAGTTTCTTTGTTACGAAGTTGGAGAACTTTGAAGCATTAGTGTAGAAAAGTTGGTTGAAAATTTCCTATTTTTTGGTAAGGATAATTCTTTGCTCGTGCTTATATTTCCACTTTTCTTATTTCGTCCACATTTAATATTATTTATTTATATATTTATTTATAATTAATTAATACGTTGTCTCGTTTCCCAAGAGTAACATAATATTTAGATATAAAACAATATGTAATTACTTGTTATACATAGTTATCTTAATTTAAAATTTAGCAAACATAATTATTATTACCAAGGAAATAATCAATTTTTATTGTTTAAAAAAGGATAAAAGTTTACATTTGCGGTGTTGTCATATTTAATTTTTATGAAAAATAAAAGCATACTTTTTGTATAACGAATGCTCTCATGAGATGTTCAAGAAACTACTTGCGAACGTTTAGAAAAACGTATACGCATCTACAGTATTCGCAACTTTCGTATACGTAACTATGCGAACGATTTCAAGAAATGGGCCCCTGATTTGCTGTCGATGCGAATTAGCGAAAATTCCGAATTATGGAACACTTCTAAAATCACATGTAATCCTGATTTTTACGGACATCGTGTCCTTAATTTAGATAAATTTCAAAGCCTAAGTGTATGTAATAATTTAAATCGGTAAATTCAGTAATAAATAAGAAGAAAAATTTTAATTACTCTATGTTTAATTTTAATAAAAATTGACTACAAAATATATTATATTACACACTAATTTACTATGTAAATTTTTTTTTGTCAGTTCGAATTACATATAGAAGTTCTGAATTAGTGAAGTCAGAAATAGCGAGATTTTACTGTACTTCTATTACTACGTAGAAAAATCATCTTCTAGTTACAAAACAATTTGAATCATAGTATAACCTTCTGCACAAAATATTTCATAGATACTTTTAATTTTCGATAGATGCATTTCTGACACCTAATCACCTGACAAATAAAACCGATGCTAAAATTTCACATTTGAAAGTTTGATATTATGTGAACGATAGAATTCGCTAAAAATTTCTTAGGCCCGGTTTACATTAAACACTACAGTGTCGCTCTCGACATGTTCTAAATCCGGTAAAGTTTTTTTATGTTCACATTCTAGTGCCGTTTACTATTCGTTCTCTTCAGACTGTAGTGCCGCTTTTGATACGTTTCTCGGTTCAATGAAATCTTTTCTTAGTGTAATTGTATGGTAACTGAGTGAAGTGGGATCAAAAACGAATTCACATTATATAGATGCAAGTAGTGACCGATCGAAATTTCGGCTTCGGCTTCGGCCACCTTTGGTCGCAAAATGCATGTTCGGCCACACATTCGGCTTCGGTCGAAAAAAAGCCGAAGGTATGTCGAAGACGAAAGTGGCATTCTATCACACAATGTTATTTTATTTATTCCTTTTTTAAGCTAGATTACTTTTATAATTCTGTATAAGTTGAATTTAATTCAGGGTGGCAATTGAAAACCAATTTCAAAATTCCCTGACTTTTCCCTGACTCTGAATAAAATTCCAGGACGTACTTCGAAAAAAGTATTGTTTGAAAATAAAGTAATTTCTAAAGTTTTTTGACGACCTTTTTTTTATTTTGCTCATCAGTGGCAAAAAATACAACTAAAGAACAAAAAAAAAAGGTCGTCGACTATTAAAGGACGCTCTCGCCGGGGCGAAAACTGAAAAAATCCCTGGATACGAATGAAATTCCCTGACTTTTCCAGGTCGATCGCCACCCTGTAATTCTATATTTTAATAGTTTTTTGCGTATTGTTTCTTCAAAATAATTGTAACTCCATACAATTTTTTTAAATTCCCAACTAAACGGTTCTTTATAGACTATAGAGGAAAAGGATGACCGTAACTTTATTCATTGTTGAGTTTACAATATAAAAATTCGCCAAGTGCATCTTGTACACGTATTAAGTCAGAATTTCGTAGTTAGTACCTAGAATTTTTCACAATTTTCTAAATAAAATATTTCTTGCTTTTATTTAATGTTTTTAAAAAAACGACACTGACCTTCGGTTGGACACTAGATACAAGTCATGGCAAGTCTGATCTCACTCTGAAAAAGTATTCTTCGAGATGTATCGGTAATGGTCCGCGATTGAAACCGTACTTCGATCGAGCGATGATACGAATACACTCATTGTTTATTTTGTAAAAATATTTTATCGAACCAAGAGCGTATCGAGTGTGAAAAGAACCTCATAGGTAAACTTCTAAACTCTCTAAATTTGTACAAACTTTCAACGCAATATAAAGTTTTTGTCATTGTATAATTCTAATTGTTAAATATTAATATTTAATATTACAAAAAAATTTGAGAGATAATTGCCAAAGATCTTTCTCTAAGCAAATTTCTGTCACGTTCATTTAACAAATATAGTGTAAAAAAAAATGAGGATAATATGTATTGCGAGCAAAATCGATTTAAAATACAGGTCGCCCATCTCAACTTAAAAACACAATTAGTTTTCAATCTATAAAGTGGGCCAATTTTTGTCGATACATTTGTTGTCATTTAACCCTCCCACTTTCCAATGAATTTATAATGCAATAAATATTATATAAATTGTCTTACAATCAGTAATCAGTTATTGAAATAAATAAATACATACCGAGGGAGTTTTTTGAGAGTTGACATTTTTATTACAGTCAAACCGTTGATTTAATCAAAAAATTGTTCAAATAACAGCTGTAGGTACCGACGGGAACAACCGATTGCTATAGTCAGAAGCTTTATAGGTCTTATGGTTTTCAAGCTATGATGCAAACTTATAGTTTTTTAAATGGAAACATATGTTTAAAAGTTTTTCAAAAATTTATTACTGATTCAAAATTACCAGTAACACTCAAATTTTCATTGTTTTATCTCATATTTTTGAATAATTGCGTTATAAAAATGACACTTTTAAATGTCGTATTTAGGATTTTACGTAATTTAAAAAGATATTAGCTCAATATGGCTACCATTTTAATCAATGTAATTTTAAGATCCCAGGACCCTGGCCGACCTCATAAATATATAAGCTATATCCATCTAAATAGTTTACCTCCGTAATAGTGAAAAAATTTTCAAAATCGGTCAGTTATTTTATTTTTGACACTTTTGGGTCCCACTGACGCTGTCGGACCTTACATAACGTAATCTATTATCAATATAAAACAGTTTAGCTCTCTAACAGTGAAAAAATTTTCAAAATCGGTCGGATAGTTTATTTTTGGCGCTTTTAAGATCCCAGGACCCTGGCCGACCTCATACAATATATAAGCTATATCCATCTAAAATTGTTTACCTCTGTAGCAGTGAAAAAATTTTCAAAATCGGTCAGTTATTTTATTTTTGACACTTTTGGGTCCCATGGACCCTGGCGGATCTTACATAACGTAATCTATATCTATCTAAAATAGCTTACCTCTCTAACAGTGAAAAAATTTTCAAAATGGGTGGGTTAGTTTATTTTTGACACTTTTGGGTCCCATGAACCCTAGCAGACCTTACATAACGTAACCTCTATCTATATAAAATAGTTTAGCTCTCTAAGAGTGAAAAAATTTTCAAAATCGGTCGGTTAGTTTATTTCGCGCTTTTAAGATCCCAGGACCCTGGCCGACTTCATACAACATATAAGCTATATCCATCTAAAATTGTTTACCTCTGTAATAGTGAAAAAGTTTTCAAAATCGGTCACTTATTTCATTTTTGACATTTTTGGGTCCCATGGTCCAATTCGCTAAAAGACAATTTTTACTTTACTGATGTCACTTAGTATGTTTTAAATGTCTGTGACTGTTCGTTAATGGCCATACGGGCCGAAACATGTCACAGACATTTAAAACTTTAAATAAAGTGGTATCAGTAAAGTAAAAATTGTCTTTTTATTTTTAAAATTAATTAATTTAAATAATTTTTTTCAAATTAAATTGCCCCCTGTTCTAAAAAGCAAATATCTTTTAAAACTATAAAATTTCTTGTGAAATTGAGGTAGGTACCTATACAATTTAATTTTCAAGAAAAAAAATTTAACTAAAACATGGACATTCAATTTAATGTGCTAGCTTTAAAACAAAAACAAAATTACGATTTTGACTTTGACAATCGTTTAGTTTGTGTATAGATACATAAAGACACGTTTATACTGGTTAAGACACGTTAATAATATAAAAGATTTATTCGATTAAAAAATAATTACAGTCTAATTGATCAAATTTTATAGTATAATGAGATTCTCTTTATCATTATTAGATATTATTTCTAGTATTTTATAATCAATCTCATCATAGATTTTTTATTTATATTCCGCGCGACATAAACATTGCTTACGGTATGCATACATATAATTAAACTAAAGAATATTGGGTATGTTAAACAAGGGCAAAAAATCTTTAACCCAAAATTTTGAAAATTATTTTTAATTTTTCTGGAAAACCGGTATCGCTCCAAGGACGTTTTTTATCCAGTTTCTTGTACTTTTCGCAATGGTATAAAAAATCTTTAAATTCTAATGTTTTTAGCACTTTAGATACTTTTTGTCAAAAGTGCCCAAAAAATCTACTTCTGGACATCCGACGTGTCTGGCTAATGAACTTAGCCGAGCGAATCGGGATTCCAGGTTGCGTATCAAATTTCGTAGGCATTAAACGTTTCGTTCGAGAGTTATCGCGTACACACATAAATATATATATATATATATATATATATATATATATATATATATATATATATATATATATATATATATATATATATATATATAAATAAATTTTAGTGTAGATTTTTGGGTTCTAGAGGCTCCAAAACAAATTTCTGCCATAGTCCCGGACTTAGGTCTTGTCATAAGAGCTGCTGTAATAGCTACATTTCCAGAATGGAAATTCGCTAAAATGGCAACTCTCAAAAAACTCACGCGGTATACTTATACGTATATACACATAAAGAAATAAGAAATAATTGTAATTCTTTTAATTCTGTAAACAGGTGTTCCTAGTAATTTGGATACCTAAAAATTATTAAATAAATCAAAGAATACTACGGAAATGTACGTAACGAATGTGTAAGACAGAAAACAATAATTTAAAATCAATAATATTTGAGCGTTACTGTACGGTATTTTATATGTATTTACTAATAATAAGTAAAACACTGGAAAATTATCACTTTTATTTATGAAATTGTTTTGATAATGATCATATTGATTGAAACAAGTTACAACACTGAATAAATAAAAGAAGTATTTATGCAAAGTATAATTATTAGCAATAAAAATTTACTATAATAGTGCTAAATATGTACTTTCTTGTGTAAAATTACCCTAACTGATATTACAGGCAAGCCCCGAATAACACGGTACTTGAAGAACACGAATACCTTCTCCCGAATTACACGCTTTCAAATTGCTTACAGTACCTTCTCCAAAAAAAAAAAAAAAAATTTAAAACGTAACGTCTTTTTTTAAATTTTTATGCCTAAAAAGGAATCCCGTTTTGTAAGCTATGTATAAATAAAAATACACCAATTTTTAAATTTTTGAGTTCCAACTTTGAAGGGTTGTTTCACCCGTTACAATTGTTACTTATTGTTAGAAGTAGCTGATATTTTTTATGTTATTATAGTAGGGGAGCCCATGATGCTAAATGGGGACATTCTCGAGCGTCGTTGAGACCTATTGATTTTGAAGATTAGATGATATGAAAAAAAAAGTTATATGATGTATATCCTTTCAGTGGGGGGGGGGGAGCGTCTACAGATGTTCAAAAATGTAAAAACACTGTGACACTGAAATATTCGAGCGCGTCAGATATTTATAGGGAATGTTAAGTGACCCCAAAAGAAGCTCCGATTCAAAATTCTGACGATTCGGACGTAACGTAAGCTCTTCGGGCTTTTTGGAAATGCAAAAAATTGTAATTTTGAAATACTTGAGCGCGTCAGATTTTCATATAGACGATTCAGCTTCATGCCCGAGACGTGCTGACACATAATCTGACGATTAAGAAAAGGGATTTTTTAAATCTGATAATTTGAAAAAAAAATTCATTCATTTTAAGTGAATTTCCTTTTTGGAATTACACTTATTACAGCAGGTGCCATGAAAAGATTTTAGCCCGGGACTATGGCAGAAATTTCATCAAAATTGCGAATTGACAGTTCAAAACCTTTCCATGTAAGTGAACTAGCTTTTGAGAAAAATTAAGAAATTTGCTGAATTTCTTTACAATAAATTCTTTGCACCGTTTTTATCATTACAATAATAATATTTATATCTATTTCACTTTTCAAAATAAAAATAAACTAACTTTTCAAGAACGCGTCATCACCGATTTTGAAAATTTGTTCACTGTTAGAGAGCTAAACTATTTCAGATGGATATAAGTAATGTTATATGAGGCCTGTCAGTGTCCGGGGGTCCCAAAAACGTCAAAAGTAAAACTACCCAACCGATTTTGAAAATTGTTTACCTTTTAAAAGTTAAATTATGTAAATGCATATATGCTATAGCTACTATATGAGATTTGCCAGCGTCCTGGAGGCCCAAAAGCGCTAAAAATTAACTATTTATCCGATTTAAAAATAGTTGCACAGTGTTTTGTCTGATACAAGCTAGCTAGACAAAATTATTTTTTAATAGATATAAGTTTCAAAGCCTCCTGTATTTTTGGCTGCAAACATTGCTTCGCTCAAACTACACGTAGTAAACTTTATTTACGATTTTTGTTACTTGCGCTTGTGGAAGTCGTCAGATTATATTTTTCCCATGATCCTTAAATTATTTCCTTCGAAAAGAAAAAACCTCGACCACGCTCGAGAATGTCGGGAGGACGTTTTTTTTCTTCAAGTTAGTAACCCCCCCACTCCCTTACGTCAAGCAAAAATCGTCAGATTATTTAAATGCACACTTTTAAGCATGTAATTAACTCACCTTACCTTAATCTGACGCGCTCGATTATTTCTAACGATCAACTTTTTTTTACTATTCTGATCCGCTATCCTAGGCCGTCGGCCATATATATAGGTTTCATATATGGTGGAGGTACTCAACAGGGTGCAAAGTATCCCCCCTTATATTAATCTGCCGAGCTTCATCAAATTCCAAAATCCCCGCTTGGGCTCCCCTACTATTGGATAGTCACTCTCTCTCTATATACTGGCGAAGTTTCAGATTTTTTTGAATTTTTTACTTCTTGCAGTTTCCTTGTTAGCCTATGTTACTGGAAGTAACGTAAGGATTCTAACGAAACCATACATATTTAAATCGATTCAGATGTTTAAAAGTTATGGTGGAATAAGGGACACATACATAGGTACATAAGTCTGCACTTTTCAATTTACTTCTATACATATTATACGAACGACTAAACAGTTGTACAACTGCAAGTTGGTAGTGTGTGGAAGTACCCTTATACTATGACTCTAGGAGTGAATGAGTCTATGAGCAAATGTTACGTAAATGTTCCAAAAATGGAAACTACGTCAAAAATAACACTTCTATGAGAAAAAATGTTCAAAAAATGAATTTTGTTAAATTTTTATATCCAACTTTAGGTGAAGTTTTCTTATGGAAGGGGGGAAAATAGGGCAAATATGGACATAACTTAAAATAAAGAGAGATTTATTACTTTTAAAATGGTTTTTATTTTAACCTTTTACGATGAACGGTTTATGAAATATGTGAATTGGCGTAAAAAATTGCAAACACAAAAATCAGTGCAAATTGGGAAACAAAAATGGCTGCCACGCTCAAACGATTTAACATAATTTTTTTTAAGAATTGTTCCTAATACCTCAAATACAATAGAAACAACTGGGAAAATATTAATTTTTTCTAAAATAGTCGAGTAACCAACTCTATTTTTTGGACCATTTGATATGGACTGACCATTTTACTCGTCGAGTGCTTTTGCATAATTTATCTACAACCGCGGGAGGGGCGGGAGGTCTGGACCCCCTCCCTAAAATTACGTGGACTCATCATAAAATTAGGTAAATTTTTCTTCCATTTATTTATATTAAAAAGTAAATCTTTAATTGAAGATATGAGTGGATAAATGTGTTAAAAGCTCCGAACGCCCCCTAAAATTACGTGGACTCATAAAATGATGTAAATTTTCCTTCCATTTATTTATATTTTAAAGTAAAATTTTTAGTGTGAAGAAGAGTGGATAAAGGTGTTATATGTAACATTTTTTTCAAAAATTCAATTTTTGTTAAATTTTGAAATATTCTATGCTGAAGTATCATATATTAGAATTTGGTTTCATTACACCTAATAGTTTTGTGGAAATTCGATAATAAACACATGCTACTGCATGGAAAGTATATGTAAATAAAAACTTTCAAACGCTTTTACTGTAAAATTATAAAAATGTTACATAATACCTTCATCCACTCATGTTTTCAGTTGTCTACTGATACTTTTTATTTAACAATCGAATTTTCGGAGACGACATTTTCGATAACATTTTCCAGTCCGTAATTTTAGATCTCTGCTCTCACTTATAAGGGAGATATGGGGGTAAAAACCCCTAACGATATTTTCTATTTTCTCAGAAACTATGATAGATATTTGAATGAATCGAACGCCAAAAATAGATATCAATCAGCTCAATATTTGGTATTTTTTTTATATTTTTTGATTAATTTTCAGAAGTGTAAAACACTATATTTATTATTTAAGGGTGGTTTTTTATATGAACTACTGGAGACACACTCATGTTTGAAAAGTAGGGTTCATAATCTTTAATTCGAGTTATTGTAGACCTGTTTTAAGTAACACCAATTTTGAACAGCATGGGGTCTCCCGTTCAGAAAGAATGCCCCATATGTATAATTTAGATATATTAGATGTAATAAGGTGGTAAAAATATAATATCAATTACATATTATATTCGTTGTTATTTTTAACCATGTTCCACCAAATGCAAACTTTTGTATTTATAATATGTTAGAGCAGACTCTCAGATGATTATATGATATTTATTTGGTTGGTGTATTCTCCAGTGGTTCATATAAAAAACCACCTTTAAATAATAAATATAGTGTTTTACACTTCTGAAAATTAATCAAAAAATATAAAAAAATACCAAATATAGAGTTGATTGATATCTATTTTTTGGCGTTCGATTCATTCAAATATCTATCATAGTTTCTGAGAAAAAAGAAAATATCGTTAGGGGTTGTTACTCCCATATCTCCCTTATAAGTGAGAGCAGAGATCTAAAATTACGGGTATCAGTACTTTCAGCAAACAAGCAATATTTAAAAGGTTGTACTATGTCCAATGACGTCAGTGCAGTTTTCATATGGTAAGTCTGCTAGACCCTTTTTATTGGACCCCCCCCCCCTGCAGATTTGTAGTTGTTGCGTCCATCATCTGTACTTTTCACACTGGAAATTTCATTAACGACATCTGTATACATATAATTATACAGATATGTTATTTACAACATATAAGTTTAATGTGTGATTATGTGTAAGTGTAAATTTCTTATTTGGAGGGGGGGGGGGGGTGTTGCCGAATTGAAATAACAATGAACAATGATCATATAGAAAAATTTGAAAAGATTTAAATTTACTTAAATTATAGGGCAACTGTCATGGTGTTACGAACAAAAATTGTGACGATCACCGGTGAGCCCACTGGATTCAAAGGGTTAACTAAAATGTTTCGGTTACACTTAAAAATCAATTTTCAAAACCTTAAATTTTCATAAATATCTAAAAAAATTGTAAGCTGTAGTTAGAAAATCTTGCGTCGATATTAAAAATTAAATAAGTATTACTGAAAATCATTCTATTATGCAACATAATATTCATATTTTCATTTTAAAAATGGTTCTAGATATTCTAAATATCTCAAATATTTACATCCGCTAGAATCTGAAAAATGTGATGGGTACTACAACATCCTTATTTAATAGTTTATTAAATTAATAAATATATTGTAAAATGAAATAATCTTTAGATTAACCTTAAAATAATATACAAAAAATAAAATAAAAAATACAATCATTATGTTACAAATTATTGACATCAAGCTTTGGTCATAATGAAAAGTCTTAATTATAGGTAATTATTTACCATTATTTATAGTCAAGGGTTAAAAAGTGTCAAATGTCAAATGAATACACAAAATTATGTATTTTATATTGAAATTTATATTTGTGACACCGTTAATTTCAACTTTTTAAAGAAAATTAAATTCTTAAATGTTTTTTTTTTTCTATTTCAAACTAAATCCAGTAATTAAAAAGAATCTTTAACTGTCAAAATGACAAATACCTTATATACCACAAATTATAAAATTTCACAAAATATCTAATATATGATAATAAAATTAAATTAATTGATGCAATTTAAAGCTCAAGAAGACTAAATAAACATACATGTGAACATAATAATTACCTTCCAACGAAATTTTCTAATACTGAACTTTTACCAGCCGATTGTCCACCCACAACAGCAATTTGCGGTAAATCCAATTGCATATGAACACCCAACTGTGTAAATGCATCTTGCAATTTATTTACGATAGGTATAAGCTGTTCCATTCCCGTGTTGCCTGCCATTTTCAGGCCGTAAGTTTAATTCTCGGGAAGAAAAATTCTATTAACAATAAGAACACTGCTAATACAGATCCATAAGTCTAAAATGGTGACACACAATATAACCGCATGCGCCTTGTAAAACGTCAGAATTTAAAATGATTCATTTCATAACCAAAGGTTAACAATAAATATTTTTAAAACAATTATAACGTAAATATTATTTTATAAGTTACTACAAATTCAAATTTTAAACTGACTGTTGCTTTTAAAGGAAAATATATATTTTATAAATGTCATTTAAAAAATCAATAAAATTGAGAATGCGTATCATTACTTTATGTAAAAATCTACATTTATGCACATATATTGCATATATGTATGTATTTGTATTTATTTGATTCAGGACCACGGTTGTACTTTTTCCCCTTATTCCAGTTATTCCAACCACTCTAACAACTCTAACTACTCCAGTATCTCCGTCTCTCCTAAAAACTTGATTGACTTGAACCATCTCGAAAATACGTGTTAGTAAGGCAGGTCGTGTAATTACTACACATATTATTGCATAAAATCAAGTAAATAAGAATATCTAATTAACTCAAAAATAGAGTAAATAACTTTCTTGTTATTGTGTTTTAAAATTAAATGCAATTTTTCTAAATTCCGCTCGAATTAGAAACCTTTAATATGAGGTCAAAATTTAAAAGTAGATATTAATGAGAAAATCAGGAGAATGACCTAACATTTAATTTAAATCGTGATTTAAATATTTCAAATTAGTTAGTAGGTAATATGTATTGATTTTTGTAATTTTTAGTATGTATATCATGTATTCATGTATATCCACAGAATATAACGAATATATTAATTACCAAAAGGAACCACAGAGGACCAGAGACAACATATCTATCTCTATACCAGGGGTGGCCATAACGTGGCTCGCGAGCCGCTTGCGGCTCGCGAGTCGTTCTTGTGCGGCTCTTTAATGCTTCTCGAAAATTTGTTTTGATAGGTCTATTTGAAATGAGAAAAAAATCTAAAATTTCTCGCAAAAAAATCAAATAACGATCTTTTTAACGAGTCTACCGATATTAAAGATAAACCACAGTTAGAAATATTTGTGAGATATATATCAAAAAACTTTGAAATCATGGAAAACCTCTTAGACCTAGTTGTATTGAAGGATACTACTTGTGGTTATTAAAAAAGCCCTGGTTGATGTTTTTAAAAAAAAAAATTTAGTGCCTATCGAGAATATCGGCAGCATTGCTACCGACGGTGCACCGTCAATGACAAGGAACAAACAAGGATTTATTGGGCTTTTAAATGCTGACATATCATACCCTCCTTTTGTACGTGTACATTGTATCATTTACAGAGAACACCTAGCAGCAAAATATTTCCAATACCCACAAGTTATGCAAGTAGTTTTTAAAATTGTAAACTACATTCTTTTAAGTGCTAAAACACGCAGACAATTCAAATCCTTTATAGAAGAGCTGGAAAATGACGGCTTTCCTGATGATGTATCTTAGTATTCTTGGCAGATTTTTTCAGTTGCTTGAACCCATTAAACAATTTATGCAAGAAAAGGGAAAATGTTTCCCTGAACTTGGTGACCTATAGTGGTTGTTAGATTTAAGTTTTTTTAGAGATGATGTTCAGTATTTGCAGCAGCTGAACATGTCACTGCAAGGTTGGGAAAAGCTTATTTATGATTTAGCACAGAGTATATTTAGCTTTCGTAACAAATTGAGGCTTTTTTAGAGAGATCTTGAAACCAAAACGTTCAGTCATTTCAAATGTTTAAAGAAAACTTCTGAAAGCCTTATTGACGATGACGTCCAGATTAAAACAAAAGGTTATTTGTGTAAATTGATCGGTCTTGCTGGAGAAATCAATGACAGATTCACTGATTTGAGAAAACTGAAACCTTCTTTTTCCTTCCTAAACAACCCTTTTGCTGTTGCTGTTTTAGGTGACGGCTGTCCCCTTTCATATCCAATAACAATGTATATAGCAGCAATAGAGTTAGAAATACTTAAACTGCAAGGAGACGAAGCGTTAAAAGGACTGAAAAAAATTGGCTGTTTCACTGTTGATTTTGGAAAAACGTTCCAGCAGAGAAATATCCACTAGCAAAAGAATGTGCTAAGAGACTTATTTCAATTTTTGGAACTACTTATGCCTATGAGTCTTTGTATTCAACAATGAAGCTTATTAAATCCAAGCATCGATCTGAACTAATTGATTAACACTGTGACAGTATGGCCTTAAGCATTTAAACTGAAGCGCGGAATTAGTGTCGACACCTGTTGGTGAAATCTATAAGCTTTTTCGTATAGTTTAGTTTCAAACCACTAGTTGATTGACTAACGACCCTTAATAGATCTAACCGCGCTACGGTCGTTCTGTTCAATACGTATATAAGTTATATTATTATGGCGAGAGAGACAGGTTTTGAGCCAATCAGAGGACGAGCGTCTTTTGTGACCTTATATGGTAATCTTAGGAGTGAATCGGAGAGCTCGTAAGGATGGGATCGACGATAAGAACACACTCTTTGTCAAGTATTAAAACAGCAAAGACGTCATTTCAACAATTAAATTAGATTTATTAAATATTATAAAATTATAAATACTCTTTGTTTGATATTGAAACAACAAAGACGTCATTAATATTGAACTCTTTGGCTGATTAGTATTTTAATATATTATTTCAACGATAAAATATGAATAACATAAATTAAATTAAAATATAACAAAATTATATTAAATAAAATAAAAAATTAAATAATATTATACAAAATCTTATAAATATATTTAAATAAAAAAAATATTAAAGGAAACAAAATTAACAAATAAATTTATGTAAAAACTATCAATTAAAAAATTATATTAGAAAATCTTAATAAACTATTTTTTATAAATTAATTGGTAATTTATATTCTTACGAACCCGTTAAACGACCTTTGGACAAGAAATCCAACAATTAATAGTATTTTATCAGGGACAAAACAACAACATACATAACAACGTAACAGTAATTCAAATTATACGCGCGAAAACAGTAGTTTAAACCATATCACGGTAGCCGAAACCGCTACAACACTTAACTGAACTCGTGGTAACTGCGCTCGCCAGTTATAAGCCAGATTTCAAACAGCTCGCGGCCAAAATGAACACAAGAAAAAGTACATCTCAAAATTAAGTTTTAGGTACCTAGGTGCATGTACTAACTAAAACAAAGTATGTTTACATATTACATAAATTTTTCATTCTCATGTCATAAATATTCTTAGTTTCATAAAAATGTAAAAAGTGTGTTCATTGTGTGAACCATCAATCTCAGAATGGCTTGGCTCGCTCCGAATCGGCTTCATGGGCTTGCGGCTCCCAAAGGTAAAGTTAGTGGCCAGCCCTGCTCTATACCCTCTATACTACTGAAACCAGTGTAACCAATAAAGGATAGAAAATATGTCATATATGTGCACTAGGTTTACTTTGTATTTGTCCGGTGATCTGTCTTTGTGTGAGTGATCGGAGGTGTGTTGGCCGTGGTGTCGCATACATATGTATGTATGATACTACACCGCGTGTATATGGCTCCGTGTGGGGGTTCTAACAATGCCAACAACAATCAAAACGTGATCAAAACAATTAACCTACACTCATTCTCTATCATGTGACCATTAAGTAGCCAAAGTAAATATAGAAAGATATGCTACATTTGAGTCCAAAATAAGCTTTTTTGCGCAGTTCGCCATCTACGTCATAATTACGTCACATTTTTGAATTTTTAGAAGAAGATAACATTACAATTATTTATTATTATATTTATACAGCGTGAGTTTTTTGAGAGTTACTATTTTTATTACAGCCAAACCGTTGATAAGAGCTATAGGCGGTTTGCTTTAAGTTTTTGCATCGATCATTACTATCAACGAAACAACATCATTTTCTATCCTTTTCCTGAAAAAATATGTATTATGTATAAAATAAATATAATTTTAATAAAGAAAAAGATGAAAAACACAGGGTATTTTCCAATGCTTTGAGATATACAGAAGACCAAACGTACGTCTTTGATATGTTTTTTATTAATTTTATTATGAAAAGCCAGAATACAGCGTTGTCAAGTTTAAAATTTCTTTTGAATATAAATTTACTTAAAAATACGTTTTATTTTTAAATATTATAAAAAATTATTTAATTTTACACAATAAATGTTTTTAGAAATTATAATTATAAGATTTATTTAAAATGCTTTTATTTTAAAATTACTTTTTTAATCTTATTCTAACTCTGGCAACACTGCACATTTTGGAGTAGCTCGTTGTTGTGGTTGCTGTATTTGAATTCGTTAGATAGATGCTACCGATTATATTCATTGTTAACTTTTAACGTTTTTATATGTATTTTGTAGTGATTTTTCAATTAAAAGAAGCGTGTAGTTTTTTTTTCATTTTATATTTTAATATTATTAATAATAATATAATAATAATAATATATTTAATATTATTAATAATAAAGACATAAATAATATCTTTAATTCCTTACTGAACTTGAAATATATTAAATCAAGATACTCATATTTCTGTAATTTATTGTGAAAGGTAAGCAAGGTAATATATAAAACTATGTAAAAAATACTAATAGATTTTCCCTTCTAGGTTATAAACTTTGAAACTGTTTTATCTTAAGTGCAAAGAATTAAAATATAAAAATATTTTAATTTTTATTAAAAAATAAATTGTCTAGAGAAACATTCTGTATATGATTCCTTTAAGAGTACGACGTTTATGTATTGTCGTACGGTTAACGGAATATCGGTGTATTTGTTTGGTTACACTGGTTTCAGTAGTACAGAGATAGTAGCGTTCCTTCTGATATATATATTCGGCGTGTTCGTTGCTGAGTTTTTCTGCTCAAAGTGAGCTGTTAGCGCATGCGCAAGAACATTATGAAGTACAAAATACTTGTGTATTTCATAAAAAAAAGTTCTTGCGCATGCGCTAGCAGCTCACTTTGAGCAGAAAAGCTCAGCAACGAACACGCCGATTATGTGTGTATATCAGACTATCTGAGACACAGAATAATCAGAAGCCAAGTTGCTATTTCTGCACTAGTGATACCACTGTAGACAAAAAATCCCCTCCAGTTCCCACCACTATGTTGTGTAGGTATACACTGTTTATAGTGGTGTTGGTAATTGATATTTGCAACTGTGTCAGTTGTCACACACACAATTACAAAACAGTATTGTCGGACAGAGCAAGGTGGGGTCCAAGCTAACAATGGTCTAACAATACATTACAATGCGTTGTAATGGGTTTGTAATACCGGTTTGCAATTACAAACCGGTATCAAGCACACTCAGGCACACTGCTATCCACAATTTTTTACACATACGCTTAGGGTTTGATCAGAGAGATCAGAGATATATAAGGTCTGTTCCCGTCATAGAACACTAGAAGCCAACTAATATAAAAAAAGTGTAATTCGCTCGGAGTCATTTGACACCAGTCACAGCTTAAGGCATCTAGTCACTCATTGTCCGTCGTCGAGTCCGCACTGCATTGTATTAACAATATACCCATTGTTAGTTGAACACGTTGAACAGCTCTCTCTGGTAATACGTGTATTGCGGTAGTATGCGTGGATACACATACTACTACAAAAAACCAAACTAATACACTGCAAACAGTGTGTATGTACACAAACAGAGTACGTCACAAACTCATTACAAGTGGAACAGAGACAAAGCCAATCTAGTTTGTCCCCTTGGTTCCCGTACTTTTTTTTTGCCTGCCAATTTCTTTATATGGTGGGGACAAAATATGAAAGTAAAGAAACGACTTCCTTCAGTTTACTATCCTTACTGCATTAAAACAAATTTGACAGGTTTTTGACATTTGTCTAAACGGTTACATCAGTTAATGGTAATCAATATTATGGTAATTTTCATTAACATGATTAATAAATTCATTTAAAGAATAAAAATATACTGAACTACCTACGTTTCATTATATAACTTGTACTGTTATTGTTTATGTTAGTTTGTTTTTATAAATCTGTCATCACATCAGTTTTACCATATGGCCCGATTTACATTAACGCTCTGCTCTCACTCCGATTCCACTACGCTCCCGATTCGATATAATCTTGTTGTGTTCAGATTACAGTGCTGATATCATGCTGGTATCTATTCGTTCTCTATTGACATTATATATATATATATATATATATATATATATATATATATATATATATATATATATATATATATAATGTCAATAGAGTGTATATATATATATATATATATATATATATATATATATATATATATATATATATATATATATATATATAAATTTTAGTGAATATCATTTTCGTATTCTAGGGACCTCAAAACATATTTCTGCCATAGTCCCGGGCTCAAATTGCGGCATGAGACCTACTGTAATAGCTGAATTTCGAGTTTTCGAAATTCGCTAAAATGAAAAATCAAGAAAACTTTTACGGTAGAAAATGTACACCGAAAGGTAATCCTGGTCAGAGGCGTACCTACAAATTTTCCGCCTTGGAGAGACTTAAGTCAAATGTCACTTAGGAGTCCTATTTTTCTAAAAAAAAAAAAAGAGAAATGGGAGCATAAAAAAACGTCATCTTGACTTTACTGCGCCCTATTTCCCTCTATCTATTGCGCCCCTTTTTATCATGCGCCCTGTAGCGACGCTCCACCTGCTCAATTAGGTCCGATTTACATTAACGCTCTGCTCTCACTCCGATATCACTACGCTCCCGATTCGATATAATCTTGTTGCTGGTACCTATTCGTTCTCTATTGACATTATAATGCTGCTCTGAGTACACTCCCAGTTCGGTCTCAGTTCGATACAAATATCTTTTCATAACAACTGAATGCAAGCGGAGTGGAGTGGAATCAAAAAAGTGTTTACACTATAGGTTTACACAAGCTATAACAAGTCTGATATCGCTCCGATAAAATATTACCTGAGTGGTATTGATATTGGAGTGACATTGGAGCGAGAGCCAATCGTGACTGATATCGGACCGATATCAGTCACGGTTCAGAGCGATGATGTGAATACACTCATTGTTTATTGTGTAAGAATATTTTATCGAATCTGGAGCGGAGTGATATCGGAGTGAGAGCAGAGCGTTAATAGATATATATACGTCAAAAGATGGCACTATGTATGTGATGTATGTCATGTACGTTACATACGTGTTCTGTTTTAGGTGTCTATGCTGATTTTCTAAAGGTGTTAATATATTCTGACCGTTTTTTTATACATGTCAACATTTTACAAAAGAAAAACATTAATAAATGAAAATTTTTGGGTTATATTTTTTTAAAAACATATTCATTGGATTAAAAAAACTTGTTTTCATGTTTATTAAGAAAAAAAAATGGGTGTTTAATTTATTTATTAATTTCTATAAGCCAGCTTAATGACACACCTAAAAATAGTGTTCCGGTATAGGGGCTTTTACGTTAGTTTAACCTAGAAGGAATAATTTAATTAAATTTTTTTAATTGTTCATAAATTCATAACTTATTAACAATAATTATGTATTCAAAAATATTTACTCAAATATGTGATAATTAATTTTGAAGCTTCCCGCTCTGTTTTGGACAGAAAATGGATGACATGTCACGACTCTATTTATTGTTATATAGGGACTCTACTCTGATCTATAGAGTCCGTATGACAAATAGAGTTGTGACATGCCAGCCATTTTCTATCCAAAACAGAGCGGGAACGTTCAAAATTAATTATCACATGTTTGAGTAAATATTTTTGAGTACATAATTATTGTGAATAAGTTATGAATTAATGAAGAATTAAAACTTTTTAATTTGATTATTCTTTTTAGGTTAAACTAAATGATTTTTGTTAATATTTAATTTATTTCCAATATATTTTACGCAAACTTTGGATAGAATTTGCCGAAACCAATCAGCGTTCAGCACCAAGGGGACAAACTAGATTGGCTTTGTCTCTGTTCCACTTGTAATGAGTTTGTGACGTAGTCTGTTTGTGTACATACACACTGGTTGCAGTGTATTAGTTTGGTTTTTTGTAGTAGTATGTGTATACACGCATACAAACACAATACACGTATTACCAGAGAGAGATGTTCAACGTGTACATGTAACAATGGGGTATATTGTTAATACAATGGTATGTTGACTCGACGACGACTACTGACGGACTAATGCCTTAAGCTGTGACTGGGTTACAAAGGACTCCAAGCGAATTTCACTTTTTTTATGTTAGTTGGCTTCTAGTGTTCTATGTTCAGCACACATGTCACGACTCTAGAGACCGAGCTTGACGACATTATTACCACCTGGTGTCAGATTTAGAGAAGCATTCCGGGTAGAGAAGCATTCCAACATTGATACAAATAACTATTTTTAAATATTTTGGATATCTTGTCTATAATGTTATTAAATGCAAATTAATTTTTTTTTAACTCTTTTAAACGAACCATACGGAAAAATTTTTTTGAAAATGCCGGACTTTTTACTGCCAAGTGATAAGTACAATAGATAAGCTTACAAAAAAAGAAAAAGAAAAAAAATCAAAGATTCCAACATCAAAAAGTGAACCTTAGGAATTTACAAAATATAAATTTTACTAAACTATGTTGATATTTGACATTATTTAGAATTATACCGTATTTGGGAAAATCTGTCACAAATGGCGGCACCTGTACCAGTGAATATCATGTGAATCTGTACATATCCCAGCATTTTGAGCCGCCATATTGCAGGACGAGTTAACTCGTCTTAATCATTAATCGTTAATATTTAAAATGCACTTCTTGCTCATTAAATTATCAGTTAATGCTGTTAGTAGGATTAATATCAGTATGATGAACTTCATAATAAGGTATTGTTGTATTAAAAGTTGTTCCAATTTTCACAAACGTTTTGCTGATGTGATTGATGTTAGTATTGCAAAACTGCGGATTTAGAATTTGCAAAACTGGGCACAAACAAAACAAACTCAGAGAATTAACATAGCAGATAATATCCCAGTAATAATAAAGTCATATGTAATAGTAGCTGTCATACAGAAGAATGTTTCGAAGAATCTACCAATCCAAATTATGTGTAATTTAAACAACATAGATGGGATAAGACACACAGAATTGCAAAATAATATTAACGTTAAAAAAACAATCTGTGAGGCTAACATTAAAATTGTCTCAAAAAATAAAATGAGAAATGCAAGTTATGATCCGTATATTATTAATTCCGAAACGAAGCTTTATTCAGGTTTCATGAGCTAGAGTCCATAAAAAAATGAAGAAAAATAGAATAGTATAATGGGTGTTACCAGTAGTATGTTTAAATTAAATATCGCTTCCCACCATCGGTATTTCTTCACACGTTTGCTCTAAAATATTAGTTATAAAAAACATTTCTTGAGAATAGGGCATAGGCATTTATTTAGACCCATACTCTTACTTTCTTAAGAACTTTTATTTTCTGTGATGCAACTCCGAATAGTCTATTTTCCATCAAGTTGCTTTCTATTGAAGAATTCACTCGAGTTTGGGTCGTAGTATTACGGAGGTATTTACAAATCCTAAAGAATTTTTTGAGGAGAAATTGATTGTAGCCTTAAAGGGATTCAAATTTACAATTAGTCTTTACTGTTTGTTTTTTTTTTTTTTTTACTCATTTCTATTTCCCTCGTTTCTCATTCACCATCTGTTCACCATTGATATTTTTCATTTTTAGACACATAAAGGCGCCACTATCGGTGTCAGTGCTGCCGTCTATAGTTCAGGCTTGGTCCCTATACGGCCTATAGGGACTTTACTTTGATCTCCGATTCAGAGTCCTCTGGTGGCTAACGTTGTAGGCATTGTAACGTAACGTTAGGTTACAATGTTTTTTGACGAACGCGTTGAGAATTATCGAATTTGGTGTTTTTTGTCTATGATTACGATGATTACGATGATTACCATGATTACATCTATTCGCCAAACCACTTATATGTACTGTACATATGCAAATTATTGCACAACATTTTTATTTTACATATTTATATATAATAAAATGTTTTCAGCATGCCAAAACTAGAAAATTAATCAGACTTTTATACTTAAAAAAAAAAATGGCTGCGAAAGTAGTCGGTGCTGCAACGGTGCGTGCTCTTAAAAATCGTAAATTATTGCCAACACGTTCTGCTCTAGTATTAACTAATTCAGCTGTAAATAAAATAAAACAGTTATTAGAAAATAAGCCACAATATATAGGTTTAAAAATTAGTGTAAAACAAAGGGGTTGTAATGGGTTGTCATATACTCTAACCTACGCAGAGAAAAAAGATCAGTTAGATGAAGAAGTCAAGCAAAATGGCGTGTGCATATTTATTGACAAGAAAGCACAATTGACATTACTTGGAAGTGAAATGGATTTTGTTGAAAATAAGTTAAGTTCTGAATTTGTTTTCAATAATCCAAATATTAAGGGAACTTGTGGTTGTGGTGAATCATTTAATATTTAATCTCAAATTAGTCTATGTAATAAGTTAATAACAGTTAACTATTAGAAAATTTAGTGTTATTTTTGATATAATAAATTTAAAACTTAAAAATGGCTAACCGCGAAAGACGTGCTAATGCAGGAAATCGTATGGCAAAACTTCTTGATGAAGAAGAGGAAGATGAATTTTATAAAAATACTTACGGTGGCTTTATAGAAACTGAAGCAGATAACGATTATGTGTAAGTATTACCTATCAGTTTTTAAATACCTAAATGATTAAGAAAGTTTAATACATTCAATTAAGACAGAAAATACTTAACCTGTTAACTGGGTATGACAAAATATTTCGTCATACATAAAAGCCTACTGCAATGGGCATGACGACATTTTTCGTCATGGAAAAACCTGTTAACTGGGTATGACGAAATATTTCGTCATACATAAAAGCCTACTGCAATGGGCATGAGGACATTTTTCGTCATGGAAATTAACACTTTCAGTCCCATGGATTCTGGTGTCCTGACTGCTGTGTTGCCTTGTGTATGCCACACTGTTTCAAGCAATATCATACTGCGAAATAATTATTATAATTTGTTCAATTAATTCCTTGTACATTGAATACATTTGAATTTTATATTTTAAATATAAAATATTTTATCAAAATAAATAAAAACCACAAGTTAAAAACGATATTCTTTTATTATTTGAGGTGTGAAATTACTTATCGCTGCGAACAAAAAGTCCCCATTCTGAAACGAGTTGAGCAATAGCTAATTCCCCGGTTAACAGGTTAAATATTAATTTGTGAACTGCTGATACAAAAACAAATTAACTTCTATATTTGGCCACTTACACAACTTATTGCTGATGAGTTTGTTATACTTTCGATCAGGGCCGGATTTATCTTTGAGAGGTTCCAGGACACTTTTCATGTGAAAGCCCCTGTTAAGGTGATAAGAAAATTTTTCAAATTTCCCGGAATAAAAAATCCGAAAAGTGTTTATCCTTTCTATTCTACTCCCGTTTTGAGAAATTTATTATAAATTTTGTCAGGGAGGCCTCCGTTCTGTGGGGACCACGGGATACTTCTGAAACTCCGGCTCTGCTTTTGATAAAAACATTAAATACAGTAATCTTTCGATTATTCGAACTCGGTTTAACCGAACCGCGTATTATATAACGCATATGGACGGGTAACTAGTGACCGACCGAACCTTCGGTTTCGGCCAAAAATCAATCGAAATTTCGGCCGCATCGAAACTCAATGTTCGTGAATTGTCGCGCTTCATTCGGGTGAGTTCGTGTCTCATATATACACCAGATTTCAACATACAATTAAAATTTTTACATATCTAAGTAAGTTTTGGTTTCGGCTGAAACTGAGACCGACGTCGAAGTTTCGGTTTCGGCTGCAAATCCTCTGACACTACTGGTAACTGTCGTTTGAATGGGGTATTTGACAATTTTTTAAAAAACCATCTTAGTGTGTTTATTACTTCTTACTAAACTCATAATACACATTTTTAAATTATTTTGTACTATATTTTTAATAAAAATCACGGATCAAATTTCAGTTTTTAAAAAGATCGCCAAAACGATGCTTTCTGTGACGTCAAATCGTATGACGTCATTGGCTCTAAAACATTGAGTAGTAGTAGTAGGTCTAGTAATGAAAATTAATAATTAAAATTTTTTTTCATAGTTACCAAAAAAGTAAACAGTTTTTTTCCTAACTACAAATATAATACCTACATATTCGAACGAGTTTGTGACGTAAGCTGCTTTTGCTTGATGTTTTTGATTACGTCATTTTTAACGTAAATTTTGTAATTTTATTTAATTAAAATTTTTATATTTTTGAATGAAATAACTTGTAAAAAAGCAATATTCAGTATCATTATGACTCGAGCAATTATTTAAAAATCAAAATAGATATTTTTTCAACTACTGTCAAATACCCCATTGCTCACCTGAGAGTATATAATATAGTAAAGTATGAGAATGACCAGAGCTAGGCTATATGTTCATTTGCCGGTGCTTCAGTTATGGTCAGACTATGGTTTTGAAACATTTACAAATAAAAATATGTATACAGATTGTCTTTCTGTGTACGCACTCAAACCTAAAACTATGAATTTAATACAACTAGACAGATGGACGCATAGAGCCATAGACTGACGGTGCAATGTAAAGAAAGAACTCGCTTAACCAAGGAAATAATCAGGGAAAATCGAAAGAAAGGGTATAGTCAGAAACAGGGAAACTGTCGCTGAAAGAAAGTCATATCAGTAAATATGTTGTCGTTTGGATAACACTGTAAGTATCTTATAACTTTCGTAGACCAAAACAAGGGAGTTACAGAAATATAATAGAAAATTGTCCAAAATATAAATTTAATAGATTTGAGCGTTACTTTATGGCATTTCATATTTAATATTAGTAAATAAAAACACTTTACAAAATACCACTTTTATTAAATATAAAACTCTTATGACATGTTTCGGTCAATATGACCATTTTCAAAGTGTGAGAATGGTCATATTGACCGAAACCTGTCATAAGAGTTTTATATTCAATAAAAGTGGTATTTTGTAAAGAAAAGTGTTTTTATTTACTAATGTCCAAAGTATGTTAAGGTAGTACTCTGGTAACTCGTGCTGTTTTTCATGCCTATTTTTAGGGGAATATTTTTGAGAAAGAACAAATGAAAAGTTTTGAATTTTTCATATGTTTTTATTAATTTTTTTTTTAATAAATTAAATTTTGTTTTATTATTATTATCACTTGAAGTTGGCGCCTCAAAAAAAAGCACGTGAAAAGCATCTGAAATCAAAAATTCTTAATTAGCCTTAATCTATAAATATGTCATTCTGGTCGGAACTAGAATTATGAAATTTTATCGAAAAATAACAAAATGGCGGACTTCGAAAAAAAATCATTTTTTGGTCGCACAAAAAGGGTTGTAAAATGGAAAGTTTGGGGTGAAAAAAATTAATTCTAGTTCCGACGAGAACTACAAGTGTGTCGATAAGCAGTTTAAGTTTCAGATCAATCGGTCGAATAGAAAAAAAGTTATGACCTGGGCCGACCGTAAAAACGCGTTTAAAGTTTCAGCAACAAATTTTCATAAATAAACTCTTACTTACATTAATTATCGATGCCTAACCGCTTGCAGCTACCGGCTGACCTTCGGCGCAGACCTATGAGGCGCTCACGAAAATTCGTTGTAACTCGGTTCCTATTTCGAATTTCGGTGTAAAATTTTCACAGTATATTCTCAATATATCATGTGAGTTTTTTGAGAGTTGCCATTTTTATTACAGCCAAATTTGTATGATAGAAATGGTACCAGGAAAGGTTCTTTCCTTGAATGTAATAGAAATGTAACCAACCAGAACACTATCGGTTCAAGTAACGTTCATTGCCGATCACGTGATATCGCGTGATACAGCTACTTTACTATATGGCCAGTAACGTGATATCGCGTGTCAAATATAAGAACCTACTTATTTAACATAAAATATTTGGCCATCTCACAAAGTTCATATTTTTAGCTTGACAATGAAAGTGTTAATAATATGAGTTGTTATTGGAAGCAGTTTCACCATGGAAGTACGGCTAGACCCTTTGTATATATAAATGAATCTAGAGGGCTGAAATTTTGTATATGGATCGAGTTAGTGTCCAAAGTGTGCTTTTTGAAGATTTTAATTTTTAACACTCACCGCTTTTTTTACCGATGCAAATTTGTTTTAATTTTTGGTAATAATTTCATATGACGTAAATCTATCTGTCGGTTTGTTGAAGCTCGGTTTAGGAAAAATCAATATCGGATTCGCATTCGGGAAAGATTAATATAATGAATTTTATAAAATTTTATTATTTTTATAAATATTACTTCATAGACTTTTTTTCAGTATTAATTTATGTTGTTAGTATGTTTATTTTTTAATATTTCAGAGAAGAAGATGAAGCGGAAGATGAAGTAGATTCTGATTTTAGTATCGATGAAAATGACGAACCTGTATCTGATCACGAAGAAGAAGCTCCAAAGAAAAAGCGAAGATTCGTTTCTAAAGCATACAAGGTAATGTATTAACACGTCCAGTACGGCTATACACGAGCCGTAAAAAGAGAAGAAATTAACTATGTAATTTTGAATAGAAAAGTTTCCGCGAAAAATATATTGTTGTAATGACGTCACAATTCGAAAATGACCAAACGCAATAATATCAGTCTTTATAACTTTGATTAAATTTTGATTACGTTCAGAACATGTCAAAGTAGAAGCGAGTATTCATTAATTAAATTCCATATCTAAAGTAATAAAATAATGAAATATTTTGTAAATAAAACATAATTTCATTTTACTGATGAAAATTGAAGGGGCAATTGGGAAAAGATGTTATGTGACTTTTTTTTAATGATATTTTGTAAAATTTAAAAAGATTATATGTTGAAGTATCATGTATTGAAATTTGGTTTCATTATATTGAACAATTCCGTAATAATTACCAAATACAATTTCCAAACAATTATCAAATATTTTTACGTTTTACTATCAAAATCAAACATATTTAATAATAGTACGTAGAATTACTTGACATTAAACTAATACAAATTTTAAACGTAGTCAAGTACCCCTATTTTTGCTTAACTGCACAAGATTATGTACGGGATAAAAACATTTCGTATTATTTTGAATCCCAGATTTCAGTTAGTTGGGTTTTTGAAGAAAAATTTTTTTTATGATAAATGGAAAGACCATTATACATATACAGTAGACTCTCGTTAATTCAAACCTTCGATAATTCGAAACTTTCTATAATTCAAAGGTATCACGAGTTCCCTTCAAAATCTCTTTATATTTCGAACTAAAATAATAGACTTTTATACACTTGGTAATTTGAACGAAAAAATCATCGCTAGATAACAAAACCACGCGTTAATTCGAACTCATCGGCGTCAAACACGCGACAATTCAAAGTTGCAGAGAGAAAGAGACAGACAGATTGTAAGTACATTTTGAGAAAAGTTCAAGTTCATTCATCGCAAATGCTTAAAGGTGCATTTTCATGCTATCGTTAGTCGCTGATTTTTAGCGACAAATGCGGTCATGTGATGAAAATTTAATATGCGCGCCATCTAGAATAAATGCAGCGATAAATTTCAGCGTTTAGCGTCAAATTTTAGCGACAATTGTATTAAAAGTCGATGTATGGATATAACCATGATATAACCTATAGATATATAAATGACACTTGTTTCTAAACATTCAGCTTATAAGTAACAAATACAGAGATTTGACTAAAGTAATAAATAAATACTGTTTTTGTAAATATATTAACAGAGAAAACCATGTCTAGTCTATATGATTATCAAATGTGGATTTAATGGATTTATATGGATGGTGTGTTGATTAGATTGTTTAAATAACATTGAGGCTAGTATATCTGGCGAAAAAGCTAAACAAAATTTAGCTTTATCGCTACATTTATTCTAGATGGTGCGCATATTAAATTTTCATCCCGTGACCGCATTTGTCGCCAAAAATCAGCGACTAGCTATAGCATGAAAATGCACCTTAAAAAAATAAAATTGTTACCTGCGATAATTCGAACCTCTCTATAATTCGTAATATTTTAAGATTCCCTTGAGTTTCGAATTAACGAGAGTCGACTGTAATAGGTTTTATAAGAAAACTCTTTTTATTTTTTTTACGTAATATTTAAAAAAGTTATATCAAATTAAAAATAAATTTTTAAACTTAGAACCGATAACGAGTCGACAGTTCCCGAAACCACTCGAGCGCATATGTGACGTCATAATGTTTACTTACCTGGAAATACATTAGTTCTGTTCGCGTCCTTTTTTTTTACCTGTTATTTTCTTCAAGTTCCTATTTTATGTAGTGGGGATAAAATATGAAACTAAAGAAACGACTTCCTTCAGTTTACTGCACTCACTGAATTAAAACAAATTTGACAACTTTTTGACATTTGCCTTAACGGTTACATCGATTACATGTAATAAATATTATGGTAATTTTAGACATTTAAAAAATATATATAAAGCTACTTAATAAAATAGTAAAACAAAACTGCGTAAATGATTAGACTGATTGTTGCTGTTTGTTATTCGACTTGTATTTGTACGTACATATTTGATACCTTTGATATGGTCCATTTCACTTAAATTTAACCATGATTCATTACTTATAAATTTAAAGAATTTTCGTTTTTTTGGCCTTACTTCTTTCATTATTACACTTGCGTACATTTTAAATTTACAGTTTATTTTTAGAAAAGAATAGAAGATTGATTTGTTTCGAATAAAAGAATTATTTAATATTTTAAAGATGATTCATGCTTATTTGTATTTGAAATTGGGTATACATAAGTAATTTTTTGAATTTCAAAGCTAGACACCTATTCACTAGCTAGCTTCAATATCATAAATAAAAGTATCACTAGATTTTTAAATCATTAAAAAGTTTAAAATCACTAAATTTTTTAAAATTTATGTACAATAATTTTCGTTAACATGATTAATAAATTTAAAAATGTAAATTTGAGAGTTGGAAAGAAAAAGTAGGAACTCTGAATTCACTGCTAATTTCTACATTTTCCTACTGGAGGAGAAGTGAACAACTAACTAACTTTTTGGTGTGCAGGAACGACTTCCTACATTTTCCTTCTAATACATTCACTTGCCTATAGACCTAAACAGACCTATTAATGTCTTTTTGAGTCATTTTCAAATTATTGCTTGCTATAGACATTTTTGTATTGAATATCTTAATATAATGACGTCACAGACATTGCGATCTTTTGTAGTGTTTATAACCAAATGATATTTTTTAAAATTTTATAAGTTTTAATTAATTTCTTATTTTTTATATATTATCATTTTTAAAATTTTTTTCGCATCGATTGTCAATATTATTTATGATATAGTATTGAAAAAAAAATTATTTTTTATTCAAAAACCCAGTTGTAATTTAACCTTGCATTAAATAACTGCAATTTTTACTTATGTACTTATTTATATGAATATGTCTAAAAGGATAATTTTATTGCATAGGAGCCGATTCCAGTTCAACAAAAAAGTAAACAAAAATCAAAAACCAGCAAATCACAGACATCCACCGAAAAATTATCAAAATCGGAATGGCTTACATTGTCGAAGTTTTGTACCGGTAAACTAAAAATATATTTAAAAATTTTAGTAAGTTGAAACACAATATATGTACTATTTATTTATTTATTTTTAATTTTAAGAACGAAAATCAATTCGGCGATCTACGGCTGCTAAATCTGCTGCAACTCAACAACGTTTGAAAGTACGCCGGGAAGAACAAAAACGAAAAGTTAAACGTATTCGTGACGAAGAAGAAATGCCAACCCAAGAGGAGTTACTTGAAGAAGCTAAAATCACCGAAGAAGAAAATTTAAAATCATTAGGTATGTGTATAATTATTTGATATTCGAATGAAGCAGTTTACCAATTTTTTTTTTATTGATGAAAATAAAAATTAACACAAAATTAAACAAAGGTGTAAAAGAAAAATTAAGTTATCTCAACAACTAACAAAGTTACACTTTACACAGATAATTCTGTTTCATCTGATACAGATGTGTGACGTCATCTTTGCTACAGCATTGCAAATAAAGCGAAGAGTCTTTTTTATTCATTGAGGAGAGAATGCTGTTTATTACAAATACATTAAGAAATTGAAGCAAAAAAATTGACTGATGTGATTACTTTAATGGCGGTCAAACCATTAATTTAATGGTTTATCTAATATTTGTAAACAAGTCTCCTTGGTTACAAGTTGGGTTTAGTAAAATGGAGTCATGCTTCACAATTTAATGCCTGTGGTATCTCTAGGAAACATATGTTAATATGTTAGATTCAGTACTTAGTGTTTTTATTGAACTTTTATAAAGCCTGTAAATACGTTAATTACTACGGATACTATATGGATACGACAATTAAAAATTTTTTTTAATGTCAGTTTTCGAAATTTTGAAGATTTATAAATATAAAATAAAGAAATATCTTCTTTTTTTTTAAATCCATGGTAATTTAAAATTATTTAATTAAAAAAATATTATATATAAGACACTCATTGTGCGGATATGTGACGTCACAAGTGAATTGGAAATCTAACATTCCGCCTTAAATTTTGATCTTCTATTTCTCTATTATTAACTTCCCATAGGAAGTTATTGTAATGGGTCCGATTTTACGAATCGTTAATTTTGACATATCTCCACGTTTTAAGGTCACTAGAATCCGAATCAATCATTTTTAGCGTGATGTCTGTGTGTACGTTCGTTAATTCGTTCGTGAATTTTTTTTCGTCTCGCATATCTCGAGAACAAATGATGATATCAACTCCAGACTAATTTCATTAGATACGTAATCAAAAAATGAAGACCGGATAAAGTTTTCAGCAAATTCGGATTAGCGGTTTGTTTTTTTTTTTTTTGTGGTAAAAAAACGGAATTAACTTTATTAAGATAACATAGATTATATGGATTTTTTACCATAACATTATTATATAATGGCTTAAGAACCTTCCTTGATGTTAAAAACGCCAGTATTTTATTCTAAAATTTAAAAAAAAAAAATGAAAACGAAGTAAGAAACTTTTTTTGAAATATATTTTGTCTCGCATATCTTGGGAACAAATGATGTTATAATTTGTTTGATAAGGGTGGAGCCCCCACCCTTAGGTATAGAAGGCGAAGCCCCCGGTATTGTGCAAGGCCTCTATCGGGGGCTCAGGGGAGGAGTCGCCTGAAATGAAAAAAGAATTATCTATGTACAGTAATCTCCAGTCTTTAAGGACACCCAATGGGAAGTTGACAGTGTGGGTAGACCTGTCCCCCAAATTTTTTTTTAATGGATTTCAAAATTTTTTTTTCACCAGTTTATTAGTTTTGGTGTACATTTTAGTTAACTGGCATTATATATTATATTATCCACACTATGAGACCTCTCCATTAAATAAGTATTCGCTAGAAAATTCGTGTTATTTAATTCGTACACTTAAGATAAATATTTGTTTCAGAAAAATATCAAAAATTAGAAAGTGAAAAGAAAACAAGACGAACAACAAAAAAAGTATTCACTGGTCCAATAATACGTTACCATTCTATGGCACTACCTGTAATATCAGATTCACCAGAAAAAATTGAAATTACATCTGACGACACAAGTGGACTTAAGAGGTATGTACCATCATTTTATTCCTATTTTTATTTTGAACTAGATATGTCGTCAGGAGTAATTTTTTGGTCCCGTTTCCACCCACTTCCGAAACTGATTTACCATTCCCGCCGGCTCTTAATCCTGAGAAAAATTGTCAGATCCTGTTCAATCCTACTACCGTCCGATTTATTAGTTTTATCCTGTTCAATCCTACTACAGTCCGAGTTTTAATCTCGTTCCCAACGGGACTCGGAGTAAACATTAGGCCCCATCGAGGGTTATATTATTTCAGTGTCACTTCCAGTTCCGTGAAAAATTATTTATTTTTGTCCATTTTCAAAAAAATTATCCGTTTCGTCGAGACCCGCCGGGTCTCAGGGAGACCCATTATTTTTCCGCCCAATTGCAACAAATAAAACAGTTCAAACTAATCATTTAGATGAATAAAATTAAAAAAGAATAGTATATTATACACCAATGGACTAAAATGCGATTTTTGATTGAAGGTTGCCAAAGGGTCTGTAAAAACCCGAGGGCAACATTTCACACGAAGGATAAAAAAGAAGATATATTATATATATTAAGTCTAAAAACAAAATTGTGTAGTTCATACTAGGCTGTTTTAGACCTTCTAACAGCTTAGGTGATCACTCGTTCAGAAGCAGTGAACGAGTACAAATGAATTGTTGATGATTGTTGTCACCACCGTACACAGTACCGTACATACGTACGTAGTGATATATATATATATATATATATATATATATATATATATATATATATATATATATATATATATATATATATATATATATATATATATATATATATATATATATATATATATATATATATATGTATGTATGCAAGACATAAGCGAAGCCGCACACACACAAATTACACATATACAATCACAAGTTCTGTGTATATAGATGACATATAGGTGAGGATTTTACATCATATTTTGAAGACGTTGGTTTCGCTAGTATAAGCCTGTATTACACTTGGCGAGTTTGCTCGCTATTCGCTCGCAAATTTGCTCGTTGCTAGTAAACTCGCTTAGTGTAATATTCTTGATTAGTTACTTGCTAGATACTCGTTACTCGCTACTCGCTTCGTATTTTTACCCGCTGGCTAGTGAAATCGCTTTGTGTAATATATTTAACGAGTAAAATCGTTGTATTTGACAGCTCTTTCAAAATGTCAACAGAGACTATTTGTGCAGGATTTGTAATTTCAGCGTTATTATTATTATTGTTACGTAAAAATTTGCAGAAAAAGCAAAAAAATACGATAGATAGATAAAAAATTGGGTTATAAGACGGGAAAAATTTGATGTTTTATGTTCCACAGCGTAGTATTTACGTAAAAAAGTTCATAAATTAAAAAAAATTAAAACGTTTTATTTCACTTCAAATTTTTAATAAATAAAGGAAATAAAAACTTATAGTAAGTTATATAACATATAAATACTATAGTAACGAAAATTTTTTAATAAAAATAACTTTGTAGTAATAATAACAAGCAAAAGAGGAGAAAAAAAACATGAAATATTTGGTCACTTAAATGTTAATAACAACACATGTTAGCGAATTTACTAGCTATGTCTGTCATCGGTATTTACTGAGCGAGTCGCTACGTTTGCACTCGCTACTCACTGGCGTGTAAACTAACGTACCTTCTAGTGTTCTGTAAAAAAAAAAACACTTTAGTTCTGTGGTGTACATATATATTATTTTTTGCAATTTCGAATATTAGATTAAGTATAGGCTGGGTGCGTGATGGTAACGACATCTATAATATACATTTTTCCAGGCTCATTAACGAATATAAATAATGGTAACCGTGGAAATAAATAAATTTAAAATATTTTTAAACAAACCGTAAAATCTGGATACAAATGTTTGCTATTTACAATTAATTTTTTTTACAAATAAATTTGAACAATTTGATTTGTTCAGTTTGAACAATAAAATACTGGATGAAGTATAACAGTTATATTAAAAAAGTAATTAAACAATTTTCGACGTTAATATGGATGTAATTATCAAGACAGTATTTCCTTCCAACCTCGGACTATGCAGAGGAAAAAGTTGCTGGTGCCGGTGAAGTACGTCAGGGAAATTCGAGAATTAAGAAATGCTGGCATAAGTCATTTAGTTTAATGTAGAGTCATAAGACAAACATCAATAACTTTAACTCCTTATGAAGCATTATTTCATATGACTACGTGAGTTAAAATATCTCAAATATTTTTAATTCTGTATTTATGGATTGACGTGTAGACGTTAATACTGTTGACAGATAAATAAGGAATGACATATTAGTTGCAACTGTGTTTATAATCAAAGTGAATCAATGTAAATATTTTTATTTAATATTTTTTATTATACTATAAACACATATGAGCCCGTATTAATGCTTGTTTTCTCCACTACTCACGCTGCAATCGATTTAATTGTCCCCACCATATATTTCGCACGTTGCCTATACTTTGGATAAATCAATCAAATTAATAACAGAAAGTACAGAAATAACTAAATGTGCGCATTGTGTATACAGAGTGTTAATTTAAAAAACAAACCGGCCTCATATCTTTGGAAGTATAAAAGATAATTAAAATTTCTCAAAACCATTTCTATAATATGGAGGGGGAACCGTTATGACCTGCATGGGAATCCTCTTTAACCAACCCCTAAGACTTCAGCCACCCCAACTCTATTTTTTTTTTTAAATTGTAAGACCCCAACAATGCTGTTCATTAATACCAAACATAATGCTAATTTATCGATTATTATTTGAAGAATACGAATAGATGACTGAGAAAGAATGTTCTTTTCTTTGTCGATCGCAGGTATATAATTTTTTATATAAAAGTGCGGAAATTGCGTAAATCATCCCTGTGACATAGTTTATTCAGTGTCCGCAGTGAGATCAGTGTTTTTTCAAGTTTTAACCTGGCAATTTTTTTTCTAGCGAGGGCGATAAAGATGCAGCCAAATCAGAGATAAAACCGCCACAAAAGTATGAAAGGACATTTGTAATATTTGAAAACGATCCAAATGACACAATATTTAAATCTATATTTGATAAAAAATTAAGTCCACCACCGGAAAAAATGCAATGTGTTGTCACTAAATTACCGGCTAAATATATGGATCCGGTAACACAGTTACCTTATAGTACAAATCAAGCGTTTCGTATTATTCGCGAAGCTTATTATCAACAGTTAGAAGTTCGAGGGGATCGTTCAATTCCAGAAGTTGATAAGTGGGTTAAGTGGCGATTGGAACTTAAAGAAAAGCGACGTAATGCCTTAAAATCCTGCAAGAATGCAATCAGTTTAAACAGACTTGGCCTGATAAAAAGCCTGTAATAAATTTAGTAATGGAATTTTGCCATTCACAGTTATGCGTGAAAGACTATAGTATATATAAAATCAAAAATGTAATTTTATGAATTAAAGAATAAATAATTGTGTTTTAATTGTTGGTTTTTCTATTCCTTAACAATTAATTTTCATTTTCAGTGTTTACTCTTGCAAATCGTATATAAATTTAGAATAATTTAAATTTTCATGTAGTTATAACGTAAAAGCCCCATTATGGAACGGTATCTAACACTGGAACAGTTTTGACATTTACATATTTATTTCTTTAATTAAGTAAGGACACACTAAATGCGAAGTGAATTTAAATTGAAAAACAATCATTCTGTTAATAATATTTTTTGTTATCAGACGTTTCTTTCAGGAATAACCTCATTAATATGTAAATGTCAAAACTGTTCCAGTATTAGATACCGTTCCATAATGGGGGCTTTTACGTTAATGTCAAATTTGAATTTATTGTAAATATTGGAATGTTACAAAAATAAGTCAATAAATTTCAAAACCACCTAATTGCTATTTTTTCAAATTTCAGTTAAATGTGAAGTATTGTTAGGGAGGATAAATTACATCCAAAATTACGAACTAAACGTGCTAAACGTTGCAAAACCATCTTATTTAATTTTAATGTAAGGGTCCGTCCACACGACACAAGCTTTACCACCGACTTACTTGCGCAAACCAGTAAATATGTACGTATGGACGGGAAAAAACGTAGCGACTTACTTGCACAAACCTGGTTTTCGCAAGTAAATCGGTGGTAAAGCTTGTGTCGTGTGGACAACCATCACCGACTTACTTGTGCAAACCAGTTTGTGCAAGTAAGCATGTACAGTATGGACGGGAAAACGGTATCACGTACGAACCCATTGGTGAGGCTTGCGTAAACGTCGCACTGCTGAAGATTTTACTTGTGCAAACTTTTGTATGCATGGTTCTGTTTGCGTGTGTAGATAGTGTACAACATGTACCGCATATACAAGATGTACCACATGTACCGCATGTACAATGTGTACAAGCTGAAGGAGCTATTGTTCTATTTTTCTATTTTGTTGTGATTAAAAATCATAAAAATTAATTTATAAAAATTTTTATTCTATGTGATTAAAAATTTTTTTGTTGTCGAAAAGTGAAAAGGATTTTTTTTTGCTTGTCGATGAAAAGCTGGTGGTTTTTACTGGTTTTTTAACGGTTTCAAAACCAGGGCTGGGAAAAATGGTTCATAGAAACTATTGAAAATAGAAAATGGTTTCCAAAATTGCATTTAAAATACAAAGTGGAAAATGGTTTCCAAAATTGCATTTAAAATACAAAATGGAAAATGATTTTGCTGAACATATTTAAAATTGAAAATGGAAAATTGTTATTTAAAATGGATTATAAAATGCAAAATGCTTTTTTTACTTGAAATTTATTCTATAAATCTTTTTATTATTATTTAGATTATTATATATCGTTATAACTATATCATTATTTTACATTAATTAAAAAAAAAAAAGAAGTTAAGAAAGGTAGTCTTTTGAGAAAATTTTGTCAAGTTAGCGTGATATGAAAATGAAACTTAAATTAATATTGTTACTTAAAAATATTGTAAAATTTAATTCGGCCTTAACGTATTCAAACCTTGACGACGCTACGACTGCAACTTCTAAATAAAATTATGAAAATCATCTACACAAAATACAAAAACATTTCTTATCGACGTGTATTAAAGATAGTAGTACACAACTTGAGTCAGAAAAGTTTGACTTAAGAGAACTGCAAGTCGAGTGACAAATTTAACTCAAGTGACATTGCAACTCGAGTTATAAAATAAAGTGTTTTTTTTCCTAATTAGAGGTGTCACCAAATGTAATAATTCAATATATGCTGTCTCATCCATTTTTAGATAATTACGCCAATCATTTGGATCATCCCTTAAATCGTTAATTAAATTAACGTGAGAGTGCATCTTTCTATTTAGCAACCATTTTTTGCACCATTTCGGTCTTGGTCGTCGATTAAATTCCTTCTTTTTAATCAACAAGCAGAATAATAAAGCTTGTAATAAAAATATTTCTTCACTTGCCTCCATTTTAACTAATTTAAATACATTTGACAGTTGATACCGTTGATACATACCACAACTACCCTGAAAACAAATTGAGGTTTGCGCAAACATACTGGAACGTGTAGCCATCGTATCATGTTCCGTGTTTTTGCACAAACTAGTTTGCGCAAACTGAACGTGCAGGCAAATCGTTATCGTGTAGATGGACCCTTAGGGACGGACCCTCGCTACATGCGACGTTAGAGTGGGTAATACATTTGTGACATTTGTAGTATAGAGATTAAGTGTAGCTCATAAACTATAAACCTTGGTGTTAACCAAAGAGAATAACACTATATATATATGTATATATATATATATATATATATATATATATATATATATATATATATATATATATATATATATATATATATATAAGAGCAATCACTCAAATTATAGGATTTTTTCTTAGCAAGTGGTTATTATTCTACTATTTTAGAAATTTTTAATTTGTAACATTTCTATAGTAACAATTACAAAAATTCTATCAGGAAATTTTCATTTTTTTTTTTTTGGAATTAGTTATTTATGAGAAATTCGTCTATTTTTTTGAGTTCAATATTAAATTTAATAATTTTACTTAATTATTATTTGAGATATGTATAATTAATATTTATTAGTTTATTTTTATTTGAAAATAATTACTTATTTTATTATCACAATAAATTAATTAGAAAATTAGAATACATTTTTATCTGTTGCAGAAAAATGGGAGGAGCACACTTGTCAGAAATTAGAATCAGTGATAGTGATATATACATATTTACGAAATATTTGATTAATGTAAAATTTTGAATAAAAATAAATTTACTTTTGTTTTTAAACAAATATATGAGTTTATAATTATTGTATGAGTTTTAAACTTGAAAAACTGATCAAAATAAAATGCAATTAGGAGAATTTTAGTGGATTATCTTACTAGTAGTAATCTACATTATCGGATAAGGCTAAAGATACATAATTTAAAATTATTATACTGACATCTCTGTTCTTTTCAAGTGTACTACGCATGATGATAACGACAACGATGACATCTATACCTGGTGCCACCGTTCTCAGTTCCATAGAAAGGTTATAGAGGGTCAAAAAAAATGTATTGAAGTTGGCTATCTTTCAGAAATAAAATTTTGGTGTACTTTATCTATGGTGTTAACCAATGCGGCGATTTGTTTCAAAAAAGATGTGTACTCCATCTATTGTATGACACATACGTATTCTGATATCAATGATTCGCAGAAACAGAATACTGATCGTATTCCATTAGCAAAAATTTTACACAGTGCATGACACTGTGTTACACTGTGTCTTCTTTTTTCACTAATGGAACATCAACTTTTATTGTGTTTCTGCAGAGGGCAGCATAAACAAACATCGTGTTCCATTAGCGAAACAAAAATGACCCTGTAATACAGTGCATAGGGGAAAAGTAAGGCCAACCAAATTTTCGTGATTTTTGTACTTTCACAAAAAAAAACTATTTTTTTTTTTAATTTTATTGAAAAACTAACTATTTATCTGTTTTTAATTAAATTATACGTGTAATTGGTATCATAGAAAGTATACCAAACAGATTGAAGCTATTTTTTTTTTTTTTAATCTAGTATCTTTGTCTATGCTACCCCCTGCAGAAACACAAAAAAAATTGATGTTCCATTAGTGAAAAAAAAGACACTGTGTAACACAGTGTCATGCACTGTGTAATTTTTTTTTCTAATGGAATACGATCAAAGTTACTAGAAGTTAAAAACAATAGATTCAATCTGCTTGGTATACTTTCTATGATTCCCAGTTACATGTATAATTTAATCAAAAGCCATAAGGTAACGGGCCTAGTTTCTGACCTTTTAAGAGTGACGGCTGAGGTTAAACGACAGTAATAAATATAAGTTTAAACTTAAGAGACAATTAATAATTTTATCAACTAGTTTATGGCTTTCAAAATAAAGCCATACAAGTAAAATAATTATTTGAATTGAATTAATAATTTAAATTAATGTTTTAAAAATTGACAAAAAGGACCCAGTTTCTGACCTTCAAAATTTCTCATGTGACAGTTTCTGACCCTGACAGTGGCCTAGTTTCTGATTCTTAAATTTAAAAATACAGTTTTTTAAAATTTAATTTATAAATAATTTTTTATTGATAAAAATGAATGTTTAATGTTATACGTTATGAAAAATAACAAAAACTAATCGAAGATAACTATAAATAACAAAATAACTAACAAAAACTGGTTAGAATTTAATTGGGCCATACCACTTTAGAAGTGAGCCTAGTAATTGACCCTCATATTTCAATAATAAAAATCATTCTAAGGTATTTTATACATATTTTAAAATAAATTTTAAACAAATATTAACCTGCTCATATATTTTTAATTAAGTTTTCATACTTACATGATGAATATTGCACAGATCAAAATAAGTACTTTGTAACATAAACTGTTAAGAAACTACCAAAAAAATAGTGTTTACACACATTTTAAACTTAAAATTTTTTTTTTATTTAGTTAATATATTCTAAACTTTTTAAATTGCTGTTCATTAGACACAGAATAGATTACTTTAAATTAAGAATTTATTTTTTTTCTTATTTAAAATATAGTTTTTTTATTAATTTATAACAAAGTTGAAAAGTTCAGAAACTGGGCCAGGGTCAATTACCGGGTCTTTTACCTTATATGTATTATAACTATATGGCCAATCCCTATAAGAGGCAGTGGTTCCGATGAAGTGAGACAGATAGACATCGCGTAGAGGCACTTCAGTTGTTTTGCGCAGATGCATCAATTAGTGTTTATCCATATATGTAGTATACATATATAGCCAAATGGATATGAAAAAAACGTCCCAACATCACGGTGCAGATTTGGAAGTATTTTGTTCGTTTTGCGCAAAAGCGACTTTTTTGGTGGTAATATGAACCAATCTGAACAGTAAACACGGTAAACACTAATTGATGCATCTGCTCAAAACAACTGAAGTGCCTTTACCCGATGTCTATCCGTCTCACTTCATCGGAACCACTGCCTCTTATAGGGATTGGCCATATAGTTATAATTATAGTACGGATGATATAATTTTTCACAGGACCGGCTTAACGATTTCAGTGTAATACTGTTAGACTCTTTGTATTTATGTATGAGTCTGCTACAACAGAAACAACAGAATCCTGAAGATTTATTGAAATTTAACATAGAGAAGCGAAAACTTTTTAGAAAAATTTTATTATGTGAGATTTATATCAAAAATAAAAAGGGGTCCCAAATTTTATTGAATTAAAGTTTTGCAATATTTATTTGTCTAACTAGCTCGTAGGTACATATAAAACAAAATTTATTACTTCCGTTCCCACCGAAAGCTTTCTTTGAGTAACAATTGACAAACAAACTCCTTATCTCTGTTTAACTTTTTAAAATTTAATATATGTACCTTGTTTACAATTTTTTACAATTTTTAGTTTTCTACACAGGTACATACATATGCAGTGTACATCAAGCAATGTATCTAGTTGTCCATTTGATTCAAACACATAAACAAAACATCATTTTGATGACATCGTATAATTTATATTTATACGGTATAAATATGACTGTATGTATTAACTACAAATACTATTGATATTAGAATATTTATATGGACCATACAATAGATTTTTAAATTTTTCAAGTTTTTTAGATATTATTTTTTTGAAGCAAAATCGTTATATTGGTTAACACCTTTTATAATCTACAAACACAGAACACCTACAAACTATCGATGCTAATGAATATTTTTTAATTTTTATGTGATTTTTGTTGTAATTTGAGAGTATTTATTAATAAATGTTCTAAAAATATTTATACGGTTATACCAACAAATATAACATCAGTTAATCTAGAAAAATTTTAAATCCCATCTTGATTAACCATCCATATTCGTCAACACTTGTAACTTTTTATTTTCATATAGATTGTGTATACATATAAGTGTATTCCCTCTATTTATTCAATGCTCAAAAGTATATACAAAAAAAAAATATATGTTAGCAAAAATGAAATAAATACCTACATAATATTTTATTAGATAACACATTATTAACGTTACATCTTTTTTTCTTAATATGTATACTTTTATTTGTGTATAGTTTGTTGGCAAGATATACTACCTAGTTTTGTAAGAACATTTTTGAAGGAAAAATTAGTAATATTTTCTAAAACATATTATGTTAAATCGATTTAATTTAATCAGTTTACGTATGCATGTATGTAAAGGAACATTATTTGCTCTAGCAGACTCATACATAAATACAAAGAGTCTAACAGTATTACACTGAAATCGTTAAGCCGGTCCTGTGAAAAATTATTCCATCCGTACTATAGTTATAATACATATATGTATGTGTTTACCGTGTTTACTGTTCAGATTGATTCATATTACCACCAAAAAGGTCGCATTTGCGCAAAACGAACAAAATACTTCCAAATCTGCACCGTAATGTTGGGACGTTTTTTTCATATCCATTTGGCTATATATGTATACTACATATATGTCAAAAGCAGATAAAAGGTTAGTTTCTAAAAAAATTTAAAAAAAAATAGTTTTTTTGTGAAAAAAGAAAGTACAAAAATCACCAAAATTTGGTTGGCATTTAGTTCCCCTAAATGCACTGTGTTACACTGTGTCGTTTGTGTTTGCTAATGGAACACGATCACTATTTGCAAGACGATAAATTATTGGAACGCGGCAACAATGAGAGAGTGTATTTACTGTATTGTACTGGAGAGTAGCAAGTTGGATATCCAATTGGCCAAGTTTTCTGTTTTAAACTTCATATAGGAATATTTATAGTAAAAGATCTAAATATACTAAGGGTCCGTCCACACGACACAAGCTTTACTACCGACTTACTTGCGCAAACCAGTTTGTGCAAGTAAACATGTACGTATGGACGGGAAAAAACGTAGCGACTTACTTGCACAAACCTGGTTTGCGCAGGTAAGTCGGTGGTAAAGCTTGAGCGTGTGGACGGGCCCTAACAATAAATTAATGTATACGATGTATACGATGTATACACTACTTATTCCTCTTACGGTACTTACAATGTAATAAAAGTATACCTAATTCACCAGCTCGACGAAATTTTATTAAGTTTCACAACTAGGAGATCTGTGACTAGGAGTTTCACTTATTGTTGTTCTGTACCTCCTGTACCTCTATTATATTAATATCTTGACGTCATAAGACGTCAAGTGAAACCTTACGAACTCATACACCACGTCGTACCAGGGTATGGACACTCAATAGTTTACCGGACAAATTATTCGTCGGTGTGGATCAAACTGTAGCCAACATAATAATAAAATATTCATTAAAATAATATAGGACTTTCATTCAGTAATACCAGTAAAATAAGTTTTTACAGTTTAATTTTGGTGATTTTGGTGTTAAGCCGCTGCTACACGATGCTACGAACACCTTCCAACATTCGACGTTAGATGGTTCATAGCATCGTGTAGCCGTTGTTCGAACCTACGAGTGTCCAATGTCGAGCGTCAAACGTTCGCATTTGGTCGTGTCCCGTTCGATGTCGGTATTCTTGCACCGAGTCAAAGGTATGCTTCGAACGTTTGAAGGTCAATGTTGGTTGCGTTCGTTGGTTGCGCACGACTCGTTCATGTGAAGAGAGACAACATCAGTGTATAACATTAGAGATAACATCAGACAGATAACAGCGTCGCCACTGAGTACCAACACATCATCATTCGTATTGTGCCGCTGCTACACGATGCTACGAACACCTTCCAACATTCGACGTTGGATGGTTCATAGCATCGTGTAGCCGTTGTTCGAACCTACGAGTGTCCAATGTCGAGCGTCAAATATTCGCATTTGGTCGTGTCCCGTTCGATGTCGGTATTCTTGCACCGAGTCAAAGGGATGCTTCGAACGTTTGAAGGTCAATGTTGGTTGTGTTCGTTGGTTGCGCACGACTCGTTCATGTGAAGAGAGACAACATCAGTGTATAACATTAGAGATAACATCAGACAGATAACATCTTCGTCACGTTTGTCCCAACACATTATACAAGAGAGACAACATCAGTGTATAACATTAGAGATAACATCAGACAGATAACAGCGTTGTCCACTGAGTACCAACACATCGTCATTCGTATTGGATCAAACATTCGACTCACCGTGTAGCAGATACATTCGTCGCACCAACTATCGAACTTAATTGCCTCAAACGTTCGATCGAATGTTGGAAGGAACGTTCGTAGCATCGTGTAGAACCCGCTTTGGATCAAACATTCGATTCACCGTGTAGCAGATACATTCGTCGCACCAACTGTCGAACTTAATTGCTTCAAACGTTCGATCGAACGTTGGAAGGAACGTTCGTAGCATCGTGTAGAACCCGCTTTATTGGTATCGCTTTGATCCACTCCACACCGTTTGAATAAGGAGTGGAGGGGAGTATCTAGTGTCCATACCCTGCGTCGTACGACGTTAAAAATTTTATGTAAAGTGTAGTATCTCTATGAAAGTGTATTAGCTGTCAAAATAATGTAAAGGTGCGTCCAGACCAACGCGCCGCGCAGTGCAGAATGCTCGCGATCAAAATCAGCTTATTAAACAACCAAAAAGCCGTCCAAACATCCGCGCCGCGCAGTGCAAAACGTTCGCGAACGTTATAGCAATAGTCAGTTTGGACGGGTATACGCGCACATCTGCAACAACTTGCGCACGAACAAACTTGATCCAAGTAAGGTCGGTACTTCAAAGGAATATCTTTGATTCAACATACTCAGCTTGTTGCAGATGTGCGCGTTCGTGCGCGTGCAACCGTCCAAATAGACGCACCGCGCTGCGCAAAATGTTTGCGAACGTTCGCGAACGAAATGCACACTACGTAGTACGTAGCGTGCATGCATTTATATTCAGATTTGTATGTTTGGTTATGTTTGAAGAATTTTCAGATTTAAATTAAATCCGCGATGGAGTTAGAAAATGTAAAAATTGCAGCAACCAACCTCATTGTTTATTAAATTTTCAGAATAATTTTTTCCCTTGTAAATTGATTGTAAACAGGGTTGAACAAAATATTTCAAAAAACCCATTTAAAATGAAAAACGGAAAGTGGTAAAATGGAAAACTATTTTGCTAAACCTACTGAACACATAGAAAATTAAAAATGTTTTCGTTAGCCATTATTAAAACAAAAATGAAAAATAGCTATTCGAAATAAGTTAGAAAATGTAAACACATTTTTTTCCCTTTTTAAAAAATTATCATCCCCTTAAAATTATTTTAACTATGGGTTAGATTACTTTTAAATCAGATATTTCGAATTTCTGAAATAAAATCATTTTCTTCTAGTGCTTATATATTATAATGATGGCAATTTTATAATAAAAAATAATAATAATAATAAAGTTTTATGCTGCAACAAAAATGTCTTTTGAAGTATTTACCGACATTATCACGAACATGTTCGTTTGTGCGCAAACTGTTGCAGCTGTGCGCGTTTGTGCGCGCGTACACGTCCAAACTGACTGTTTTTGCAACGTTCGCGAGCATTCTGCACTGCCTGGCGCGTTGGTCTGGACGCACCTTAACAGTTGGTGGTTGAGCGTTTTGTCATTATAGGTTATGACCGTCAAGGTGTTAATTATTAAGCTAAATGTCCACTGGTAATAAATATTGCAGAAGTCGATTTCTGGAAACAGGGCCAGACCTACAATTATTATGATGGGTGGGGCAAACTTTGTTGTTGGCACCCTCCCCGACAAAAATTCAAATTTCAAAATGCAAGAATCCCTGCAAAAAACAAGTGACGAGCAAAAAAAACCTCAAATTCAACATTTTGGTGCCCCCGAACTTGCACTTTTGCCGCCTCCTAACAGCTGCAGAGGGGGACGTGTCCCGGCTGCCCTGATCCGATCCTGTCTGCAAGTATTTTTTCATGTGGAAACAGCCACTAGAAGTTAACTTCTGCAATTTTTTTTAAGTTGAGCAAGTTTTTTTTGCTTTATGTGTAAACAGTGAGTTTACCATGTTTACATATAAAAAAACATATCAATTGCAATTAAATTGCCACAAGTTATTTATGAGAGTATTTGATAGTGGAAACCAGCAATCTGCAAGTGAACTTCCGCAAGTTCAATCACTTGCAGAAGTTGTATGTAATGGCCGGTCCAGACGCAACGTCTTGTCTGAATCGACAAGTCGTTCAGATAAAACGTAGCGTGTGGACCGCAAAATGTACGTCTTACATGACGGAAATGAGGTTGTCCGATAAGTCGAAAGTCTGAGCTACGAGGCATCATTTTATGAAAATTGGTTCGACAAGTTGGTGCGTCTGGACCATGTCCCTGCCACTTGTTTTCAAGGACGGACCTTTTCATGTCACAGTTTGCTATGTTTGCTACGTGGCGCTAATGGTATAGGGAGTAAACTAAATAGAGTTGGGACACGTGAGCATTTTTCATCAAATAGATGTCAAAATTAATTATGATTGAGCACAAAAGTATCGTCACCAGGTTCTGTGTTAACGAAGAATTAAAATTTTTTAATTTAATTAATCTTTCTAGGTTGAATTAAAGTATTTTTTAAATATTTAATTTATTTCCAATTTATTTTAGATGAAAAAGAGCGAACTATTAAACCTCATGTCTCGTCTCTAATTTTATCCCCTAGTAAATCAACGCCATCTGGTATATTAGTTACAGCGACGTCAGAAAACGGTCCATTTTTTTATAATGGACTAAATGGAGAGTGACAGGGACATGGTCTGGACAGATCTTCGTTTTATCGAAACGATTTGTAGTATTTTTATACATAATATCGTAGTATTCTGTTGCTTCGTATCCATAAATTTAAACATTTTTTGTGTTAATTTTGTTTTTTATTTTATAATTTTTATTTTATTTTCTAATGTCTGATCTTCGTCAATGCTCCCGTCAATTTTTGTGTGAATTTATTGAACTATATAGGAGTTTTCCTTGCTTGTGGCAAGTTAAAAGTCCAGAGTGCAGTGACCGGAACAAAAACTCACAAGCATATGAAGCCGATGTTATGGTATTTTCATCAACTTGAGTTTCTAAGTGACTAACAAGGAGCATTACGGGGGTGTACCCCTCCGATTTTGTTTATTCTTTGATATGTTGTAGAACATCGAAAAATAAGAAACACGTATTTTTTTTTAGCGGCTATAAAACGGTTTAAAGGGGTGAAATCACCCTTCAAAAATTGGGGTAAAAATTTAATTTGTTAAATATCTCGAAAACGGTAAGAGATAGAGCAAAAGTTTAAATTGGCGATATTGCTCTTTTTTAAAGAGCTATCTATTGATGTTTAAATTACATGAACAGGGGTGGTTGGGGGTTAAAATTTAGGGGTTAACTTTACGGAAAGAGGGTTAAAAATACAATATATTAAAATTTTGTTTACAGATTTCAAATCTACTCGAAAAAATCTAATTGACCTGTTTTTGCTCAATTTCATAATATTAAGTTTAGGGGTGAGTAACTAGAGTGTGACTGTGTTGATATAATCATACTATTTGAGTAATTTAGGAACTACTCCATGGAAAATAGCTTAAGACAATTGTAACAACGTAAAAATGATATTCTCGAATTCAAAATTCAGTTTGATTAACATTGGAGAGAGAGGGGGGTAATTTAAATTTCCCTCTTAATTTACATTACGTTTTCATACACTCATTTATATTATTAACATACTTGCGGAGGATAATATAATAATGTCAAAATAAGTGTTTCGAAAGTTACACTATCGTATGTATTATCCATCTCGTTATTTTCGATATCGATAATTTTCGATAACGAAAACTATATTTTGATAGTCGTAATACGTTTGAAACGCCCATAACTTGCTACCCTTAAGTACTATATATACACTAATACTAAAAATGATTGTATGTAATTTAAGAGGGTGACTCACCCCGCCCCCCTCCAATGTTGATCAAACTGAATTTTGAAATAATTAATACTAGACAGGTTTACTTTGTGAAAATCCATATTAAATATGGTATCGTTGCTTTGTCACTTTTCACAGCAAAATAACAGAAAAACACGAGTCGACTTTCGGCTTTTACACCATCATCAGGTGAAAAACTTAACTTTTAACACTTAAAACTTAACTTTTAACAGTTAAGTTTTTCACCTGATGATGGTGTAAAAGCCGAAAGTCGACTCGTGTTTTTCTGTTATTTTGCTGTGAGTTAAGTTTTTCACCTGATGATGGTGTAAAAGCCGAAAGTCGACTCGTGTTTTTCTGTTATTTTGCTGTGAATTTTGAATTCGAGAATATCATTTTTACGTTGTTACGATTGTCTTAAGCTATTTTACATGAAGAAGTTCCTGAATTGTTCAAATAGTATGATTATGTCAACACAGTCACCCTCTAGTTACTTACCCCTAAACTAAATATTATGAAATTGAGCAAAAATAGGTCAATTAGATTTTTTCACGTAGATTTGAAATCTGTAAACAAAATTTTAATATATTGTATTTTTTACCCTCTTTTCGTAAAGTTGACTCCTAAATTTTAACCCCCAACCACCCCTGTTGACGTAATTTAAACAAGTTGCATATCAATAGATAGCTGTTTAAAAAAGAGCAATATCGCCAATTTAAACTTTTGCTCTATCTCTTACCGTTTTCGAGATATTTAACAAATTAAATTTTTACCCCAATTTTTGAAGGGTGATTTCACCCTTTCAAACCGTTTTATAGCCGCTAAAAAAATAGGTGTCTCTTATTTTTCGATGTTCTACAACATATCAAAGAATAAACAAAATCGGAGGGGTACACCCCCGTAATGCTCCTTGTAAGATCAAATAAGAAAGTCGACAAACACCATCGATGATAAGACATTTAAAGAAAGTGAAAGTCTGACATGAGAAAATTCATGTCTTTTTAAGAGCCATTCCCTCGACCATCTTAATCTTCGATTTTTTTTTATTTTTTATTAAAATGCAAACACCATAGAATGCCTAAAGAAGTGTTTCCTCCATGACAAACGTCGTGAATTCGTGAAACTGAAGTTTGAACGATAAGTTGGAGACGTGTGGACACTCTAATTTTTTTTATATGTTTTGTTGAACGATTTGCATGAACGTTTTATCATTCAGATAAGACGTTGCATCTGGACCGGCCTTAACACAGCAAGTTGATTTAAAAAGTGTTTCAAAAATTTATTTTACTTGCATAAATAACTTTTTATAAAATGGTAAGTATCATGCAAGGGGACAAACTAGATTGGCTTTGCCTCTGTTCCACTTGTAATGAGTTTGTGACGTAGTCTGTTTGTGTACATACACACTGGTTGCAGTGTATTAGTTTGGTTTTTTGTAGTAGTATGTGTATACACGCATACAAACACAATACACGTATTACCAGAGAGAGATGTTCAACGTGTACATGTAACAATGGGGTATATTGTTAATACAATGGTATGTTGACTCGACGACGACTACTGACGGACTAATGCCTTAAGCTGTGACTGGGTTACAAAGGACTCCAAGCGAATTTCACTTTTTTTATGTTAGTTGGCTTCTAGTGTTCTATGGTATCATGAGTATCAATATCGCAAGTATCTATCGTAAATTATTACAAAACTTTTAATTTTTAAAAAATATTTTTAATTTGTAATTAATTACGGTAATGTTTCTAATTAAATTAAAATAACTGTTTTTTCCTAAAAGTTGTTGTGAAAAGTATTTTAGGAATTTAATTTTCAAAAATATATCTTATCATGTTTATATTTCCCACCACGCTCATGGCTCACAAAAATTTTAAATGGAAAGAAAGTGTGCATTTAAAAGATGCGGCTGCGTTAATAGAAGGGGCGTATTTCGTCCGCCATATTGAACAAATATATCTTCTGTAAAACATTTATATTTTATTGTTTTTAATAATATCTACGACATCCGTAATTGAAATGTTATAATTTATTTTTCTTTATTTTATAATTTTGTGATATTTATTAATAGTTATATATTTCCTTTAAATAATTAAGTTTTCGTGATAGCAAATATTTATTTTTATTTGATAATTTGTTCTCTAGTGTCAATTGAATTTAGAATATTAAAAGAAAATGGGAACTCGAGATGATGAGTATGATTATTTATTTAAAGGTAAATAAAAATTGTATTAATTTTTCTTATTTTAATCTATTATTGTAAGATAATTATTTATCTAGTATTTTAACTTATTGATGTTTTAACTGTTTTTGACATGACTAGGAAGGGGTAGTTTGCGAATTATAAATGAAAAAAAAAAAATTATGTAGTTATATTGAAAAATTCAAGGGATGAAAAATAGAATTATATATTTTGATTGTATTAATGCTTAAATACTTTTAATTATAATTTTTAATATTAAATTATAATTTTATTTTAAAATATATATATAAATGTCCGATTTTTGACAAATAGACTACTTATTGAATGTGTAGAATGAGAGTAGAATTTTTGATTTTTAAATTAAAAATCGAAAGACAATTAGGCCAATTGTTTTAAAAATCTAAAAAATTGAATGTAATTATCTTCGATAAATTCAGCTTGATACTCTGACCTCATCAAATTGAAAACAATACATGACATTCGTAATCAGTGCGTATGTAGAATGGTAGTATTTAGCATATACATATAATGTATATAACATACGTACAATATAAATACATTTGTATATTTTATTTAGACAAAAATATCTACGTTTTTAATAAAATAAAATTCAATTAATCTGAGAAATCATTTGATTATTTTGTTATTTTGAACATTCTAAAAATTGATACCTATTATACTTTGAGACTTTGTATTTTGTATATGTGTCAGATGTATCAATGTATGATGTATTCATGTATGTAAAATGACTAATGTTGGTTGATAATACGTAAGAATAAAATGAATAAATGCTACCTATCTAATAGTTTATCAATTCTGATTTTAAATTTACTTCTGCTACTAATATTTATAAATTTCGATAAGTACTCGATACTTGAATATATTGCATATATAATACAGTAATTTTATATAGGAAGTAGAAACACTATCTACGAAGAAAAAAAACTTGTATAATTGATAAAAAATAATGTTAATTTTAAATGCACAGAGAGATCTTTCTTTATCTTTTAATTAAGAATAAACAACGTCAGAATTTAATGCAATATTCTCTTGAACTAGTTAGAAATTTCGTTGTTATAAGTATAGTAACTTTAAGTCATTATATGTATAGTAGTAAACTCATTATGATCCATTGTATTATGAATTATGCTGTGAGAACACTCAGAATTTCCTGTTTATCAGAAGTTTGATTAATTAATTAGAATTCAAGAGTTTAGAATTCCAAATTAAAAATTTTAATAGTTAATGATTTGTACCGAACGTCACAGGTTAGTAGTCCAATAATGTTAAAAATTACCACTATTTTTTGTTTTGGTAGTATCGTGTTGTCTCAGGACTATATATAGTACAAACCTTTATTGTTAGTATGGGAAAGATAGAGGCCACATCAACTTTGTCTCTTTTCCTTTTTATTATTGCTTCCGAGATTGCTAAAGTAGTGGAAGCATTGGGATCACTTTTGAAATATGAACATTTTTTCTTCTCGAGCTAGTAGCATAACTTCGGAACTATTCACTGTGATCCATCCTATCACGCGTGAATTCACGATTTTGGCACATCTCTACAAAAGCTGTTAATTTTTTGCAATTATTTGACAGTTAGAAACGTCAGATAATATCTATTGGTTTCTTAAATTTTTTTCTACGGATTAGATTAAAAAAAGCTACGCCGTCAGTCTTTTCGTAATTTCCATACATAGTTACATAGCCGATTAGTAAAACTTAAAAAGTAGTTCATCCTATCCTTTTCTTAAAGTTATCTTGTTTCAAACATGACGTTAATAATATAATACCCCTGTCGTAGCATCTGCATAACCTAGTGAATTTCCAAATACTGGATATTGCCGGATCTCATATAACATAACCTACATCCATTTTAAATAGTTTAGCTCTCTAACAGAAATTTGACGTGTCCTTGAATAGTTAGTTAATTTTTATTCTGAAAATTGAAATAGATATAAAGATTGTTATTGTAATGACAAAAACAATGAAGCATTTATTTTAAAGAAATTTAACAGATTTCTAGTTTTTTCTCAAAAACTAGTTCACTTAGAACAGTGGTTCCAAAGTTGATGTAATTTTTTACTCTCTTTAGTGGTGTAAAAAAAAAGTTAAAAAAATTTTGAATTTTGGCCAAAAAACCACCAAAAATGGTGAATAATGACCAAAATTTTGGCTTTTAAAAATTGGAGGTGTCTGGTTGACGAATTCATTCAAGGGGTTGGAAGTTTGGGACTTCTGATCTTTTCACCAAATTTTATAAAAATTGGATGCTTCGTTCGAGAGTTATTACGCAAAATGATACATAAATGCATATATTTGACAGACAATACTGCGCATATAATATATTCCTTTGTTTGTTAATCAGAAAGATACAATTCTGTGTACAAAATCTTCATCAATTTAAGTCACTCCCGCCATGCCATGTATTCAGTATGCCCAGTAAGATCTCAGCCGCTTTTATTCCTTATGTTATGTATACATGTATGTACAAATTTTAGTGAAGATTATTTTCGGTTTCCCGAGACCTTAAAACAAATTTCTGTCATAGTCTCGGGCTCAAGTCTTACCATAACAGCCGCTGTAATAGTTGAATTTCCAGAATGGAAATTTGCTAAAACACTAATATGAGACTCACTTTTGCACAAAATCACTTAAGAGATTGGATAAGTCTGTTACGAGTACGAGGAAGCTGTGTGCTGTTTTCTAACCCTGAATAACCCCTTAAATATAAATTGGGAATTATAGTTTAATAAGTTTTTTCAATCCTATGATTCATACTTTCGGAATGCTTCACATCAGTCAAAAAAAAAGTAATAATAAACTGAATAATAAAATGTTTTTGAATATATTTTTTTGTGAAATTTTTTTATGTGGTACCTATCCACCGCATAAAAAAAGGTTCAACTGTACTTTTAAACATTATTTCACACAGTATCATTTTAGAGTTTTTGCTAAATATCTAATAATTATAAAATAAAGCACCCTTTGAACATAACAAATTTTCCCTGTGTTAAAATTTATAATACATAATTATATTCTTATTAGTTGCTTGAAATACTCTATATGTATATGTGAACACCACTGAGTACTGAATCGAACATATTAACGTATGTTTCCTAGAGATACCACAGGCATTAAATTGTGAAGTATGACTCCATTTTATTAAACCCAACTTGTAATCACGGAGACTTGTTTATAAATATTAGATAAACCATTAAATTAATGGTTTGACCGCTATTAATCACATCAGTCAATTTTTTTGCTTCAATTTCTTAATGTATTTGTAATACATAGCATTCTCTCTAGTCGACTCTCCCCTCAATGGTGAACACGAACGTTATATTGTGTTCCTTGTAGTTATGGAAATAAGGACTCTTTTCAATAAGTTGAATCTTTTGAATCCGTTCACTGTGGTGAATTGATTCAAAGAATGGAATCATATATAATCACATTAGGCTACGGTTACAGTGCAAGCGACTTCGCGCGAACATTAGTTCACCCGACTAAAACAAACAGTACAAGCTACTTTGTAATGCAAATAATTGTAAATTACCATTGTTTGTCGGTTGTAATTCAAGCAAGTTTGTTTTTTAAGCGAATTTGAAGATACAAATTTAAATTCACATCGTTTCTTTCCTTTTTATTTCGTCTTTTATGTCAGTCAATATGTAATTAATGTAAATTAGAATTGGCTATCTTTTTATTTTTTTATTTTTTTAAATACAGCTGAATTTTTTTTATGCGGTGGATAGGGACCGCATACAGAAATCACATAAAAAAATATGTTCAAAAACATCATAAATAGCTATAATAAGTTTAGTTTGGTCCAGATTGTAAAAAAAACTTTCTTAATACGGTGGATTGGGACCGCATAAAAAAAGTTTCATCGAAAATACACAACTCAAAACATTCAAAACTTCACGATTTCCCTAGAAGTTGCTTTTCTAAACTAGATAAAGCATTAATTTACACGTGGGAACATTTTATTTCATTTTTATATGAAAAATATGAAAAATACATCTGTAAAAAAAACTTAATGATGCAATAATTTATATTCTTATGCAATGTACTGATTAAATGCTTAAAAACCATTAAAAAGTATTCTTATCAACGAAAGTTATTATAGTTAATGTTTAAGTTTCTTACTTTCTCTTGATTTTGATTCTTATTATGCATTTTATTTTAATGATCATTTTTTTTTAAAACCGCATAAAAAAATCGCACAAAAAAAGACCGCATAAAAAAAGATTTCGCTGTATATATAATTAAACAACCAAAGGTACGAATCACTAAATAACGAAATCAGTTAAAATATGTAATGTTTTCGGAAACTTGACTTTTTTCGCCACTTTTCTGAAAGTAATTGATAGAAAAAAGCTCCATCTTTTAAAGAATTTTGCCTGACAAAATAATTTTTGAGTTTTTCTGAACTAGTGAAGTGAGCATATTCCTGATTGTAGTCCATTGATAAGAATTAATGAAAATTAAATTACTCTGTAGAATATGTTGGGTTGTTACGAGAAACTTTCTACCCAGGCTTCAGCAGTGTCTGTATTAACGATAATAGGTATGTGTTAACGGTTAAACGATAACAAATTAATTTAAAATATTTTTGACGTTGCTCCATTCTCAAAAAAAAAAAAAAAAAATAAATAAATAAATAAATAAATAAATAAATAAAATAATTTAAATTTCTCTTTGCGAAAATGCTGTTCACCCATTATTCTCTGTTTTCGTCAAATATGTTTGATATGAGTACAAAATTTCCTGACAAATATTATCCTGAAATATTCACGGTAAAATTCAATAAATTATTAATAAAACTAAATTAGTAGAAACTGATATTCGCGCGAAATCACGTACTTAGTCGCTTGTGCTGTAATCACGTATTGATAGCGCGAATTCGCTAAATATATATTAATAGTATAATTATCCAATACTAAATTGTTTATTTGTTTCTACAAAAATGAATAATAGTATATTATTCAATAAGCTGGTAATGATAGCTGTTACTCACGAAGATGAAATTGCGACACGAGCCGAGTTTACGAGGCGAGTGTCGTAATGCATCTGAGTGAGTAATAGCCATTGCAAGTGAGTAGAATATTATAATTTTTCTACGACTTCATTTCTTTTTTATTTAAATAAAATTGAATATAAATTTTAAATTAAAAGAATAAAATTTTTAATCTATCTCTAATTTCATTAAATGTTTGTATATGTATCTATGGAAACGATCAAAATAAAATTAAAATTGTTTGGTTTACTTACACGTTACTACGCAACATACATGAAATTAAAACTTATATGTAGATACATATATTATTCACAAGACAATCGCAAGCCCATTGAATAATGGTTAATACGGTGATTTCATTGATCGAAAGGTATTGAGTAATGATCATTCCTCCACTTTTGAATAATGCCTAACTTTCTGTGCAATTAATTGATATGTAATGACTTAATGAGTGTGTTGTTCAACAGGAGTAGAAAAACAAGTAGTTATATTTTGTTAAATTTTCCGTATTTCAAGAATCGAGAATCCGTAATTCAAGAACGAAATTTATTAGGCATATTTCTTACATAAATCATCGTAGTAAGACAATCGTACATTTTTTCGTTCGTAAGTTAAGAGTAATTAAAGTGACACTAACTTTGCTTAGAACTTTTCGACATGTAAATTTTTTTTGGAATCAACCAATATTGTAAAGTTAGTTCATAAACTATTGGATATTATTATATTATAATAAATGGCTAGCCCGTAAAATCAATTTACTGGCTATTTCATTGAAGCACCTGGTGGGGTGTGATATGAGGAACATAATGTGCTGTCATTATTCAGTGAATAGGACCATATTTATTACAAGACATAATTTGTTAAATAAAACACATTACACACGTATTTAAAAATACCCCTGTTGCAGCATCCTGCATAACATAGCGAATTTCTGTTTATAAAAGTTAGTTTTTCTTGGAAACTAGTTGATATAGAATACACTGTTCACTCGTTGTAAGCAACTCAAAAATTGAAATAGAATCATATGCCTTACTCTTTTTACGTATAGGCGAATTTTATTATCTAAAAAGAGTAAGATATATGATTCTATCTATTTCAAGTTGTTTACAACGAGTAAAAAGTGTAATAGTTTAAAGACCCGATGGTGTAAAAAAAATTCGCAAAAATTTTTGCATAAGGGGAAATTTTGGCAAAAAACTAATTTTTTTCACGAAAAATGCCCCAAAAACCATGTTCCGGGCATCTTGACCAGATTGAACTGTTGGTCGCTAATATTTTTGATAATAATTATTTGAAAAGGCACTTTAAAATTGTAATTTCTAGGATATCATGGTTATTGCATTGATTGCAATTTTATAAAGTAGCAGTTGGTCGTATTTTGAGTATATCTTGAGGCTTCATTTATTCGTTGATACACCCAGTCTATAAACTATATATGTATATGTTTACTTCTCTATGAATTAAAATAAAATTTCGATTTTGCTTGTTACTCAAACAGGCCCCGGAAAGAAAAATTTTAAATTTTAAATTAGACTACTTGATTTTTAATGAGCTTTCTTATTGGTGTGTATAAATGCAGGATCGAGGCTACTGGAGGCAGGAGGAGGATCGCTTCATATAAAAGTGTTGGGTCTAATTTAGAAAAGGATAAAGGAGTGAAAAATTTTTTTTTTATTTTGTTCTACCTCTTTAATTCAGATGAAACTTTGTATGGTAATAAAGTACATTAAGACACAGTTACTGTATTTTTTTTTGGAAGTGGTCACTAATTAGGAACCTGGTAAAAATAACATTGAATCGGATTTAATCCATGTTATTATCCTTAATAACGAGGACTGGGACATTAAAAAATATGTGTAATATTCTCGATAGTATTTGCTTTCATGTGGATTTGGGATTACTTTCTTATATGGAGTAGTTACCGAGAAAAAAAATTTTTGAGAGTTATCTCCGTAACTATTCGATTTTGGTCAGGAAGGTTGTAGATATCAATTATTTATAACCTCACCATACCGTTAGTACACTTATATAGGGGACACATTGCCCATACAAACCCGGCTTATTTCCTTTGTTAATAAGTTTGTCCATTTTAAAATATTATATATATTTAAAATGAAAATTCGAATTAAAAAAAAAAAATGATTAAATTAAATCACAGCGTATCCCTAATTACTGAAATGTAATAATTATCAAATTATAAACTTGTAGGGTGGTTTAACCATTTTGTTTTTACCCTAATGTGAAATTTTTTCCATTTTTTTTAGTGGTACTAATTGGAGATTCGGGTGTTGGAAAAAGTAATCTACTATCTCGTTTTACTAGAAACGAATTCAATTTGGAATCAAAGTCTACAATAGGTGTTGAATTTGCCACTAGAAGTATACAGGTAAATGATTGTATTGATTGAAGATATTAGACGATATAAAATATTTATAAATAAATTATACAAACTTAGGTTGACGGAAAAACAATAAAAGCGCAAATATGGGATACAGCTGGACAGGAACGTTACAGAGCGATTACATCAGCCTATTACAGAGGTGCAGTAGGTGCTCTTCTTGTTTACGATATTGCTAAACATCTCACGTATGAAAATGTAGAACGATGGTTACGTGAATTACGTGATCACGCAGATCAAAATATTGTTATTATGTTGGTTGGAAATAAGAGCGATTTACGACATTTGAGAGCTGTTCCTACTGATGAAGCACGAGCGTTCGCCGAAAAGAATGGTTTATCGTTTATTGAAACATCAGCTTTAGATTCAACAAATGTTGAAACTGCGTTCCAAAATATACTTACTGAAATATATCGAATTGTATCGCAAAAACAAATTCGTGATCCACCAGAAGGTGATACAATTAGACCGCAAAATGTTGAACCTATCGATGTGAAGCCTACGATGTCCTCTGAAAGTGTACGTAAACAATGTTGCCAGTGACACGTTACGCTGCAGGTGTGTATTTGTTGACATTATTTTATTGTGCTATTCAAATTGACGGTAGACACTGTATTTTCAAGAAATAGTAATGGTTTAATTGCGATCAGTTATGTAAAAATGTGGTAATTTTGTGTGAATTTGTACTGTAATATATTAATGAATAACGACTAATACCATGGTATAACAGTGGTGTTTAACCTTTTTTTAATTTTTTTGGCGATCTATTTTCTTACAGAAAACTTTTTTTAGATTGTACCTTTTTGATAGATAATTATATACAGGGTGGAAAATAAACAACTCTCGTCATTTGCAAGGGTAACACATAGCACCCTGTAGACACTAAAACCACAGGAATTTTTTCGAAATTAACAGGTTGCTGAAATCGCAAATGAACTGGCTCCACAAATTTGATGTTTACAAATTTTTCCAAGTACGGCTCTGACTAAATTACATATAGGTACACCTTTTTAGTACCAAAGGTACGAAATAATTTTGTTGATCAAACAGAAAATTTATCTTAAAATATAAGATGGTCAGAGCCGGATTAAAAAAAATTTTAAGGGTCTCCTTTTTGATCCATATTTAGTATCAAATTTTCTCTGTTAAAAAACACTTCTGGTTCAAATTTATTGGCAAATATTTATTACATTAGTGAGATCTATCCACTGTTTTCGCAGCGAGACTTATATACTTTTCACTCTGTAGATGTATTTATAGGTTTGGAGTGTTTCCATCGATGACAACATATTTAGGGTACGTGTCCATCTGAGAGAAAAACTATCGAGAGCTGCTCTCGAGAGTCGTAATTAGAAGTGGACACAGGACTGATAGTACTATCCGACAGTTCACGCAAAACAAATGGACGGACAAGCATAAATTCATCTCTCCGACAGTTACTCTCAAAATTCGAAACATGTTCGTATTGTGACAGCACTCTCAGCTATATTATATTGATTTTGTACGTTGTTTCTATTTATACTAATTTGTCGTATTTTGTTGTACGCAAAATGTGGGTATTATTTATACCTTTAGTTTATACTTTTTATTTGTTCAATAAAAAAACTTAAATTGAATATTAAAAAAAAATTAAAATATCAGAGTTAATTATTGAAATTAATTTAAAAATGGATAGGAAGGAGTGAATTAAAGAAGAAGATACAAAATTAATTAAATATTTGTCAAACATTTTTTTTTGTGATCATAAAAATAAAATATTGTACAATAAGTCCACCGTAAACTGAATAATTTGAAAAATCACCAGAAATTTTTTTAAACAGTTATTTCTTTTTTAAAATATATATTCGATTATAAAATGAAGCAAATTTTTCTGTCTCCATAACTTTTTTAACGATTATAGCAAATAAAAATTACATTAATGTTTCTTAATCAAAATTTGACATTAGCTGTCAACTGTTGTATGTCGACACGGTTTTGAGAGCACTATCGGAGGGTTTGCTATCAGACAGTTTTCCGGAGAGTGAAAGTTATTGAAAGTACTCTCAAGTGGACAATAAACTATCAACTTTTTGGATAGTTACTTCTGCTAGCTACTCGCAAATGAACACGTACCCTTAGTTGGTAACAATTGTAAAACTAAACATTACACAAAAAATAATTTTTTTTACAATTTTACCACTAATTTTTTTAAGTATCAGTGGTATTTGACAGTATAAAATAAAAACAGTAAAAACAAATTTTAATGAAAATTGATAATAAACAACAGTAATCTATCATAAACAATACTGACTTATCATTTAATGTTCTTGTTGTTGTTTTGAATACAACAAATAAATTGACTGCGTCCAGTGTAACTTTGTAATCGTTGAGATAAATTTTGAAAATTGCATAACTAGTCATTTACCTAAATAGTTACATTACATTGAAGTTTTACATTTGTTTCTCGCATACCTGTGGCTGTTATGACACTTCGTACACCGGTATATTGTACTTCTCCAACGCCGTATACATGACCACTCTGACACAAGTTTTTTCCGTTTTTGTAACAGGAATCACATAAATCATCCACTTGGACATCTTGAAAACCGCTTTTTATAATAATTGTATTTGCTATTTGACATTTTTCTTAAAAATATGCCAAACTTTTAAATTCAAAATAGCCTACTTACATTAAACTCTTTCCTATAAAAAAATGTTAAATATAGCCACCATGAACGTTAGTGTCGTAACTCAAAGATCACGCGAGATATAAAATTCATTAAAATTAATATTTACACTGTTTTAAAGCTTTTAAATTACTTACAAATTCAATAGTATTAATGAAATTTTTATAAACATTATAGGGTAAAAGCCCCCTTTGTGGAACGGTATCTAATACTGGAACAGTTTTGAGATTTACATATTTATTTCTTTAATTAAGTAAGGAAACTTTAAATGCGAGGTGAATTTAAATTGAAAAACAATCATTCTATTAATAATAATTTTTGTTATCAGACGTTTCTTTCAGAAATAACTTCATTAATATGTAAATGTTCATAATTAGATACCGTTCCACAAAGGGGGCTTTTACCCTACTCATTATAGTATAATTTATAACCTGACGAGTTCTTTGTTGAACAAAATATATATCGAAAAAAGATTTGAATATGTTGTCATTGGTGGAAACTCTAACTCAGCAAATATAAAACTTTATTTCCTTAAAAATTTATGCTATTTTAACCCTGACACGTACATTTTTTGTTAAAATTATTTAGCGTTTGGAAGTCTAGTCACGTGATTTATTTATTTATTTTTTTTTTCTTTAGAACCCTGGCGGAAAAAAAAAATTATGAAAAACTATGATAAATTCTATAAAATGTTATGATGAAACTCTATGAAACAGTAAATTATTAAAAAATCATATTTTTTCATAGAAAGTCATAAAAAATGACCATGGCTTTAATGAAAAATTATGCATAATTCTAAAATATTATGATTATGAGTTATGAATAACTATGAAAAAATATGAATATCTATTACATCTGAATGTCTGAAAATCTATGAAAATCTCTTTTTTTTTAACGACAATTTCTAACAAACGATGAATTTTTCTGAAAAAGTATGATAATGAATTATAATCATAAAAGTGTCCAAATTTGGATATGTTTTTCATAGTTTTTCATAATTTGTCATAATTTTTTTCATAGATTTTTTTCCGTCAGGGAAATTATTATATTTCCGGAAAATTGATATTTTTGATTTCAAGAAACATTTTTTGTAGTAAACAAACTTTTCCTCAGTTGTTGGATCCATCAGTAGATCTTCCTAACAATATTTCACAGGATAGGGTGCGTTGAATTACTTTTGGAGTTATTTAGCTCTAATACCAAAACATACTTCAATGCAGAACTTCATTTACTGACAAAAGTGATAAAAGGAAATTTCGCTTCATTTTAAAAACCCTTCTAACGATATCTCACACGATGTGGTACGTGAAAACATAAATCTCATTTCCATTTTTCAATAGGGAAAAAACCTTTGGATATTAACGGATTTGACAAAAATATAAGGATTCTGAGAGTTTTTTCGGAACTTTACAAAACGAAATAAGAAAATCTAGGGTCACACTAGTTTCAGGTGCTATTAGAATTAATTAATACAAAAAATAAAATTATTGAAATAAAATATTTACTTTTGGGCTTCTGTTAATCCAAATTAATCAAAACCCGAATTTCCTCATACGTTTACTTATAAACCATTTTAATGAAAAATGCATAATTAATTAAAAATACAGAATAGCCTATAAAAAATAATTATTTTTATAATACAAAGAATGAAAAATAAAATACATAGATATTTCGTTTTCATTTTTAACCAGATTTATAAATAAGGACAAGAGATCGACCAAAACTTGCTCTAAACACTTGAACACCACTGTAATAAAATCATACTGAATATTTTTGTTTATTTTCAAACAGCCAACTTTTTAACGGAAATGATTACACGTACTGTTTATGACAGTAAAAGCTCTGTATAGGTGAAATTAACTAAAATTGGTCTGACGTCATTAATAAATGAAACAAAATTAGACCTACAGTTTTATATTACTATAGTTACTCTAATATAAAAATAACAAAAAGGAAACAACAGAAAATTGTAGTATGTATGTCTAATTTTGATTAATTTGCATTTGTTTAACGACGTCAAACCATGTTTAGTTAATTCCACCTATAGTTAATCTCTTTTTAAAACATTCTATATGCATCAGTGTTTTGAAATAAGGAAAGACAATTGCTTATAATTATATTAGTGTCACACTGATATAGAAAAAATTATAAAATATTATAAACAACTTAAAATAAACAAATCATATATATATATATATATATATATATATATATATATATATATATATATATATATATATATATATATATATATATATATATATATATATATATATATATATATATATATATATATATATATACTCAGAGAAATTACACATCAAATATGTGTTCTCCCAACCAAATTGTATTGTCCTATATGAGCAACGAAATCATTTGGTGTTAGAAACAATATGAAATTTTTGGAATTACATTGTTGTATTAACATATGGAAATTGTTAATTTTATCATTTTAATTTAGTTATTTCGTTCATACTAAATCGTTGTCACAACACACAATATTAGTTAAATCAGCTATACAATATATACGCTTTAACAATATTATCATGTTGTAATAAGGCGTTCATTTATTTTAGCGAAATGAGCATAAAAGACAATCTAAATAAATGATAGAATTGAAGCAATAAATCTATATTATTAAATTGCCATTATCGGTTGATTAAATTAATCAATAAAAATCATTATTTTAATTATATACTTAAATTCAGAAAACTAGTTAATATATTTACCTATCGACTATCCATAACCTGTAATAACACTCAATAAGAAAAGATGGCATGCTTAAATTATGTAAATAAAATAAGCAATAAAAATAGGAAAGTCGTAATTTATTATTTTCATTGAAACTACCAGTATTTATTTTAAAAAATCACGAACAAACACAATATAAATAATATTCCTTTTGTTTAACATGTGCAGAAAAGCCTTTTCAAACGTAAATGTAGTTAATTTTCTTCAAAATATTTGCAATTATTTGTAACTCGATCTGGAATACTTCCTCGAGGTAATGTTTAAATGAGAGCGTCTTGATTAAGGTTAATGCAAATTCACCATAAAAACTTCACTATTAGCGGTTGCCTAAAAGAAAAAAAATTAAAAATATAAAAAAAAAACAATATTATTACGTTTTAAGTAACAAAAAATTAATTTTAACAATTATGTTTAAATACATGTCAATAATTAAGCACGTAAATTATTATTATTGCTTTTAAGTGCCTGAAACTTGAATGCAGTTAAAAAACTGTGTCCTTAACCTCATTTTTTTTTAAATATTTAAATACTGTCCTAAAAAAGAAAAAATTTTAAAAAAATATTCGTATACCTAAAAGAATAGATATCAGTTTTGATGACTCCGTTTTAGCAAATTTTCCGTCTCTGACAATATGGATTTCGTTGTAAGCAAATTGTAACTAAGCGAAAAGCTACATTGTTTTTAATGCTTCTCCATGCTCTCAGCTCTGCATCATTCATTTCACGAAAATTTTTTTGTTGAAATTGCAACTGTTAAGATAAATCAAAAGAGTAAAAAAATACATAAAATTTTGAAATGGTCATGTACCTTTCTTAAAAAGTCAGAAACATTTTATATATAAAATATTTTTATTAATTTTAATTTTAACCTGTAAACGTCTTAACACAAACGAAATCAAACAAATAATATAATAAAATGGCCGCTGAAATAACACGTGATCAAAAGCTAACAAACAACTTTGAAAATCTGTATGGATATGGAAGTTAATACAAACTTATATGTATTGTTGGTAAATTAATATAGTTAATTTAACGTTTTTATATTGTTAGTTGATAAATTTTAATGGTCGTTGCATCCAGTTCGTCAGTGCTTCAATTTCAATCATATTATATTGCATACTCAACCAAACATATAGGTAGTTCAAACATATATTTCAATTATTTCATGTCTAGTATTTGGAGCAAACAATATTATTGAACTGAAAATATATTTAATTCTAGAGACTATTTTATAGTCAGTCCAAATAAATATTTCTAAACATGACCATATCGCTAATTTTACTATATCGATTTCTCTGAGTATATATATATATATATATATATATATATATATATATATATATATATATATATATATATATATATATATATATATATATATATATATATATATATATATATATATATATATATATATATATATATATATATATATATATATATATATATATATATATATATATATATATATATATATATATAATGGTTTGTTTATTTTAAAAGTTGTTTATAATATTTTGTACATTTTTTTATACCCGTGTGACTAATCCATACGCAATTACCTTTCCCTATTGCGAATCATTGGTGTACTACAGGGGTCGGCAACCTTTTTTGGATGGTGGACCATTTAAAAAAAAAAAAATTTTTAGCGGACCTCACAGTCATATATTTTGTAATGTAGTATGTAGCGTAAATAGGTGTTTTTTTAACGAATTTTCGAATCGAAAATTCAGCTGTTAGAGTTACTGTCTTCACGCATTTTGAGCCCGGAACTATGATAGAAATAATTTGTTTTGAAGTCTCTAGAAGCCGAAAATGGCATTCACTAAAATTTATATCCGCGTGATAAATCTCGAACGAAACATCCTGTTTTTACGAAATTTGGTGAAAATGTTGGAAGTTCAAAAAGTCAGACACGTCCGATGCTCGAAACGATTTTTTAGGCATTTTTTCCTAAAAAATTTTTGTGGAAAAAATAAGTTTTTTACCAAAATTTTCTCAAGTTTTTGTCATATTTTCTTACACCATTGAAGAGAGTTAAAAAATTTACATAAAAAGATTTTTGAAGAATAATTTTATGTCAAGTAGTTCCCGAGAAAAAGTAATTTTTGTGAAGCATATTATGCAGGATGCTGCGACAGGAATATTTTCTTTTTTTTCTTAATACAAATTAGTTAATATAAATATTATTAATAATCAACAAGGAAAAAAATTTCAGTAACAGTTTTATTTACATGTCATAATAACATCGGAGAACAAAAAAGGTACAGAGTATGCTCAACTCTGCATAAGTAGAGCAAATTGTTTGAAAAATTATATTGCTTGGTGGGCTGCATAAAAACTTGCAACGGCCCACATGCGGCCCGTGGATTGCCGACCCCTTTTGTACTATATTATGTATAGATCAAATAAACTAAAATTGGTTTGACGTCATTAAACAAAATGCAACAAATGACGCAAAATTAGGTGTACCAAGTTTTCTGTTTATTTTTCTTTTTGTTATTTTGATATTAAGTAACTATAGTAGAAGTAATTTAAGTAACTATAGTAATTTAAAATTGTACGTCTAATTTTACTTTATTTGTTAATGACGTCAGACCAATTTTAGTTAATCTGATCTATATTTTCTTCTGTAATGTTTATCATTATATTTAGTTTATTCTCGTCTTCTCTTCACCCTGTTATTATTGCTCAAGCAGATCTAGATAGGCTGTATATTATGTAGATTTGAGGTTATTATTTCAGTCAGTTTTTCAGACCTTTTTTAACCGTTCTTTGGTTATAAATTAAATTTTTTTTGTTAGTGAGATTAATGACTTTCAACTGTTTTTAACTATGTGTCTTTATATGACACATTATCTATTTTTCAGTACATTAGATATTCCAAGACTAAACATAACACAATTTGCATATATTTTATAAATATATTTATAGGGACCTTTAAGGGCAGCACCTCTGACGATAAACATTCTACTTAATGATGTAATTTGAAAGTGAAGTACAGGTCTTGTAAAAGAAAAAATCATGTTCAAAATGTAAAATTTCCTTCCTATCTTTTGAAATGTAGTTGTTGTTTCGTCGGTTTTTCCTTGTTATATGATGGAAATAAGGAAAATTACTGATCAGTTTTGCCAGAACAATTTTTTATTGATGATGCAAAGAATACGGGCGCGCTTCTGATGGTGAAATTTTACCAAAAAACGTGGAAGATTTTGTTGTATTGACGACGCAAAGATACACGTAAAGTACAAGTAAAAATACACATATACATTTAACTGGCGATGATATAAAATATATTTTTGTGCCAATTAAACGTACACGTACATTTTTTACTTGATACACGCCTCTAATTTTACCATTAGAGGCGCGAGTGAAAATCTTTGCGTCAGTCATCAATACAACAAAATTTTTCAACGTTTCTTGATAAAATTTCACAAATTCCTTTTAGGCAAATTTTCACATAGATTCATAGATAATTTAGAAAATAATGACAATTGATAGTACCTAGTTTATTTATTTGTCTAGAGTTGACACTGTTATCGCCCTGCACAGTCCCTATACAAGGCAAGCTTTTGAAAGTTGTTATTTGTTTTATTTCTGAAAGATTTATTTAATGGTCTAATGGCAAATAGATAAAAAATAATACAGCAGAACTTTTCATAAGTTATACAGTTGAGACCAGCAAACCTCTCATAAGCTATAATAGTTCCCCTATTCTCCCACCTAAAGTGTCTTAACAAATTTTATACATGTGCGTTATATCTTTTCAAGGATACGCATTATATACTTTAAGGGGAGATTTGCCAAAAAAACACCAAAAATCGATTTATTATTATTATTATTATTATTATTATTATTTTTGTATACAAATAAATATTTTATTAAAAAATTTAATATAACTACATTATTTCTATATGTCTTTAGATTACAATTTTTTTTTTTTTTTTTTTTAAATCAAAAAATGAGCTGAGTATAAATGGCGTTGAAGTCGACACTACGAAATTTTTTCATCTTGACATTATTTCTATGTCTTTAGATTACAATTTTTTTTTTTTTTTTTTTTTTTTAAATCAAAAAATGAGCTGAGTATAAATGGCGTTGAAGTCGACACTGCGAAATTTTTTCATCTTGATGGTTCCTCGCGTTCTGAAATCCTCAGTGAATTAAAATCAAAAAATCAAGAATTTTCTGAAAATATACATATACACAGCTATGACACTAACTAGAATCTAAGAAAAAAATAAAAAATCAGCGAGAAATCGCATTTTAAAAATAAATTTTCAAAAATCACCCTTTTTTCGACTATAAACAGTCACCATTTTGAAAATATATTACGGAACCAAAAGATCCTAGTGCCTGCCAAAATGACGGTATCGAGCAATAATACGCACTTTGAATTATGTCGATACCTCAAATACTTTTTGAGATACGCGAGGAACCATGTCGAAAAACATACTTCCGAGAAAAAAGCATTTAAAGTTTAAATTTAATTATAGTAAAGTGCGCACACTAAAATGCCCATAACTTTTTCATTTTTCATTTTTTTTTTTAAATAAAATTTTAGGAGAATATTTCTAACACCTTAAAGAATACAATTATGAAGAGGAAAAGTCGATTTATTTTCTTTTTTTAGTAAATCCCCCTTAAGAGACCGCGCATTTACAACTATAGAACTACGCATGCGCTTGTAATTGTAGTAGGAGCAGCAAAAAAGGAGAAAATATAACTTATGAGAGGTTAAAAATGAGAAAATATAACTTATGAGAAGTTTATATATAACTTCAGGGTATAATTTATGAGAAATTTTACTGTATATCAAAAGGGATACTTACTATTTTTTTTCATATGGTATCAAATTAATAAGAGATATTATAATAAATAATCATGTATCTTTCTTTAAATCGCTTTTTTATTAACCGCTTCAAGCGCATTCTGTATAATATAACATAAAACTTAAAATATTTATTTTTTCAAAATTTTATTCGGTATTATCAACTCTACTACAAATTTCTAAAATTAGTAATTATTTCAGTTCTTGCCGGCATTATCATCTCTTACTTTTATAATTTTTAATCTCTAAAGTTTAAATGTTAATAAATGTTAATTTTCTTTTATACGTTTGCGTAGGAAGAGGTTCAAGTTAATAAATAAAGCAAATAAATATGTAACAATTAGATTTTAAAATGATTTGAGATTTGGGAGATTTTGAGAATAATTTTTTAATTTCAGATGTATGTATACTATAATAAGAAACAGACTAAATGGAAATTTGCAAATTATAACATCAATTGCATTAATGATCTAGAATTATTCATTAAACAACATCAACACCGCCCGTTTGAGAGCAGCAACTTAATGTCCATTAGTCGACTATTCAGTTTCGTCTAAAGTCACGTCATTGTGCTGTCAGTAATTCACATATTTCAGTGATAATTTACTGTTGGTGTACATAAATAATACAATAGAATTAAACATACTACATAATAATTTGACATTTTTTTCAAATAGTTAGTCCTCATTAATTATCATTGAGGATGCGGATTTTTTTTTGCCGAAAAATTTGTTAAATTATAAATTTGTATACATTTTAATGTGAAAATGTTAACGATTTATTTCAAATGACTCCTAAATTTGCAATATTGATTTTTTATATGATTTGTTTATTTTACTTATATGAATTTAGATTCTAGATCTTGTTAATTGTAATATTTAATTACGTTAAAATAATACAGTGAATGATAAAGTATTTATAATTTATTAAAAAAAATACTATTTAGATTCTTGTTAAAATAAATTTATATATATTATATATCAGAGAAAAGGCTCTGTCTGCAAGCATTAAATTGTATTTTATTTTATTAATACTTTTCGTATATTAAAGTGGGACATTTACAAGATTTAAAAAATAGAATTGACTTGTAAATTTTAGTTAAAAAAAATGTTATACGTGATTGCGTTGATTGCATTGTAGTTTTTAAGATGAATAATAATAAATTGGCTCCAGTCACTTTGTCTGTTGATAGTCAAAAATGCTTTGATACACATTGGTATTTTTTGTATATAAAAATTTCCAGCAAAAACATTTTTATTGTGCTTTATGAAAGAAATATGCAAATAAATATTTACATTGAAATAAAAAAAAATAATATTTTGCTAATCTTCATCAATCTTTATTTCACTGTAAATTTTGTTAAATTTTCAGTGTAATTTGTCCATAATCAATCTTATTAGACTTTGTAGACAATTTGTTTCTAAATAAATCATTTCAATAGATGGCAAATGTATTGTGTAATTCATATTACTTTTTTTATAATTTATAATTTATTATCAAAAATATAATTTTCAAAATCAACGGGTGGTTATAATATTGAATAATGAATGCACTTAAAAATTATAATAAATAAACCACGATAGACTAAAGTAATTATGTATTACTAAAATAAAATAAAACAATTTAAGTAATTCGAAAAAAACTAATTTCTACTTTAGTACAACAGCCATTTATTTCAGTAATGTCGACTTTCTCCAAATAATTCCGGGTGTATGCGGGCTCCTTTTTAAGCTATTATTTTTTAATAATTAATAGTATATTATTCAACAAACTGGTAATGATAGCTATTACTCATGAAGATGAAATTGCGACACGAGCCGAGTTTACGAGGCGAATATAAATTTTAAATCAAAAGAATACAATTTTTAATCTATCTTTAATTTCATTAAATGTTTATATATGTACAAACGATGAAAACAAAATACAAACTACTTTGTTTACTTAGACGTTACTACGCAACATATATGAAATTAAAACTTATACGTATATTATTCACAAAACAATCGTAAACCTATTGAATAATGGCTAATACGGTGATTTCATTGGTCGAAAGGTATTGAGTAATGATTATTCCTCCACACCTTTAAATAATCCCTAACTTTCTCAACAATTTACGGATATGTAATGAGTGTGTTCTTCAACAGGAGTAGAAAAATTATTTTATGTTACTATTAATAAAATAAAATTCATGTAAGTGTAAAAAGATCGCACATTTAATAGTTTGCTTAAAGAGTGACTCAAAAAAACTCCTATTTTTTGTCCCTTTTTGGACTTCATGAATTTTATTTAAAAGTGGTCTAAGTGATAGTTTATGGTGATACCTACTTTAAAGTAGACGAAATTTCAAGTTGAGCATAGTTCCCGTTTTTGAGATATGATGAGTTAAACTCGTTATTTGATTCAATCATGTCAAGGCGAATCCGACATTCTCAGTGACCTCTTGCAGCAAAAAAAACTTCAAAAAATTAAAAAAAAAAGAAAACATAAACCTTTCCCTGGAGTAGTACCTTGACGTAGTGAAGACCATATTCCATATTATTGAAATACATTTCAGTGATATAACCAAACCTAATCTTTCTTAGAAATATACATTTACTTTTTATTTCAAAAGTCGTCGGATACAAAGTTTGGAGTATCTTCATATGTATCGAGATTTGGTAAGTCTCCAGTATAAAAATATCGATTAATCGAATATTTTCAGCAAAAATACTGATTTTATCCTGCAAAATCGACTATTCTTCCTCACTTGAACAATGCTTCTGATAACATACAATGATAGATTTGAAAGGAAGGGAATAATTTACATAGAAAATGGTATACTTTGCGTATTTGAGAATCTTGAATATAATGAACGAGATGATCAAGAATGTTAGGTTCATCTTGTCGTGAATGGATCAACTAACAGGTTCGACTCATCATATCTCCAAAACAAAAACTATGCTCAACTTGAAATTTTGTCTACTTTAAAGTATTACCATAAACTATTATTTAGACCACTTTTGAATCAAATTCATGAGGTCCACAGAAGGGGCGAAATTTTGAATCACTATACTTTTATTTGTATTTAAACAATTACGTATGGATACATAGGATATTTCGGGCAGCTAAGAACATATAAATTTCAATGTAGGGAAAATTTGTTATGATTAGGAGGTGCTTTATTTTATATTATTGTTATATATGTAAATCTCAAAAGGTACTGAAATTTTTAATAAAAGATAATATTAAATGTTATCATAACTGGGTTTTTGAAGAAAAATTGTCTTTATAAAAAATGAAAAGATCGTAATTATATAAGTTTTATAAGAAAACTTACGTAATATTTAAAAAAATTATATCAAAAATAAAATTTTAAACTTAGTACCGATAACGGGCCGACAGTTCCCGAAACTATTCGAGCGCATATGTGACGTCATAATGTTTTTTATCTAAAAATACATTAATGTCTTTTTATTTTGAATTATTGTTGCTATGCAATTATTATTTGCTTATAAACATTTTTGTATTGAATAATTTATTAAAAATGTCTAATTAAAAGAGTTATTAAGCTTGCTTTGTACAGTTAGATATTCTGAACCAGAATTTATAGTCTTTAGGCCCGAGTGCGCGCCGTTATTGCCACCTAGCGTTTGCAACTTTGTCGGCTCTCTCCATACTTATAGTTCAGTGGCTTTTTTAAATATTTCCATGTGCACAAATAATAATAGTAAGTATCGACTGTGACTGGATAGATATTATGTGCAATTTTAATTATTATTTTTTTTTTTTTTTAATATTTGTCAAAGTCACGTGTCATTTCTGTTTTTATTTAATAATAAATAACAAGATGAAAGTTGTCCGAATCCAGAGTATGCAATGTATTTTCGTTTTTAGTGCTATATTATAGTGAGTGTAATAATTAAGACTGACTTTCAAAGTATTATCCATAGTATAACCACAGTTTAAATAATAGTTTGTTTCACAAACATTTATGAAACGAGATGACGTAAGAGTGTCATTTGGAATTCAAAAATTCCAAAGGGTTATCTATGTTATGTACCTAAATAATGCATAACATTATGCATACTAATACAGTGAAAATATCATCACTAAAGTAAATTTAATTTAGAAAAATAAATTTCTAGGTCAAATTATTTTGTGAAAATTTACAGTTGATAATTATGTAAATTATTTAATTTTGTCTAAGTTTCACTGACTTTTAAAATTTTTAACAACGATGGCAGTGGAATTTTAACTATCATTAAATTTTTTTTATTTAAAGCTTGTCATCAATTATTTTTGATATTTCCTTGTAATTTTAGTGTGTTTTGTGATCTGTAAGATATTTCTGATATGTATTTAATTATTATGGTGGCTTAAAATGTCTGGTGGTAACTCTTATGCTGCTAAATTTTGTTTAAATCATTCAAAACAAAATTTCAATTTATGTTTTTTCTGAGTGCCGTTTGATGCAAATTTGTAAGTATTATTATAATTTGAATGCTTACGTAAAAATACGTTAAATAATAAATAATTATTAATATTTTATAATAATTCAGTTAATATTTTCGATTTCGACAGTGGTTGGCGCTAATAGGTCGTGACGATATAAATTCTCGTGTTGAATACTATCAATTTCGCGTTTGCTCAATTCATTTTGAAGAAAGTTGCTTTTAGTTGTTCATATAATTTAACATGACCATTATCAACCCTTAATCTTACATGTACAAACACATACAATCACATGAGTAAAAAAGGACATACATAATTGTTTGTACTCATATCAAAAAAGGATAGAAAGTGCGTTTCGCTACTGCCTATGGTAATAATCTTTTATTTATACTGGTATAATGTTCCAATCTCAAATGACACCGAAAAGCAATATCAATTGGTTATATATTGGTTGTGTTCATAGCTCTTCTACAATTCTCACTGTATATGTGAGAAATGTAGAAGAGCTATGAACTAGTGGCCACAGTGATTTGACACAAGCCCATATAACTAGACAACATCTATTTGACAATTTAAAAAAAAAAATTAGAGCCGTAAAATTTCTAAAATACACCATACATGTTTTTTAAGACATTATTAGTGAAACGAAATAAATTGTGAGGAATTTTATTTATAATTTGGTAGTTCCAGTTTTATGTCTTTCAACAAGAACTCGAACAATATATTGTAGTATACTAGTTCCTTGAGTTTCTTTGGGAAATTTAGTTTTGTCCTCTAAAAGTGGAGATATATAAATATTTACTTCTTTTCCACTTTCATCTAAAATTCTTTTTATTTTTAATTATTCTTAAATCGGCTAGAAATCTGTAAATTGACATTTGTTGTTTCTTCCTGTATTTTAACATTAAATTTGAGAATACAATTATCGTCACCCATTTCGAAAATTTGTTATTGCCAAATTTACTGAGAGCAGTAGTTTCGCTTACGATCTTACAAAATTATATCTAATAGGATTTACGTCCTTCGTTAAAGTTGTGTCTTATAAAGGGCATAGCCGGGTAAGATAGGGAAAACGGCCCTTGACGCAAAATTGATTGTTTTTATAGGAAATAATACTTCTTAGCCCCAGATACATTCTTGCCAAATTTCAACCGTCCCAGGCTAATAGTTCATGAATGAAATTTTCAAAAAAAAAAGTTTTTTTGACGAAATTACTGAGCCTATTTATTTGAGTTTAATATATATTGTGTACCCACCTTAGACAAAGTAATAAAAAAAAAATTAACGTTATATCCCTTTATTATACTAATTTTTTTAAATTTTTAAATTTAAGAAAATTTTTTTTTGGCACTTAGGCGTTAGCGACACCCACCATTTTTTGTTCAATAATTTGTCTCTTAGTACTCTCTAACATATATTTTTATGGAAAAATTTTAGTTGGTAGAACATAGTAATATTTCAATACAAATGCATGCCATGTTCGGCACTACATATATTACTTATGTATAAAAAGGACTATAAAGTAAAATATGTACCCTATTTCTAAGATAATATAATTACATACGTTCATAACTACGATAAACTAATTTAAATTTACAAAAGTCCAACACCAGCTGCCGTTTGTCTTTTTTTATCAATAAAACAAAATAGACATTGATTTATCTTTTGTTAGAGTTTTTTCCTTTGTAAGACGTCAAGTGAAACTTTGTTAGCTCGTACACCACGTCTTACGATGTCAGTAATTTCATACAAAGTTGATTAGCTGTCAAAATAGTATAGCAGTTGGTCATTTCGTTATAATTCCCCATGACCCGTCATCGTGTTAGCAAAATAAGACAAACGGCAGATAAAGCTAGACGTTTAAGAAGTGCAAGAAAAACATCAAGTGAGAGGGACGAGCTACATATTGCGTACAAATGTACACTACTTTCTTCAAGTTAATTATATGTACATGTAATAACTACAACAGGTTTTAGCCGGATTGTTGTTATTACTATACATTGTTGAAGTTTTCTGTTCCAATTTATTAAGTTAATGTTTATTATTATTAACACAATATAACATTTAAGACGTATTATTGTTATTATTATTATCTTTATTTGAATAAAGTTTCTAAAACTTATAATTTTTGTTGAGTTAGATATAATTTTAATTAGTAAGTATTCTGAGATAATTTTATTGATTTCATTTAAGTATTAAGATTCATGGTAAAATTAACGTTGAAAATTATTTTTTAGCAAGTTAAAACATATTTTTTATAACAAGTCAAAATGTATATTTTTTTAGACAATCACAGGAACTCCAAGAACTACAACCCAGAGGGAAAGAGAACATTTTATTGCACTCCTTAGAGTTGTACTATGTTTTAGAAATAAGGCAGATGCTTTACTTTATGGTCCTTTTTATACATAAGTAATATATGTAGTACCGTACCTGGCATGCATTTGTATTGAAATATTACTATGTTCTACCAACTAATTTTTTTTCATAAAAATATACATATGTTATAGATTACTAAGAGACATATTATTGAACAAAAAATGGTGGGTGTCGGTAACGCGTAAGTGCCAAAAAAAAATTTACTTAAATTTAAAAATTTAAAAAAATTAGTATAATAAAGGGATATAACGTTAATTTTTTTTATTACTTTGCCTAAGGTGGGTACACAATATATATTAAACTCAAATAAATAGGCTCAGTAATTTCGTCAAAAAAAAAAAATTTTTAAAAAATTTTTTTCTGTTTGTGTATTCATAAACTATTAGCCTCGGAGGGTTGAAATTTGGCAAGAATGTATCTGGGGCTAAGAAGTATTATTTCCTATAAAAACAATCAATTTTGCGTCAAGGGCCGTTTTCCCTACCTTACCCGGCTATGCCCTTTAAATAAAATAAAATAATAATATAAATACCATAGAAATTAGACCGAATGTTATTAACTTAATTTTTTACCACCAGATAGCGTAGCTGTAGTAAATAGCAAGAGCCGTCTAAATTGCTCATTTCTGCCAGAGCAAGCGCTGCGATCGCTTTCGTTACCCCTACCCTGTAATCTGCACCCGGCCCATAATTAATCCAATAACCACTAATAATTGTTGACATATTAACATAATGACGTCACAGACATCCTGATCTTTAGTGCTGTTTATAACCAAATTATATTTTTTAAAATTTTTTAAGTTTTTATTATTATTTATTATCATTTTTAATTTTTTTTCGGATCGATTATTAATATTGTTTACATATGATATAGTATTGAAATAAAACAAAACATGATAATTATTTTTTATTCAAAAACCCAATTAAATGTTAACATAAATTTTATGTTAGTAAAAAATTAGATATTAAATATGATTCGATTGTTTTTAAAATTAAGGTGCGTTTCAGCTTGCAAAATTGCACTGCTTGTGTAGCTTTCGAATGTTTTGTAAGATTGCAATCAACCAAATTTAAAATACTATCTGACCGACTACATAAAATCTAAAGGTGCGGATCCACCAAGCGCGCAAACTGTTTGTAAATGTTTGCGAACACAAAAATTTTTTGGTGGAGACGATCGTCACGAATGTTTGCAATTGTTTCCTAATGTTTGTCAGTGTTCCTACCAAAGTCGGTACATCAAAGGGGATTCGTTGTTTGGTGCGTTTTGTGTTTTTTTAGTGGAAACAGTATGTAATGTGAAAAACATACGAACAACAAACATACATATATCCATATTATGTATAATTATTTCTTGTTTTATGTTATTTTGGTGTAAATATAACAGCATAGTTTTGTGTTTTAAAAAGGATTATTGTAATTGTAAATTAATAAACGAGTAAAAATAACATGGATTGAGATAATAAAAATTTCTGTAATTAATAATCAAATTTTATAAATCAAAACCAGAAATATGGCAAACTACCAATAAAATTTACTATAATAATATTAAAAAGCAGGGTGCGTGGAATTCTCTACTCTTGCCGTTCAGAAATGAAAAGGCCAAAGAAAAAGGCTGTGCATACTTCAGGAATTATTTTGTTAAGTAACTGCCTCCAAATTCGAAAAAGATACATAAGGCTTTTGTAAGAATCTCTTGTAGCTAAAAAAATATTATCGCTAGTCTAACTTCGACGGGCATATGGTCTCTGTAGTTAATATCCCGTTTACAAATTTTTAGGCTAATTTGGGAAATTGAAAATTCTAAATCTTCCGATGACAAAATTTTGGAATAAACCACTCCTAAGGTCTGTTTTTAAGTCTGTTAATAACTGTATAGAACTTCTTATTTGAAAAAATTAGATATTCAAAATTTGTTTTCTCTTTCCTTTTTTGATTAGAGATTATAACGAACGACATAGTGCTAACAAGAAGTTCTTTACTTGGAGTCATTTTTTATATGTAATATACATATGTATTTATGCAGAAATATAAAAATACGTAAAACAACTACAAACATTCGCAAACGGATTATCGTTTGTAACTGTTTACTCAGTGGAAACAGTATGTTCGCAAACAGTTAAAAACGATTGCAAACATTTGCAAACAATTACAAACATTTGAAGCAAATGTTTTTTTGGTGGATCCGCACCTTAAGACACACCTTTATTTTTTTTACAGTTAAATAACAATATGAATACTACATAAGGAATCATTTAAACACACAGATTTCAACAATTTGTTTGAGGGGAGAAAAAAACTTGGAGGGGATGTTTCACCCCTTAAAAACGTTTTTTAGCAGCAACTGATATTTTTTATGTTATTAGATAGCCACTCTCTACATACTGACAAAGTTTCAGATTTTTTTGAATTTTCGACTTGCCCTTCCTTGTAAGCAGGAGCGGTATCACAAAAGTTTACTGTGGTCATTGCAACCCACAGACTTAAATTATTACTTGAAATATTTTTAATATAAAAAAGATATGGTAATTTGGAAATTTAAATGTTTACTAATAAAAAAAAATGGAAGTAATATAAATCACAACAATGTTTTAGAACTAAAACACTGTATAACGTAATGTCAAATTGAAATAATTATTTTTCTTTTTGAGAAGTAGGTTGCCCATTTTGAAAATGTAATAATATTCATATACCTAAAATACGTTTACAAATTTAGGTATCGAAAGGAATGATAGAGCACATAATTCCAGAACATTCTATTCAGAAACCAGTAAAGATGTTGAAAAGCCGACTTCACCAATCTACTAATCATTGTAATTGACGTCAAAGAGTAGAAGTTGACAATAGTTTTAGAATTTTCTATTCGTTAACAAGCAAAGATATCGAAAAACGGATTGCACTACTGGATTGATCATTGAAAAAGAGATCAAATATCTCATTTTAACTATTGTTCTAGAATATTCTATCTGTCTGCTAGTAAAGAAACCAAAAAACCGACTTCAAAGTTGGATTGGTTATTGAAAAAGGGTCCAGATAGTGAAACTAGACAAATATTCTAGATTATTCTATTCGTAAACTAGCAAATATATAGGAAAACCGATTACATTATTAAATTGGTCATCGAAAAAGAAACCAGTACCATAATGTAACAAGTGTTCTAGAACATTCTATTCGTCAACTAACAAAGAAACTGAAAAACAGACTTCATCATTGAATTTGTCACCAAGAAACAAGCCAACGATCGTATTTAGACAAAAGTTCTAGAGGTCGATTTTCGATATCTTTTTTGGTTGCCGAATAAAATATTCTGCGGCAGTTATCCAAAGGTGTTCTTTGATCTCTTTTTCAATCATCAATCCGATGGTGCAATCTGTTTTTCGATATATTTGTTAGCTGAAGAATAGAATATTCTAGAACTCTTGGCTAAATGTGTTATTTTGTCTCTTGTTTGGTATCCAAACGAATGATGCAATCGATTTATAGTTATCTTTGCTAGTTGAAGAATAGAATATTCTGGAACTTTTGTCAAAATGTGGTTTTTTGTGTCTTTTTTTGGTGACCAATCCAATGGAACAATCGGTTTTTTAAAATCTCTGCTAGTTGATGAGTAGAATATTCTAAAATTTTTGTCAAACTTCACTATTTAGCCTTATCTTGAATGACTAATCAAATGGTGAAGTCGGTTTTCTAATGCCAGTGCAGGTTTTCAAATAGAATATTCTGGAATTTTTTTCGATGAATAACTACATGGTGAAATGGATCTTCGATATCTTTGTTAGCTTTTGAATAGAATATTCTGGAATCTTTTTCAATGTCCAACTCAGTTATAAAGTGGGTTTTTCGATCGTTTTTAAAATAAACTTAACAATTTTTATTTTGCGTCGCATCATTTACATTGTATATTATATAATTAGCTGACGTCACTATGTAAAATCGGAGTCCATACCATTGCATGTTCACCGTATAAAGTAATTTAAACTATCAAAGTTTATTTTATATATACATATGTAATTTCTATGTATTTCCTTATTATTAAATATCATCAATCGACACTGGTGATTTTCAAATAGAAACACTCACTTCCCCAGTCCCGACATGTTTCCATTTGAGAATAAGTACTGTATTCCGAAATTCTGTACGAAATGTTATTTATAGTGATTGGGTTCGCTCGCTAAACAACTCTAAAATAAATATATCGCCGGAAATAATTTTTTACCCATTTCCACCCATTCTGAAAGGGAGAGATTGGAGTTAGTAGCTGATAAAGGATTAATATATAAGTATTTATGAATAAAAGCCAAAAACAATACTCAATGAAAGACATCATTGCGCTCAAACATCACAAAGAATCAAAATTTATTTTGCGAGTTTAGTGATCTTAATTATGATTTTACTACCCAGTGGTCCATAATCATTATGACTTTACTACACAGTAGTCCATAATCACTAGGTAGCGGACATTTTTTCGGACAGGTCAGGACCGTACTTATTGCAATAAAATTTTGCAACTAAATTACATAAAATTGTACACATTTGAATGAATGTAATAGGTCAAAAATTACATTTTTCGCCATTTAGAATACTACCGGCATTTTTTATTTAGAAAAATAAGAAAATTCAAAAAATTTGAAAAAATTTTTATAAAATTTATTGAAAAGTTGTTGAATATTTGGACGGTCTATTCCATAGAGCATCTAGAGAGAAAATACATATTTCTATACTACTGGAACCTGTGTAACCACTTGAGATAGAAAATATGTTGTATACGTGCACGGTGTTTACTTTGTATTTGTGCGGTAAACTCTGTGTGAGTGGTGATAGCCGTCACGTGACCTTTGGTTCACATACATGTATGTGATGTGTGTGATACCACAACGCTACTTGTGCCGGTTCAACAGTCAAATTTATTGTTGTTTGACTGACTTACACTGAGCGACGGGTACTGACCAACTGATACCTAAGCAGCCTAAGATGCACATACTTCCACATAAGTGATTGCAGAAAAGAGACAGTTATATTCGTTCTATTTGTTCTGTGGTCTATTCTATATTTCTATCTCTCAAAATTGAAAACAGTAAAAAAGGATGGCTTTATTTAATTTAGAATGACATAATCAAAGGCATATACCTATACAGGGTGTCCCAAAAGTCAACGATATCCCCTGGAAGTATGATAGACCAGCTCATGCCTGACCAGAATATCATAGTAGCACTATATTCTCGCGTGGTCGCCTCGACGAGACGTTCGTCGAGGTTTTGACGAGGCGGGACAACACGAGTATGTACCGTCTGCACTCGCTTGCTCTCCCTTATATCTCAATTATTCATACTGCTCATATGTGTTCGTATAGTTTGAAATGTCAGTCATAGATGGACAAGATGGGTGATGTCGGTGACATGGATTCAAATAACTACTGCTGCAGTTCTATGTACTGTTGAATACTATAATTTTTTTCATGTATCTTACACAAAAAAGTTTAAAATAACATTTTTGTAAATTTAAGGCATGATTTTAGGTTATGTATAAAAACATAATATCAGGCAATATGTATATTCTGATGATATCTATGTACGCAGATATGCAATATCAACACACGGGTATATGCGAGAGTGTAGTTGATCGCCTCGCCTCGTGTCTCGTATCCTTTGACTTGTGACAAAAAACCGACTCAGATCGGAGAGCTGATGAGGCGAGGCAAGGCTTGACGAGGCGAGGTGAGAACACGAGAGCATCAACGACACTCGTGCTCGTGTTGCCTCGACGAGAGTGTAGTGCTATTATCAAAATATATCAAAATGTCGTCTGGTAAAATATCGTTGGTTTTCAAGGCATTGTCACTTTTATGGATTTCGGGAAAATCGACAATTTTGATCAGATTTTCGAGTACTACAGCTGCAAGACTTGATTTTCTGAAATTCTAATTTTTATTACGCAACCCTGAAGAGTCCTTTTGTAGGTCACAATTCAAAGTAAGGGTAATAGACTTATAATTTTGGAAAAAATAAACCTTTTTTGCCGATTCATACATAAGTTTATTATGTTAGTTAAATTAGTTAAATTTGACTCTTCATACTGTAAAAGAAATGTACCACTTTACCCGGGCAAGTTATGTTAAAAGCTTGCTCATTTATTGTAGTTTTTAAAATATACTCTGTACGTATCGCATACTGTGTACGATGTATACCGAACATTAATACTTGACCCTTCTCTCTAGAACATGAAAAGTGAGACAGAAATATACAAAAATTTCAAAAGCAAGCCAAGTGCACTTCAAAACAATTGTAATGTGATTGAAAACAAGATCAAGCGACTTTGGCTAACACCGATACGAACTGGCCCATGGTTTGTGTATAACTTGAGGTACAGCACTACAAAAGATTACGATGTTTGTGACGTCATTAAGATATTTAATATAGAAATGTTTATAACAAGCAATAACTGCATAGCATGAATAATTCAAAATAAAAATATATTGGGTAAACGGTATAGTTATTGGACGTTTACAGTTATTAGACAAGACCCTCTCTTTTGGAGATTATAAGGCTTATAGTAAAGCAAACTTCCTGATTTTTTTAGTTAAACAGAACCCTCTAGTATCTATTTTCTGAAAATGCATTCTGAGTTAACCATAATTTACAAAAACCTGTGCGAGTGGTACAAACTTCGAAAACGTCGAAAAAGCATAAAATTGTAGCTTAAAAATGAGGGGCGTGGGGGTAAAATATTAAAACTTCCAAAAAGCACAACATAGGTATGAACTCTATCAACACACCATATTTCAACCCTCTACTTTTAATTCTGGGGGGCTGGGGGCGTGGTAGATCCAGCCAAAATCGTTTTTTCCCCCTCTACTTCCTCCAAATCATCCTAGGAAGCTGAATTTTGGATACGTTGTAGGTAATTGACCGAAACATTACTTCCAACCGATTTGGAAAAGTTTTATTGTTTTGTTGCCCCCCACCGCCCCCCTAAAGGTTGGGTCGGATCCAAAATTTGGCCCCACTTTGATAGTATGAGGTGCCTCGAATATGGGCCCCACCTACCAAATTTCATCTCTTAACTTCCATAGGGGGGCCCTACACATATTAATAGGTAGCGGAAAAATTATATAATATATATATTGATCGGTTGAAGTAGTCTCAAGTACATATGCATATTTTACCGCCTAACTGATAATTTAAAGAAAAATTCAAAAATTAAACTTGGGTAAAAAAATTTTTTTTTGCTCATTTATATTGTTAATTAATGCATTAAAATCAGTTTTATCGAAAAATTAATATATAGTCCCATTTAAAAATCTATAAGTTTGTATCATAGCTCGAAAACCATAAGAGCTATAAAGCTCCTGACTATAGTAATCGGTTGCCCCGTCGACATCTACAACTCTTATTTGAACAATTTTTCGATTAAATCAACGGTTTGGCTGTAATAAAAATGGCAACTCTCGAAAAACTCACTCAGTATATATATCAGACTTTTTTTTCTACATAATCGTGTTCTACGGGTCCGAAAACGGATAGTGCCCCTACTCTCGCCTCTCGCCGTTCTTGACGTATAGGCTGTGTAAGTCTAATTTTTTCAGTTGAAAAATTCGACTAAAAAGTATTTAGAAAATACGTATTTTGTATCTAGTATTTCAAATACCATTTCCACAAGTATCTTGTATCTGGTATCTCAAATACCATTTTTAAAAGTATTTTGTATTTCAGATACTTTTTAAGAGGTATCTTGTACATCTCTGATAAAGAATCATATCTCATTGTTAGCATCATCGAAATTGAAAGTGCACCAGAGAATGTTTTCTTGTACCAGGCACAAGCCGATTAGTTAGGCAATCGATCACCATAAATGTAAAATAGTTTACATAAAGTTTTGCACAGAAACAAACTTGTTTCATCTGGGACCATCCCCAAATTACGTTACGTAAAATTCAAGCATTTTTGACCTCTATGTCACGCTGCATTACATTTTGCTGAACTTCCGTATCCAATATTATGTTACAAAACCTGGAATTCCCAAATACTAGGACTTACTTAATGAGTAGACTCATTTAAAAATATTTCGGCCAAGCTGTGTCGATAACTTTCGAGAATATAGGTTACGAAATATTCATTAGTCAAATAAAGGAAGTGAAAGAATGGTTCCCAGCATGTGAAATTTAGCATGGAGGTATGTTTTGGTATTAGAAAACATTCCTTAAAAGTCACGTCTACATTATTATAGGAAACGTTGTTATGTATTTTGTAATGTTGCCTAATGCCCAATACCATACACCAGTGGTACTCAAACCTTCTGGTCTGCGATCCCCCTTTATATTTAAAAATTTCAAAAGATTCCCGAAATATGTAGAAATGTTTAGAAAATGGGTATGTAATCTGTAATCAATTGTTTCTGCGATCCCCTCAAATTTTTTCGTGACCCCCATTTTGGGAATCATTGCCATACACAAACATAATTCGCCATTCGCCGGTCTATATTCTTCACTAGTGTTATCTTCCTTAAGAGAGATATAGGGAACCAATTTATCGACCCGCCAGAATTATTGACTCTCATATAATAGACCAAAGTAGATGAAGAAAGGTATGTCGACGCGCAGATTGTGATGACGTAGATGGCGAATTACACATATACAGTGTGAGTTTTTTGAGAGTTGCCAATTGTATAGCCAAACCGTTGATTTAATTGAAAAATTGTCGAAATAAGAGTTGTAGATATCGACGGGGGCAACCGATTGCTATCGTCAGGAGCTTTATAGCTCTTATGGTCTTAGCTCTTATCAACGGTTTGGCTGTAATAGAAATGGTAACTCTCAAAAAACTCACACTATATAAATATAATAAGTAATTGTAATGTTGTCTTTTTCTAAAAATTTAAATATGTAACGTATTATGACGTAGATGGCGAACTGTGCAAAATCTAATCTACACACACCGGCATAATTAGCGGAACATACAAAAAATCTGTAAAAATCAAACAAACCGTTTAATTTCAAGAAAATATTAATCTCATTTAATTATTCAGTTAAAATTACATGTTCCCAAGTCGATATACCATTATTCTCGGTAGCAAAACAAGTAACCATATAAAATGGCAAACTTTTGGAATCTTATGTCGTCTAACAAGGAGAGTGCACAGCCTTGGGGTCGGCGATTTGGCTGAAATTTTTTTTGGTGATAGAGTACACTTAATATGTTAATATATTGAAATAATAGCGCGCACTATTTAGAAAAACTTGTAAAAAAAATAATTAAAAAATTTCAATGCAGCTGGTGTCCGTAATATACTTGAAAAGGAATCTTGTACATAACGGTCGTGTTGGTCTAGTGCAATTGGCGTTAGACTGGTAACAGAATGGTTATGCGTTCGCAACCGACTCTGGTCAACGAAACTTTTTTAATTTTTTTTTTTTATATATTAACAAATGTTTTCTTTATTTATAAAACATTTTATTTAAAATATGTATTTGTAACAAATCTTTAAATAGGTAAATCTGTAAATAGGTAGGATAAAATAAAATTAAATATAAAACTTTTAACGTAACATTTATTTAATTGTAAATTATATTATTATACTCTACACACAAGACCCAGAGTGATAGTTGCCATAAAAACATACAAAACAATAATTTTTGTTACAATTTACACAACATATGAATGCATGTCTTTTACAATTACAGGGTGTCTGTAAGACATCTAGTGAAAAACATTCTTGATTCACGTTCATGAAAATGTTCCTTTCATGAAATAATTTTGACGCATATCAGACAAAATTATTGTTTGGTATGTTTTTGACTATCACTCTGGGTCTTGTGTGTAAAGTATAATAATAATTTACAATTAAATAAATGTTACTTTAAAAGTTTTATAATTAATTTTATTTTATCCTACCTATTTACAGATTTACCTATTTAAAAATTTGTTACAAATATATATTTTAAATAAGATGTTTTATAAATAAAGAAGACATTTATTAATAATAATATAAAAAAAAAAAATTAACACAAAAAGTTTTGTTGAACAGAGTCGGTTGCGAACACATGACCATTGTGTTACCAGTCTAACGCCAATTGCACTAGACCAACACGACCGTTATGCACAAGATTCTTTTTCAAGTATATTAACTACACCAGCTGCATTGAAATTTTTTAATTATTTTTTTTACAAGTTTTTCTAAATAGTGCGCCCTATTATTTTAATATATTAACATATTAAGTATACTCTATCACCAAAAAAAATTTCAGCCAAATCGCCGACCCCAAGGCTGTGCACTCTCCTTGTAAGAGTAATTTAAGTTAATGATAATTTAACAAATAGAAAGTGAAACATAACGTTTTAATCCCGCCTGGTTCCTCCCGTGCTCTTATCAAAGCTTCCATTCGTTTTTCTATACTCAGAATGATGTTATCTATAGTTTCCTGGGACAGTTTTTGCCATTCTTCAATTACGGCAGTCTAAAGCTCGACCACATTGAGAGGAAACGGCATTTGAATTCGAAAATGATAGACCTCTTAAAAAGAATTGCATCAATAATAAATAAAAACAATTCTATGGAAAGTCAATTGATTCGTTACTTCAATATTATTTAAAGTAAAAATAAAAAAAACCGTCAATTTTGTTTAATAAACAGGTTTTTATATTTTCTTTATGTTCCGCTAATTATGCCGGTGTGTGTACTTTATAATAGACCAAGAGTCAATTGTATGAAAACCCCCCGTCATCGAACACTCTCATAATTTAAATGAAATTAGAAAGTAAATATACCCAGAAATATAAAAGCGCCGGTCGCCCGTAATTAATCCTATACAAATTGCCTATTATGTAATTAAGCGAAATACCTATATCTATACATAACCACAGGGTACAGATTCAATGTGTTCAATGTTAAAAATGTACACACGAAATTAAAAATTTTTTTCAAATTACTTTTTCAGATATTTTAGGATTCTATACAAAATTACTTCCTCATAGTGCTTCGCTTCGCTCTATGTAAAGACTCTAAAGTAGCCATATTCACTTGAGACTTTTGATAGTTGTAGAAACACATCAATTTTTAATTCTTTTTGGAACTCAGGAGCTATGGCAGACAATTTTAAATTCAGTCATTTTTCTTGGTATTTCAAAAGTATTTAAGTAAAACTTGGCTAAGATTTATGTAGTCCCTTAGTTAAGATCTTTTCCAGAGCCCTAGAGGACAATTTTAACCTCACGCTCATTTTTGTCCGATCTCGATCTTCTGATCTTAAACAGAATTTGGCCAAGACTAGTCAAACTAATATTTATTTTTGGATGTTTTTTGGGTCTACAGAATCCTGGGAGGCAATTTTAATCTCACGCTCATTTTTCCCGCAATTCAAATAGTATTTAAGCAAAATTTATTACAGACCAGCTCCATTGTATATTTTGGGTGAACATCAATAAAAAAATTAATTAAAAAATCAAAAAACCCGACTGCGTAAATAGCAAACTAAAACGGTGGAAACAAGATGAAAATATACAGAAAAAGAAAAATGAATAAAAAAGTAAAGCAGTTGGAGGCATCGAATATTTCTGTTTAAATTGATACAACATGTATGCCTCCGACTACTTTACTTTGTTATTCATTTTTCTTTTTCTGTATATTTTCATCTTGTCTCCACCGTTTTAGTTTACTTTTTACGCATTCGGGTTTCTGACTTTTTAATTAATTTTTTCTTTAGGTCTTTTTAATGTTGTTAATTATTTAGAAGAAAAAATATATAGTACGCATACGAGATTACAGCGACTGGTGGCCTAAATTACCAAGGATTTGATATTAAAATTTTTTTATACTAGCGCTAATATACTAACTTTTCTCTACGACTTTATTTCCTATATAAATTTTCATTCCTTATTTTATACCCTTAGTGGATAAATTTTTACAAAAATTTTCCCTCTTAATACTCATCTACGTTACTAAGGAACTCCTGTGGCCCTATGCAAAATTTTACCTTTCATAAATTTTCATCCCCTACTTAGGGGATGAATTTCCAAAAATCTTTTCTTGGTGCTCCCCTACGTTACATAAAGAACTCGTCTGCAAAATTTCACGTTTCTAGAGCTAATGGTTTGCCATATAAATTTTTCATCCCCTATTTAGGGGTTGAATTTTGAAATTTCATGTAGCCTATAGCACTCCCGAGATTAAGACGAATCCAGCGACACCTTTACCAAAATCCGTCAAGCTGTTTAGGCTGCAGGCTGCGCCACAGAAACAGACATATTCAGATGATACATAGGTATTTACTTCCTAAACACATTATCCTCCTTCTGATGCAGTTAAGTAAAAATAGTTTTTTTTCTTATTTTTTTTTAATTGGTTATGTGGTTTTAATTTCGACGTGTTTAGGTTCCTAGGGTACTTCCGGATCTCATATAACATAGCCTATGTTCATCTAAAGTCGTTTACTTCACTATCAATAAAAACATTTCCAAAATCGGTTGGGTAGTTTATTTTTGGCGCTTTTCAGTTTCCAGGACTATGGCGGATCTCATATAATATAGTTTTTATCCATTTAAATTAATTTACTTTTAACGGTAAAAAATTTTCAATAACGGTTAAGTAACTTATTTTTGGGGGGCTTTAGGTTTGCAGGACCCTGGTGGATATCATATATCATAGCAACATAGTTTATAACGATACACCAGAATCCTGGGGGATCTTATCTAATTGTAAGGTAGTATAGCTTTCTAACGGTGTTAGGAATTTACGAGATGGAGATTTCCTTGGTCATTTTTCCACCTTTCAGGTGCCTTTCTTGTTAAAAAAGTTCTATAAATTAATTTTTAATTACGTAGGTAAATGACATTTATCATTTTTAAGATATGAGTGCTTAAAACAAAGAATATATTCCAATTTTAGAGAATATGTATATGTATGTATGTATTTATATTTAAAATGCAAGGATGAAATTTTGTTTATTTATGCACTAAATTGTTTAAAACTCCTGTTGAAAACTTTTAAAGGTCATTATGATGACACAAAGCAAATTTCTATATAATTTTCGTTATTACCTGAAACTTTGAACTGTTATAAGTTTATAACTTATAAAAATCGGATAGTACACACGTTTCCTTTTTAGGGTTCCGAAGAGATGAATTTCGAAATCCTTATAAAATCGTTATGTCTGTTTGTCTGTCCGTCTGTACCACCCCCCCTCCCCATAGTTCGTACATTTTTCGGCTTATGAAAATGAAATTTTATATGTATATGCTACAGGTTAACAAGGGCACCCATACTCGGGGGCAGGAGGGAGAAATTTGGAAAAAATCGTGTTTTGTAACTCTCGTACCCATAGCCAAATTATTTCTGTCTATCAAGTTTTACAATTTTAGTCGAATTTTTCAACAGAAAAAATTAGACTATTACAAGCTATACGATAATAATGAAACGAGAGTAGAGGCGCTATCCGTTTTTGGACCCGTAAAATACGATTCTGAAGAAAAAATGTCTGATATATATATATATATATATATATATATATATATATATATATATATATATATATATATATATATATATATATATATATATATATATATATATATATAATTCTCGCTACCTTTTGACATATGTAGCCCCCTCCCCCCTATGGACGGAATGAGCTGAAATTCGGTAAGTAGGGTTCACTCCGACAGACAACAATACTATAAAAGTGGCGTCAAATTTTGAATCCTACTTTTTGAATAAGAGGTTGAAATTTTGTACGTTGATAGAGTCAGTACCTAGGGTGTGCTTTTTGGAGGTTTTAATATTTTACCCCCGCCCCCACCATTTTTAAACTACAATTTCATGCTTTCCCGACGTTTTCAAAGTTTGTGTCACGCGTATAGGTCACCCAAATCAACTTAGAGGGCTAACATTTTGTATTCGAATTGAGTTAGTATCAAGAGTGTGCCTTTTGGGGGTCTCAACTTTTAACCCTTACCCTCACCATTTTTATACCAAAAATAAACATGATTTTTTTTGTTGTTTAGCAGTTTTGTCAAGGTCAAAATCTCCCCAAATAAACTAGAGGGTTGAAATTTTGTGTATAGGTTAAGTTAATAGCCAGCCACTGCTTTTTGGAGGTTTCAACTTTTAACCCCTACCTCCACGATTTTTACGCCAATACTTCCTTGATTTTTTTCTAACACGCCTAAAGACTCTCTGAGTAAATCTAGAGGGCTGAAATTTTGTACATGTATTGAGTTAGTATCCAGTTAGTGCGTTTTAGGGATTCCACCATACCTTACCTCCCACTTCTCCCATTTTTATATCGGAATTCAATGGTATTTTTATATGTGTTTAAAATGATTTATTTTCATACTAATATAAGTAGGCATAGTAATTTTTTTTTTAAAAAATTGAACTAACTATTATAATAAATGTAATAAATATTGTAATTTAAAAAATATTATTAAAATCAGTTTTTATTTATAAAATATGAATTTTGGATTTTTTGGAAAGGAAAAATATCTTCACAAAGGCTTTCCAGTTCACTATTTAAGGTCATTTTTTAATATTTAAAGATAAAACACAAAGGCTGTTGGTGGATAAGTATAGGTAGGAATGCCCTCGTACGAATTGTGTTGAGATTCAGCCCTTAAAAATTTAAACCTTTTTTTTAAAGCCCCGATCAGCCAGACACTTATCATCAGTTTTGAAAACACCAAAATGACAATCCGCCTGTACCCTTTCAACCACATTTAGATATCTTGAAAATACCGAAGATGTAGACTCCTGTGATGGGGCTTTGCTGCTCACAACTTAATTAACGATTCAGTTGTATTTCTCTCGACTGAATAAGGTTTATTCTTATATAGACGTTTAACTTTCTCATTGGGTTTTTGGGCGTAAAAATCAAGATGTCTGACAATTATTCTCACTCAGGGGCGTATCTATCCAAAGTTCCCCGGGGGCGGTCACAGAAAATGAAAGAGTTAAAACAATTTCTAGAACAAAATTAATAAAAAAATTTGAGTTTCTTCTCTGAAATAAAGTTAACGAGCAAAAAAAGATAATCATTACTTAATTTCTTTAAATTACTCTCGGTGTCGCCTTCAAATTTATTTGATGAGCAAAAAAAAACGCCAACTGATTCAGTAATTATTATTATCTACTTAATAAATTTCTAACACTGACTGACAGACAATGCACAGCCTAAACCGTTGGGTTTAGAAGAATGAAATTTTGCATAGGAGTTCCCTATGTAACGTAGGTGAGCACTAAATTCGTTCCCTAAGTGGGTTTAATAGGGGATGAAAATTTGTATGTAAATTCGTTATTTTTGAAGTTAATGGTATATAAAAATATGTTACTATGGCTATTAAAATAAATAATATTTTATTTAATGAATCTTTAATTTTGACGGACAGACAACGCACAACCTCAACTGTTGAGTTTAGAAGGACGAAATTAAGCACAGGAGTTATAAAAATTGGCGTTTAGGCTTTTATTTATAAATAAAAGTCAGTTGTTTCTGGAAATTTATTCCCTAAGATGTTAAAATAGAAAATGAAAGTTCATATGGGAAGTTCATCATTTTTGAATTTATAAACGTGGATATTGATTTAGACTTTTGAAAAACATTAAAAGTGAGCAGAAAGTGGGTACCTAATAAAAAGAGGTTGTCGATGGGAAATCCTATCGAGCATACGGCTAGTAATATAATAATTTTGCCGATATGGTATCCAAAATTAAATAATATCTAGTGTATATTTTTAATTCTCGGGGAGGTCATCACCCCTTGACCCCCTCCACCCCTGTATACGCGCCTGCTCTCACTTATAGAGTTTTCTTGCTTATTCAATTTTCACTTATCGAAGTTTGACTGTATTTTAAACATGTACTTATGTATTCAGTATTGGAAACAAACTGAGGAAACTTTTTTAGACCATATAGACACGAAATCAACGAGTGAATAAATAGTAATAAGTCAGGCTATTAATAAACTGTTAATATAAAATAAAAGGTTGTTTGCTTCTCTACGAAGGCTTTGTGTTCATTTCAAAACTGAAACGCCAAACACACTTGGCATGAATACAACAAATTACAATGAAAATGCTGACACATAAACTTTTCTTTCTAGCTCTACGAACACGAACTTACATATTTCTTCCACAAAGATGTATAATATTAGTGCGCAATTTGGTATGGAATTTTTTTAAAAATTATTTATTTTTGTAAAGTGTTTTCACATTTCAGATTTATTTTTGTTCATTTTATACTACGTATGTAGTTAATGTGTACAAATTTTGAAATCGAAATAATGATTTAAAATTTAGACAAGTTGTTCAATATTCTTATAGGCAGGGCTGGGAACTATTTAAAATGATTTCATTTTAAATATGTATTTAAAATACAAAATGGAATTTTGCATTTTCTATTTAAATAAGTTCGTTCAAACCATTTTCTATTTTGTATTTAAAATGAAAATTTGAATCCATTTTACATTTAAAATGAAAATGCTTGTATACTTAAATTTATGTTTATAGATATGACACTTATGACTCATATTAATCATAGAACTAGAGTTGAACGCAGTCTAACAAACTGTAAGTTAAATGTAAGTTGATTCAATTGACTCAAATTTTTTATAACTCAAGTTGCAATATCACTTGAGTTAAATTTATTACTAGAGCTGCAGTTCTCTCAAGTCAAACTTTACTGACTCAAGTTTTGTGTTATTATCTTTAAGACACGTCGATAAGAAATGTTTTGGTATTTCGAGTAGATGATTTTTATATGTAATTTAGAAGTCGCAGTTGTAGCGTACTCAAGGTTTGAATATGTGAAAGCTGAATTAAATTTTACAATATTTTTGAGTAACAATATTTCAAGAGTTAAATTTCGTTTTCATATCATTCAAACTTTATAAAATTTTCTCAAAGGACTGCCTTTATTTGATTTCAGTACGTTTGACATTTTCTTAACTTTTTTTTTTATTAATATATGTAAATCAAGATAAAAAATTTATAAAATAAAGTAAAAAAGCATTTTGCATTTTATAATCCATTTTAAATAACTATTTTCCATTTTCAATTTTAAATATGTTTAGCAAAACCATTTACCATTTTGTATTTTAAATGCATTTTTGGAAACAATTTCCCATTTTCTATTTTAAATGGTTTCTATGAACCATTTTTCCCAGCCCTGCTTATAGGTACACTACATACTTACTAAGAAATTTTATTTTCATATTTTTGTGAAATTATTTTAATTAATTAATGAAAATAAATATTGAAAACGTTTCGATTTTCAGTTAAAATATGTATATTTAATAGGATAAAGAGAAATTGTTTAAGAAGTATTCCATTTGTCATAAAAAAATACATTTTCATTCAAAAGAACTTTCTGCTATGCCGTTCAATAAAAGATTAAAGTCAGAAATACTGTTTGATCCTGTATTTCCACTCAGGGCTAATGCATTAGATCTAGGTTGAAAATGGAATTCTATGTTTAAAAATAGAATCTAAATTTTAAAATTTAGCCGATTTGAATTAATCAATGTAGGTCTGCAGTAAACATAAAATTCCAGTTTTGAGCTCATTTCATTGTTAGGCATAAAATTTCGGAATTCTTATAATTTTATCATGTTCGTTTGTCTATAAAATATTATTTAAAAATTATTGAGATTCAGTAGCAGACGAATTCCTTTGAAGGCCTAGGGCATCTTCTAGTGCCAGCTGTGGAAAGAAATCTCGGGCCCCAGATCGACAGCTGGTGATAAAATTAAATAAATAATATCGAGTAAAACAAACAAGAGGAAAACTTTATAATAACTAACTACCTGGCTCCTTACCAATGAATTCGGGTCTTCTCTATCCGGTATGGGTCGAAGAGGCCCGCTTCTGTCGCCCTTTCTCTAGTCCGCCACTGCTGACATTCCAAAAAAGTCAACGTACATTTATTAAAAAAAACGCCGTGAGCAGCGGGGCCTATCACGGAAGTCGAATTTTTCCCTTCATCTTCGGTATTGAATGTCTACAAGCGAAATATGATTGAAAGTGTACAAGTGATTTGTCATTTTGGTGGTTTCAAAACTGATGATGAGTGTTCGGCTGATCGGGGCTTTAAAAAAAGGTTTTAACTTTTTAAGGGCTGAATTTCAGTAAATTTCAATTTTATGCCGATAGCAGTTAGCAGGAAAAAAGCCAACAAAATTCGTACGACGGTATTCCTACTCTTGTTTACCCGCCAATTGCCTTTGTGTTTTATTTTTATATATTAAAAAACGCCGTGAGCAGCGGAGCCCCATCACGGAAGTCGAATTTTTCCTTTCATCTTCGGTGTTGAGTGTCTACAAGCGAAATGTAATTGAAAGTCCACAAGCGATTTGTCATTTTGGTGGTTTCAAAACTGATGATGAGTGTCCGGTTGATCGGGGCTTTAAAAAAAGGTTTTAAGTTTTTAAGGGCTGAATCTCAGTAAATTTCAATTTTGTGCCGATAGCAGTTAACAGGGAAAAAGCCAACACAAGCCGCCAATTGCTTTTGTGTTTTATTTTTAAATATTAAAAAAGGAACTTAAATAGTAAACTGGAAGGCTTTTATGAAGATATTTTTTCTTTCCAAAAAAATCCAAAATTTCTATTTTATAAATAAAAGAAATCCAAAATTCCTAATTTATAAATAAACAGTGACTTTAATAACATTTTCAAATTACTTAATATGTATGTATTTCATTTGTTAAAAAATTGTATTCACTTTTTTTTTAAATTTTTTAAAATTACTATTCGCCTACTTGTATTTAGAATAAAAATAATGCATTTAAAACACATTTAACAATAGCATTCAATTCCGATGTAAAAATGGGAGAAGTGGGGGGAAAAGTAATGTAGACTTCCTAAAAGGTAATAGCTGGATACTAACTGAATACACGTACAAAATTTCAGCCCTCTAGGTTTCTTTAGAGAGTCTCTAGTCGTGTTAGAAAACAAGCAAAAAAATTAAGGAAATATTGACGAAAAAATCGTGGGGGTAAGGATTAAAAGTTGAAACCTCCAAAAAACAGTGTCTGGCTATTAGCTTAACCCTAGAATCATACGTACTCGTCAAAACGACGAACGAACTTCTCTACCTGCTCCAATATTACAACTTATCGGTACCTGCTTGCTGTGAAACTTCTGTTATCTAATTTATTTGTTATTATAACACATAAGACGTATAAATTTTGTTTATAGATATTGTTGTTTTTTTTTATACTGAAATAGTGTGCGTCAAAAGGACGACGATGTATGATTAACCTATATTTTTTTTTAAAGATTTTGTACTCCACATAAAAGTTTTCCTAATTTTTCTAAAATTTATTAAAGATATGCATGTTATAATTAATTTATTCAATGATTATGATAATGTGAAAGATGATTACAGCTGTTTGACTTATAGAGACGACATAATACTGAAGTTTTAATATATTGAATCGAAAACTAAAGAATGCGTTTCAAGTGGCTTGATAAAAGGTTAACAATTTATTTTGTGGAAAATATTTTAATTTTTATTATTTTTTAAGGTCTTATTCGAAAAATTACTAACAAATTCTATAAAATTTACAAATGTGCCTAATGGGGAAATAACTACATAACTATAGGAATATTTATGACCGAGAAATTTCACATTCTGTAAAGTCACACATGTCCACTGACTTATAATAGTTAATAAATTAATTATTTGAAAGACATGTTTTATGATACAACTGATGTATTTATCTATTTTTTAATTTTTATAGTGAAAATATACTTAGATAAAAAGATTAAAAAAATTAATAAATTTTTATATTAAGAAATTTTTCCAAATCCAATTTTTTTAAATATTTTGTTCGCTTTTATAGTATTGTTATGTAAGAAAAATGTTTTTTGCAAATAAACTCTACAACTCCCCGTAAAAAGTCCATTCGTCGAAACGACGCCGATGTATGATTAACTTGACTCGTAGACCAACGTATGATTCTAGGGTTAACCTGTATACAAAATTTCAGCCCTTTAGGTTTATTTGGGGAGATTTTGACCCAAACGAAACTGTTAAAAAACAAGAAAAATCATGTTCTTTTGGGTATAAAAATGGTGGGGGTAGGGGTTAAAAGTCGAGACCCCCAAAGGCATCCCCTTGATACTAACTCAATCCGAATACAAAATTTCAGCCCTCTAGGTTTATTTGGGTGACCTGTACGAGTGGTACAAACTTCGAAAACGTCGAAAATGCAGGAAATTGTAGCTTAAAAATGAGGGGGGTGAGGGTAAAATATTAAAACCTCCAAAAAGCACAACCTAGGTACGAACTTTATCAACACACCAAATTTCAACCCTCTACGTTAATTCTGGGGGGCTGGGGGCGTGTTAGATCCAGCTAAAATCGGTTTTTTCCCCCTCTACTCCCTCCAAATCACCTTGGAAGCTGAATTTTGGATATGTTGTAGATAATTCACCGAAACATTTTTTCCAACCGGTTTGGAAAAGTTTTATTGTTTTACCTTGATATTAAGGCCCTCCGCACACGGGTCGACTGTTTTGCAACTCGAGTTTCAAACCAGTTGAGCATGCAACGGTTTGGCGACCTTTCACGTGTATATGAATAATACCCCTGTCGCAGCATCTGCATAACATAGCGAATTTCGAAATATTGGGCACTGGCGGATCTCATCTAAGACCTGTATCCATTTAAAATAATTCAGCTTTCTAAGAGTGAAAAGGTTTTCAAAATCAGTTGAGTAGTTAATTTTTGGCGCTTTTTCGCATAAGGTGCTTCGCGCATATACCCTTCTAAACTAGTTTAGCTTTCTAAGAGTAAAAGAATTTTCAAAATCGGCTAGGTAATTTATTTTTGGTATATTTGGGACCCAAGACCCCGAACGGACTTTGTACAGCATAGTGCTATCCACCTAAAATAAGTTAATTCTCTAGCGATGAGAAAATATTGAGAATCGGTTCGGTAGCTTATTTCTATCCTATATAATATAGGATATTTTATCTTTCTAACAGTAAAACTATTTTTAAAACCCGTTGTGTAGTTTTCTATGCCGCATTTGCATCCGCAGGACAGTTGTGGATCTCAGATAACATACTGTACTTATCTAAAATAGTTTACTTCTGCAATAGTAAAAAAATTTTCAAAATCGGTCAGTTATTTTATTTTTGACACTTCTGGGTTCCATGGACTTTGACGGACCTTACATAACGTAATCTATAACTATCTAAAATAGTTTAGCTCTCTAACAGCGAAAAAATTTTGAAAATCGGTCGGTTAGTTTTTTCTTGGCGCTTAAAAGATCCCAGGACTCTGACCGCCCTCATACAACATATAAGTCATCTGTAATAGTGAAAATTTTCAAAATCAGTCGGTTATTGTATTTTTGACACTTTTAGATCCAATGGATCCTAGCGGACCTTACATAAGGTAATCTATATCTATCTAAAATAGTTTAGCTCTCTAACAGTGAAAAAATTTTCAAAATCGGTCGGTTAGTTTATTGTTGACATTTTTTGGTCCCATGGACCTTGGCGGACCTTACATTACGTATTCTATATCTATCTAAAATAGCTTAGCTCTTTGACAGTGAAAAAATTTTCAAAATCGGTCGCTTATTTTATTTTTGACACTTCTAGATCCAGTGGATCTTAGCGGACCTTGCAAAAGGTAATCTATATCTTTCTAAAATAGTTTAGCTCTCTAACAGTGAAAAAATTTTCAAAATCGGTCGGTTAGTTTATTTTTCACACTTTTGGGTCCCATGGACTCTGGCGGACCTTACATTACGTAATCTGTATCTGTCTAAAATATCTAAAATAGCTTAGATCTTTGACAGTGAAAAAATTTTCAAAATCGATCTAGTTCTTTAAAATTTTTTTCCTGGCATATAAACGTTATTATTATGTTATCTTTCTATAATATTTAATAATATTATATCATGACATTACCTTCATTATCTTGTTCATTTAAAATTCAATAAAAAAATTAAAAAAATCTTCATTACACATGCTTAAAATATCTGGTTAATTTTAATTTAAAAAAATGAGACAGAGATATGGTATTTATAATACATAGATTTTGAATAACTACCGTTTGTTTTACGTAAAAATACCCCTGTCGCAGCATCTGCATAACATAGCGAATTTCCAAATTTTGGGGACTGGCGGATCACATCTAAGAACTGTACCTATTTAAAATAGTTTAGCTTTCTAAGAGTAAAAGATTTTTTAAAATCGGCTGGGTAATTAGTTTTGATATTTTTGGGACCCAAGAACCCGAACGGACTTTGTGCAGCATAGTTGTATCCATCTAAAATAATTTAGTTCTCTAACAGTGAAAAAATTTTCAAAATCAGTCGCGCTCGTGTGCGGACAAACAATATCAATCAATTGCAAACCGGTTGCATATGTAAATATTGAGCAACTGGTTTAAAACTCGAGTTGCAAAACAATCGACTCGTGTGCGGAGGGCCTAACTCTATCCGAATACAAAATTTCAGTCCTCTAGATTTATTTGGGTGACTTGTGCGAGTGGTACAATCTTCGAAAACGTCGAAAAAGTATGAAATTGTAGCTTAAAAATGGTGAAGGTGAGGGTAAAATATTAAAACCTCCAGAAAGCAGACCCTAGGTACGAACTCTATCAGTATACCAAATTTTAACCCTCTAAGTTAATTCTGGGGGGCTGTGAGCCTGTTAGATCCAGCCAAAACACTTTTTTCCCCTTATACTCCCTCCAAATCACCCTAGGAAGCTTAATTTTGAATATGTTGTAGATAATTGATCGAAACATTATTTCTAACCGGTTTGGAAAAGTTTTATTGTTTTGTTGCCCCCACCACTCCCTTAATGGTTGGGTCGGATCCAGAATTTGCCCAAAATTTTCCCCCACTTTGATAGTATTGTTGTGAATCGGAATGAGCCCCACTTACCAAATTTCAGTTCCTCCCGCCCCTCCCCTACACATGTCAAAAGGTAGCGGGAATATATATATTTTTTTTTCTTCAGAATCGTGTTCTACAAGTCCAAAAACGAATAGCGCCCCTACTCTGGCCTCGTCCCGTTCTTATCATATAGGCTGTATGTCTAATTTTTTCAGAGAAATAAAAAATTTTGTTTTTACTGGGATTGTTCTTCTTCCACCCAGTATTCGCTTATATAATTATGTGAAAAGTGTTTACAGGTAGGCCAACTATTGTATACGAAAAAAGTTTTGCATATGTATTTAAAAAATTTGATTACAATTTATTTGTTGAGAATCTGCCAAGCCATTAATGGGATGTTAATAAATTAATTATTTGGGCCAAATACTACGTTATGGTAGAAGTTATATTAAATAGGTATATGCTTTAAATACTATCTTTTTTTGTAAATTACGAATTTATTTTTTGATTGCTTGAAGGTATTAAATTATTGCAGGGTTGGATTTACGTTTGTGGAGGCTCCGGGGGCACTTCTCATGTGGAGATCCCTGCTAAGGTGACAAGGAATTTTTGAAGTTTTTTTAATTTTTCTAAAAAATAACAAAAGAATGTAGGGCCACTGAAAACACTTATGTCGAATCAATCATATTTCTGGAAGTCTTAAACCCGTAAATGAAGTGATAGAACTGAAGTTTTTTTCATTTTTACAAAATTTATTTATTTAAAAACTATTAACAACATCGATTAGTGCGTTTTGGGATACTTGTTAAATTTTTTTTTATAGAAAAATATTTAAATATAGGGGAACTACAGATGTATTCCAGGAGGGCTTTCTTTTGGGCATCACTTGCGGTGGACATTATAACTCGAGCAAAAAAAACACTTCTACTTTACATTCTAGTTTTCTCTTGAGAATTTCATTATTATTTATGTGGAGATCCCTATTGTGTGGAGGCCTCAGGACGCCAAGTGCTCTTATGTAAATCCGGCTCCGACAAATCGGGTAAATAATTTCAATTAACATCGCCGGCTTTGGCAGGGAATCCAGTGACGTGAACTTTATAGATCTGAACAGATGATTATCAGAGTGGTTAAGTCTAATAATCATGCTAAATATAATATGGTTCTCTTTATGATTTTTACTGTGTGCGGAAAAGTGCTGTGCTGTAACAAGGGTACCTTGTTTAATAAATGGCCGCTTTTTCTTAATCAAACAAATTAATTACTTTTGCTATAGTTTTGCTTTAACTAATTACTTTCTAGTAGTTCTAGTAGCTCATAATACCGGATACACTTTAATCTCAATCTGTGTTCGATGTAAAAATGTAAATTAAATTTCGAAATAAAAATGGTGAAGTAGGGGGGGGCAAGGTAATGCGGAACCCTTAAAAAGCTCACTCTGGATACTATTTCGATACATGTATAAAATTTTGTCCTCTAGGTTTATCCAGAGAGTCTCTAAGCGTGTCAGACAAAAAGCACGAAAAACCATGAAATTTTGGCGTAAAAATCGTGGGGGTAAGGGTTAAAAGTTGAAACCTCCGAAAAGCCCAGACTGGATACTAACTTAACCCATATACAAAATTTCAGTCCTCTAGGTCTATTTGGGTAGATTTTAACCTTGATAGACCCGCCAAAATACGCGAAAAATCATGAAATTTTGGCATGAAAATGGTGGAGGTGAGGTTAAAAATTTCCAAAATTCTGTGCAAAATCAATTATTTGTAGCACTTGACTCTGCTCGCCCAATGACTCTAAAATAACTATCTTCATATTTTATTAGCATGGCTAATTTCCGTACCGTAAGAACTTAGTATAGGTATCTATACCAGCAGTTTTAGAATTGTTTCTATTTTAGACCCTTCAAGGCACCAAGGCCCCGGGAAATCATTTTAACGTCACTTTCATCTTTCACAGAGATCTCAACAGTACTTACAACCAGTGTTCCCTCTAATTTTTTGTAACCTGTGTGCGCACTTTTTTAAGAGTGTGCAGTTTTTTCCAAAACAAAAAAAAAATGTGCGCGGCAATAAAAAAAGCGCATATAATAAAACAAAATACAATACAGAATATTATTAACATTCAGCTAAATTTTGTACCTACTTATCGCATTACATAACTCGATCTTACAGCAAGCACACCACTTGTATTATAATATTATATACAGTTCAACGGAACACAATGAAAAAAAACTACTCTAAAATCAAGTCAAATCATTAGTGAAAATAGAATTTAACTGATTACTGTGGCTTTTCCTTTTCATTCAAATGAAAAATAAGAAAATCTATACTGACATCTATACCTATACAAGTGCCTATACACAAATACTATAGTTGGTGGTTTATTTAAATCTAAAACTATATTTGATCTATTTGATTCAATTTTTGTTTTTCATTTTATTTTTTTTAAATGGATTTCATATGCAGGTGCAATTGTATTTTCTGTACGAAAAAAAATTTTCCTTGTGCGCGCGAATATTTTTCGTGTGCGCTATGTTTAAAATTTATGTGCGCGCGCCCACGCGCACAGCTTAGAGGGAACACTGCTTACAACAGTAAAAATTGTCAAATTTCTTCAGCTTTTTAATTTGCGCCCTATTTGGAAACTGACGGACAGTGTGAGCACACGTCCATTTAAATTTGACATTTTGACACAATTCTATCAATTCTATCATAATTTCGTTTTGAGAATATTAAAATATTTTAGGGCGAATCATTTAAAAACAATTAAGTTAATAAATTAAAGGCGAACATTTATATATTTTACACATGTGTAGTGAAAATTTTAGTTTTTTGAAAGAATTTAACAAAATTTTTAAATACTTACAACAAATGTATTTGAAAGGTAACACCCAGGGCCGTCTTAACGTATGTGGGGGCCCCTGGGCACAATAAGTTTGGGGGCCCCTTTTAAAAGCTGAAAACCAGAAAAACAAAAAAAAGAAAACATCAGGAACTAAAAAAAAAATTAGTTGACAATTATTTAATGACTTTATTGATACAACTCTATAGAAACGTTTCATCGCACACATTTAGGGTAAAGGCCTATACTTTTTTATATAAATATGAAAAGTGCTGTAAATATATAAAACGTAAAAATAAATTATTTTGACTTAAATTTTATAAATTTATACATAAAAAAAATTATTTTACTTAAGAATTTATTATCACAAATAAATAACTAAATCATTAAAAAAATTAATGTTTGTTACTTTGTAATAGGTATATCTTATATTATTTATATAATAACGTTCAAAACAGTTTCCAATGTATAGGAAAACTTCACAATATTTGGACATATAGCATATTTTTAAGTATAATTAAGTTAATCACTTTAGCACTGCACTGATATTAATGGTTTTTTTCTTGACTTCTGGAAAGCAAAATCTTCAATTACGTCATCGAATTCCAGTTCTTGTAGAATATCACTTTCGATACACATAATTGATAAATTGTTAAGTCTTTCTTGTAACATTGTCGTCCTTAATTCGTTCTTTATTCTTCTCAGCCTTGAAAATGAACGCTCTCCACTGCAGTTGGTGATCATTAGACATAAGAATATTCTTGTGGCAATTTCCACATTTGGAAATATCTCTTCTAATTTGTCTGTTTTTATTAGTTTATGTAAGGCAGATATACTTAAATTACTGTTTACTTGATTTTTCAAATACTGCTTTAAATGATCACATTCAGATTTGAGTTCATCAGCGTTAATGTCCTCATGATAAAATTCTGCAAATTCTTTGCATTTGCTTTTCAACTGACTCGGTTCGATTGTATTCAACTGAGAAAGAAATTCAAAACGTTGGTTAACTCCCTTGTATGATTCCGATCGTTGCTTTAACTGAATACTTAGTGTATCGATCATAGGAATAAACGTTTCTACTTTAAATTTTTCCTTGCCAAATAAGTGTACACTTTCTGACGACTCGTCAAAAAATGTGATACGCGTGCTACGATTTCTTTTTCTTTGACAATTATCTTTGTATTCGGCATCTGGATTCTTTTCTTTGGCTGCCGATTCGTAAAGGTCGAAATTATTTCGTGCGTTACTGATGAAATCAGCAAGAGATCCAAAAATTTTCGTTGCAGTGTCCATTGTGAGGGTGTTTTTTTGCAAGCTTACGCTTGCTTTGTTAATAATTTGAAGTAGGTCATTCCATATCTCCGTTAGGATAATCATCTCTAGTTTTTCCATTTTTTTGCTGAGACTTTGGGCCTCGTTTCTAATTTCTGCTGGTTGATCTGTGTTTTTGGAAATTGATGTTAAAGCCTCCAAAATATGTTCGTAACCATTGCGTAAAGCATTAACCGCATCGGCACGTGCAGACCACCTGGTTTCACAGAGACATTTTAAAACTTTATTTGTACCCAAAGATTCTGTTAGTATATTCCATCGATAAGTCGAAGCAGAGAAAAAGCTATATAATTTTTGGACAAACTGGAAGTATGCTACCGCTTCTAAAACAGACCCCACAGCCTGAACGCCAACCAAATTTAGTGAATGTGCCGCACATGGGACAAAAAGAGCAAATTCACATTTTTCTTTTATTCTTTTTTGTAAGCCTGAATATATTCCAGCCATATTTGGTGCATTATCGTAACTCTGCCCTCGGCAATCCTTTATCGAAATATTATGGCTTTCTAAAAAATTCAAAACCGTTTTTTCTAGATATTGAGCCTTATGTTCTTTAATAGGTAAAAACTGCAAAAATCTTTCAACAGGCACTTCGTCTTTTACATATCGGACGATGAAGGTCAACTGATGGACATGCGAGAGATCGGGTGTGGAATCCACGCTTATTGAATAATATTTTGTTGTCTTTAGTTCATTGACAATCGTAGCCAGTACTTTCTTTCCCATTATATTAATAAATTCGTTGCAAACATTAGCAGACAAATAGGAAGTATTTCCTTTTCCGCGATTTCCGCAATTTTTTATATGATCAGCAAGGAACGGATCAAATTCGCTAAGTAATTCTAAGCATCCCAAGTAATTTCCATTGTTTTGCGATCCCAAAATTTCGTTGTCACCACGAAATCCTAATCCTCTTGAAGCTAAAAATTTTACAACCGCCACAATCCTTTTCAGTACATTCTTCCAATAATTTACTTGTGTATTGTATTGCGATAGTAAGTCACAATCCACTCGACCAGCCGTTTTGCTTCGCGCGACATAAGTCATCATAAATTGTCTATGCAGTGAACTATTTTCATGCTCCGTTAATTGGTTGCTTATATGCTTCCAGTCTTTGTATCCACTGGAAGAGCTCAAACTGTTACTGTTCGTAGTATTATTAAAAAGACGGCAGCAATAACAGTACACACATTTCTTCGAAGGTGAATATAGAAGCCATTTCCGTTCTACGGATTCACCATTCGTCAGTTTGCGAGTAAAAACGTTCCTAGTCAAATTTCTAGTTTTTATTTTACCGCGCACATCACAGAAACTTGAAGAGGTTCCCGAGAATTCACAGTCTTTATTTTGAAAAAACTCTGGTCCTTTATGAATCCATATTTCGCGCACTTTTTCCGTAAAAATATCGTCACAATAAGTACCAGGATCATTTGAAATTTCATCTAAATTATTCGTGAATGTATACTGTGCTTGTGATTGTGACTTTGAAGAATTTGCTGTTGTTAATAAGTCGCAATTTTCTGAGTTAGAAGATGTAGACCTCGATGTGTTTGCGACTATTTCTTGAACTGCTGAACTTGATTTCGAAGTCTCTGATCTAGGAGCATTTTGATACGTTGAAGTCGAAAAGTCAGACTGTTGACTAATTTCTTCCGGAATAAAAAACGAAGTTAATTTAGGTAATTTGCTGCTATTTTCTTTTTGCATAGCAAGTCTTTTTCTTTTTTCTGAACCACTTAGATATGTTCGTTTCGACATAATTGCACAAAATTATAAATGCAGCTTAATACACAACAGTTTAGGAACACTAATAACGTTGTAATATACGTTTTACAAGAAAAATTTATTTATATATATTTTTGTACCTAAAAAATTTTAATGGTTCCAGATGCAATAATTTAAAAAAAAAGAAAAAGAAAACTAGTCTAGCTCTAAGAAGGGTCACAAAAGGGTCACATATGTTTCACATAAAATTTTAGAAAGTCCAGATCTAAGTAAAAATAAATCTACTTATTAAAAACACAAATATACTTTTCAAAATAAATTGAAATAAAAGATTTAAAAAAAGAAACTAAATTGTTAGGTCCTTTTATCTACATATTTTTTATTTATATGTAATAAACTAATATAAACTAAAAAGGAAGAACCATTTTAAATTGTTTTCTGAAGAAGGGTAAATATTGTATTTTGCTAAAATATTTATAGCAGCTCAGGGTGATTGTAGTCCTGATGTTTGTATATACTTTGCATAGATCATAAATATAACTATAAATTATTTACAAGTAGTTAAAAAAGAGGAATTGACAGATGAAAAAAATCTCAAAAAGTCATAAAGTTATCTTGTTTTTTGGGAAATTTTTTATTGTAGGAGTTCTTTAGCTTATTTTTAAAAAGTTGTCAATCAATGTAATTTATGGCTTTTTATTATAAATTTACAAACTATATTATGTGAAATATCACTAATATCAGTTACATATTATATTATATCGTCTTCATAAATACTAATTATGTATATATCATTTATACAATTTTTATTATGTTAATTATTTATACAGCAGCACTTAATATATTGTATAACTTGTTTCCTTAAGTTTTATATGAGCATGGGCTCGGGGGCCCCCTCAGCTTGGGGGCCCTGGGCTCGTGCCCTGTGTGCCCCTGGGGTAAAGACGGCACTGGTAACACCGGTAACTTTTTTTAAATTTCTTTAAGTAATTTATTATTACATTTTCTTTTAGAACCTTAATTTCCACGGAAGAAAATCTTGGTCGTTTAATACATATTTTTAAAATATCCTTTTGAATTTTATAACTAAATAATAACAAATAAAACGACGGCACCAAAACGATTAATTATAATGGCATATAAAAAAATTTTGAAAATTGTTTCACTGTTAGAGAGGTGTTATTTTAGATAGATATAGATTACGTTATGTAAGATCCGCCAGGGTCCATGGGACCCAAAAGTGTCAAAAATGAAAAGAGTGACCGATTTGGAAAATTTTTTCACTGTTACAGCGGTAAACAATTTTAGATGGATATAGCTTATATCGCGCGTTTTCTGTCTCTAACTCGTATATCAAAAATCACAGTTTTCAGGAAACACAAAAAACATATTAAATACTGTATTTTCATCACTATGAATTTAAGATTTATGTATGTTACACTTTTTAATGTTTGCTACCTATGTAGACATAAAGCAGACATTTAAATATTTTAAATTACAAGCTATCGATGTTTTTAGTAAATACGAGTTTGCTGTCCACTTTTTTTTTTTCAATATACGAGTTTGTGAAATAAATCGATTTTTTTTTTTACATATTCCGATAGTCTAACCAGTAACTTAAATTTTAAGCGCGTTTTTCTCGAAACTACATTTTTTCTGATAGTTTTCTGACAAAACCTGGTATATGGTATACGAGTTTGTGTAAAATTATTTTTTGAAATAGTAACATTTTTATCAGCATATCCAAGTATACCATATACACAAACTCGTATACCATATACCAGGTTTTGTCAGAAAACTAAATTTAGTTCATGTGGTACAAGTTTGTTTTAAACTGAATAATTATTTTTCCAATAACTATTTTGCAATATTTCTTAGTGCATCACATGGGGAAGTGTATTATGTACATGTATGACTTTCTAACTCAAAACCGTCAAAAAACCTTATACGAGGTTGAGACAGAAAACGCGTGATATGTTGTATGAGGTCGGCCAGGGTCCTGGGATCTTAAAAGCGCCAAAAATAAACTAACTGACCGATTTTGAAAATTTTTTCACTGTTAGAGAGCTAAACTATTTTAGATAGATATAGATTACGTTATGTAAGGTACGACAGAGTTAATGGGACCTAAAAGTGTCAAAAATAAAATAACTGACCGATCTTGAAAATTTTTTCACTATTAAAGAGGTAAACTAGGTAGGTCTGCCTAGAATATACAGTCGAGCTGATTTTTTAATGAAGTTCACCGGGATCTTGCAGATCCGAAAACGCCAGAAATAAGCTACCGAACCGATTTTGAAAATTTTCTCACTGCTAAATTATTTTAGATGGTTACAACTATGCTGCACAAAGTCCGTCCAATAATAAATTACCCAGCCGATTTTAAAAATTCTTTTACTCTTAGAAAGCTAAAAACTATTTTAAATACGTACAGGTCTTAGATGAGATCCGACAGTGCCCAATATTTGGAAATTCGCTATGTTATGCAGATGCTGCGACAGGGGTATTTTTTTTTGATTGGTATACCAATTTTACCTATAGTCTTGTTTCATCATTTTTTTGATACCTGCTACCGTTTTCTCGAAACTATTGAAAACAGATAAGTAAAATCCATATTTCATTTTTAATATCAGGATGACCGAACCCGGCTCGATAGAAATTTAATCTGTATGGAATTTGCTGAAAACAGCAGACGTGCCAATTGATAATAACTGGACAGTCCAGTTGTTTATTTCTTTATAAGGTACAATAGGTCTTTATAGAGTACAATAAATTCGGTAAGTTGCTTTTACTGATCGAGAAAATGTTGCGAAAACGAGACCCGCAGGGTCGAGTTTTTGCAATTTTCGAGATCAGTAAAGGCACTTAACGCATCGTGTATTGTATAATAATTTTTGCACGATCGATTTAAAATAATTAAAGAATAAAAATATATTAAATAAAAAACAAAATTCGGATAATAAGGTAAAAGCCCCTATACCGGACCGCGATCCAATACTGGAACAGTTTTGACATTTATATATCAATCAAGTTCTTTATAAAAGAATTAATAGAATGATTATTTTTCAATTTAAATTCACCTTGCAATTAATGTTTCCTTACTTAATTAAAGAAATACATATATATATATATATATATATATATATATATATATATATATATATATATATTAAACAATTTTTGTTGAATACAGTATTTTGATCCTTTATTTACGTCTGATACTTAACCATTCTATGTTTCTTACATTGACGTCTAGATGTCACTCTGTGTCATATTACTCATATTACACGTCTATTTGTATATCGGTTCCCAACTCCTAGTGTCATTAATAGTTCTTTGACAAAAAATTTTGCAAACCCCTTTCTTAGCGAGCGCCTACGACCCACCAGGGACCTACATACCAAATTTCAAGTTCGTATACATATATTATAGTTCTGGAAATTTCGTGATAGATGAGTGAGTGAGTGAATGAGTGAATGGTATTTGGCTTTTATATATATGTATAAATTTATATATACCGTATTTTCCAGCGTATAACGCGCACCTTGAACACCAAAAATATTGTCCAAATTTCGTGGTGCGCGTTATACGTCGGATATAAAACTGAGTAGTTCCTAATAAAAATATACCTAAGTTGGTTGATGTTTACAAATTTGAAAGAGAATGACAATAGAGCAATATCGTTAGTTTTTAACCTTATTTTATTATTTTATTGCTTTTTTTTCAAATTATTCCATCTAATAAGCTTACGTATTAAAATTATTTTAGTTAGTTACGTGTATGATTCATTATTATCAAAGTTAGGGTGCGCGTTATACAGTGAACATAAAAAATTAAAAAAATTCATCAAAATTTTGGGGTGCGTGTTATACACCGGTACGCGTTATACACCGGAAAATATGGTATATTTATAGATACTCATAGTGCCTCGTAGTGCTTTAGATTTTGATTGTTATATTTTTATAATTTACCTATTCCTAATATGTAATACTAACATAACTGATAATTTATGATATTTTTCTACTAATTTAAAGTGTAAAATATTTATTTGAACAAAAAAAAGTTGATGTAAAGGAATCCTTCGGATAAGATAGGTGAATCTGCCTAAGGTCCAACCTGGGTCGGGGGTGCCATGGTAGGGTTCGCCCTTGCACATGTATTCCATAGCTGCAATATTAGGTCAAGGTTGCTTTGCGTTTTCGAGTTGTACCAAAATGTTCAATTTTGGACCTTTTTCGATTTTCTACTTTCCTTCCCCCCAAGTGCATAAGTACTATATATATGCATGTAGGGTTCCAAGAGCTTCATAAGACAGTGCATGCAGCTCTCCAAAACACGGTATTTACAAGAAGATATTTGCAAAAATTTCTAAATGATCTATAAAAACACACAAAACGCGACCTTGGACCAAAATGAGACATAGATTTTCGAAATCTACGCCTTTGAATTAGTAAATATATGTCTAAAAATATTTCGCAAAATTGGGCCAAGTAAGGCTAATTTAAGGATTTAAATACAAGGAGCTCTAGTGATATTCGGTGTTGCAGCCGTCTTAGTGGGCTTGTTTAGCCATAAAATAGGGCGACGCCTTCCTCTCACCCTTAAAAAAAGCAAGCGTGTGAGATTAAGGCTCATTACCAGTGTTTTCATCATTATGAAAAGGTTTCACAAAATATCATAAATCAAAAAACATGACTTCCGTCACAAAAAGGTAAACTGGAAAGTTAAATACTAGTTAGTCTTGAATTCTTACCGCAATTATTGAACAGTTTTGTTAAGGGCACATGCTTCTTAAAGTTCCTTACCCCCAACTTATCTTTATTCACACTTAACGAGCCATGCCATTGTCCAGGAGGTAGGGTAAGGACTAGTGAGCGTCTTTTGTTTTTTTAATTTTTGATGCTTTGTAGGACCTTTCCAGCAGGAAACACTGGTTATGAGATTTTATCACGCACGGCACAAGTGCTTTTACTTAAAATGACAGGAAAGCTTTGTGATTTCCTATCGCTGGATAAAGTCAATAAAACGACTATAAAGCCGCGTGTCTAGAGCTCCTTGTATTTACAGAGCATTTTCCCTGGCGCAAAGCTCGAAAACACAAAACTAGTTCGCCTCAACATTGTCAGATATTTTTTGATATTTTTTACTAATTCGAAGCTATATTATGTAACCTAGCCTATGTTTGTCAGAGTAAAGTAAGAATTTTAACAATATCACCGCATTTAAACTGTTTCAGACGCTTTTCCATCCTTTTTAGTGGCAGTGCTTGTCTATCTACCCCACTGGTTTTTCTACCGCGTCAGCTAGCCTATATTACTAAGAGTAACGTAAGGATTCTAATGATATAATATACCTACATTTATTTAAATCGGCTCACATGTAGTTGCTACAATTTATCACCTATCAACGGGTCGATTTTGACCACGATATCACAGTCAGCACAAAAACGTTGAGAAACTTGTTGTAAACGACTACTTCAGTAACACTTCAACTAAAAACACATTAATACACTTGTTTAGGGGTTTTTGATACGGTTCTCATCATATCAGTGGTTCTCATCATATCAGAAAGAAAAGTTGGGGGTAAGGAACCTTAAGAATCATGTGCCCTTAACAAAACTGTTTAATAACTGCGGTAAGAATTCAAGGATAACTTGTATTAACTTTTCAGTTTACCTTTTTGTGACGGAAGTCATTTTTTTGGTATATGATATTTTGTGAAACCTTTCCATACTGATGAAAACACTAGTAATGAGCCTTAATAGCACACGCTTGCTTTTTTTAGGGTGAGAGGTAGGCGTCGCCCTATTTTATGGTTAAACAAGCCCACTAAGACGGCTGCAACACCGAGTGTCACTAGAGCTCCTTGTATTTAAATCCTTAAATTAGCCTTACTTGGCCCAATTTTGCGAAATATTTTTAGACATATATTTACTAATTCAAAGGCGTAGATTTCAAAAATCTATGTCTCATTTTGGTCCAAGGTCGCGTTTTGTGTGTTTTTATAGATCATTTAGAAATTTTTGCAAATATCTTCTTGTAAATACCGTGTTTTGGAGAGCTGCATGCACTGTCTTACGAAGATCTTGGAACCCTACATGCATATATATAATACTTATGCACTTGGGGGAAAGGAAAGTGGAAAATCGAAAAAGGTCCAAAATTGAACATTTTGGTACAACTCGAAAACGCAAAGCAACCTTGACCTAATATTGCAGCTATGGAATACATGTGCAAGGGCGAACCCTACCATGGCACCCCCGACCCAGGTTGGACCTTAAGCAAATTCACCTATCTTATCCGGAGGGGTCCTTTTGCTAAACTAAGGTATTAGTAAATACTTTTAATTTATTCAGTACTGTCATATAATTAGTCCTTATTAAATGTTTATGGTAGACCGCGTAGTCAATTATTGCTTGCTATAAAATAATAGTAATAATTGCTTGCTATAAAAAACTAGTTTATATTTTAATAATAAAGATTCAACGCCTTTTTATTAATAGGGAATATGCATATAACTCAAATAAATATTATAGCTAAAGAGCTGGTGGGAATTTCGGTATATGATTTCATCGTCATTGATACTACCGCGGTTTTCCGATATCCGTACTACCATTATGCGTACCGTTTGTGTGTGTTTGTGTATACATACACAATCTACGTGACAAAATTTTTAATGTAAATAAACATTTTTATGTAAATAAAACTTCAATTTTTAACATATACAGGCAATTATTTTGAAAGTTAACATAAATATATGATAATAGTAATAATAAAAATTATTAATACACATATATATTATAATTTCCAAGCTTACAATTAGAAATAAATATTATGTAGCTAGAAAATATGACTTAAAAATTTATTTTTATAAAAATATTTTAATTTTTATTAAAAAATAAATTGTCTAGAGAAACACCTGTATATGATTCCGTTAAGGGTACCACGTGTATGTATTGTCGTACGGTTAACGGAATATCGGTGTAATATGTTATATATTGTTTACTACTGTGCGAATAAGGAAAAATTAGAGCAAAGTTCAAATGGTGCTGACTTTTCTTGAAAATGAATTTTGAAAATTAGAACAATAAGAAAGCTCCCTTAAATTATATCATCCAGTCTGCCATTGATAATTATATGGTGTTAAGGGCGGTAAGTATATAATAAATTTGTGGAAGGCAGACGTCTACATTGCTGTATTTTTCTTTAAAATATTTTTTTAAAAATAAATTTGTCATTATTTTTTTTTTAAATGCAGCAATGTAAACGTCTGCCTTCCACAAATTTATTATATACTTACCGCCCTTAACACCATATATCAATGGCAGACACGATGATGTAATTTAAGGAAGCTTTCTTATTCTTCTGATTTTCAAAATTCATTTTCAAGAAAAGTCAGCACCATCTGAACTCTGCTCTAATTTTTCTTTATTCATACAGTAATAAACTATATAAGATGTATCAATGACGATGAAATCACATACCGAAATTCCCACCAACTCCCTAGCTATTAAATATTTATTTTTATTTTATAGTAGTATATGGAAATTTAATTGTGATAGTAAAAAACATTTCAGTTCGTAAATTTTAATAAAAAAAATTTTAAAACATGTAATTTTAAATGAAATTTAAACATAACTAAATCCACCATTATTTGCCGACGTAACTCGGCATGGAGGTGACTGTAAACCTAGCCCCGCCAAGTCATAACCCCGGGATCCCACTTAGGTTATTTTTTGTTTGTTTTTGCTATTTTTTTGCCGCAGCCGTTACCGAGAAACAATGGTGGTGCTGACTTAAGTGTGAAGTCAGCCCAACCACCCTTGTATCTCCGGACCTGCTGCACTTACTAAAATGAGATTTACGGGATATTTTTTTGCTAATTTTTTTCTATTAATTTGCCAACGAATTGATTTTTTTGCCGCAGCCGTTGCTGAGAAACAATGTGCTGCTGACTTAAATTTGAAGCCGGTGTAACCACCACAATATATCCGGACCTGTTGTACTTATCTAAATGAAATTTGCGGGATATTTTTTTATTAATTAGTTGCTATTCTAACAGTTGATTTGGCATTGCGAATTCCAATCCCTTGTGTGTTGTACTCCACTCTCGTAAAGTACTATTATAAGCTTTTTTAGTAAAAATATCCGGCAGAAATCTGAAAATCGATTCTCGAATACTTACCGGTATCTGGTCATGTTGAAATTTTGCACAAGCCTTTGATTTTAAGGGTAGTACAAAGTAGTGCTTTCGGTATTATGGTGAATTCAAAATGGTGGCTATTACGGCAAATGATGGATTACCTTTTTTTGAAACTCTCTTAATATGGATATCAAATAAAAAGGCATTGTAAATAGAATACAATTACTTATGTGCCATCATTTTAAATTCAATATGGTGGGCACCGCAAGATGGCGGATTAGCTATATATCTTTGAAACGTGACTTGAGTCTGTAGAATTCATTCCAGTGTAATTTGTATCCATGTTTGCCCAGTGAACATGGAATGTAAATGTGATGTAACAAGGAAATAACAAGTTACGTAACTTTTTTGACTTATGGGTGACATAACAATTATATAAAATTAGAGTTTTATGTTATATACCTAATTGTTACGTAACAGTTACATGCCATTGTGACTGTAATAAAATGTCACATTTGTGACTGCTATGTTACATTTAGATGATGTATTAATGTTGCTTTGATAAAACGTCACAGTGTGACTCTTATGTTATGTCTTCGCAACCTAACAATGTTACTTTGATAAAACCTCACAGAACTGACTCTTATGTTATGTTTTTGTGACGTATCAACGTTACTTTAATTAAATGTCACAACCATGACTCTTTTGTTATGTCCTGATGACCTAACAATGTTACTTTAAACAAAACGTCACAACAGTACTCTTATGTTATCTTTTTGTGACGTATTAACGTTGTTTTAATGAAGTGTCACAATCATGACTCTTTTATTATGTTTTTGTGACGTATCAATATTAATAAAACATTTCACTTGTCACTTTTGTGAAATGTTTTGTTACCATATTAATTTTAAATGTATCAATTCGTGAGGAATTATCCATTTAAAGATTCCTGCAGTTTTTCAATCTATCCTCTGTTGGCGTCTGATGTAATTAAATTTCATCCATCAATTTTTGTATAGGTTGATTTATGTTATTTGTTACATAGGTTATGGGGTTATATTATATAATATAACCCCATAATATAATATATAACCCCATAATATATATATATATATATATATATATATATATATATATATATATATATATATATATATATATATATATATTATTTGTTATATGGTTTATGGGGTTATATTATATATATATATATATATATATATATATATATATATATATATATATATATATATATATATATATATATATATATAATATAACCCCATAAACCATATAACAAATAACATAAATCGACTTATACAAAAATGGATGGATGAAATGGATGAACGAACGTTTTATTAATATTGATACGTCACAAAAACATAACAAAAGAGTCATGATTGCGACATTTCATTAAAACAACATTAATACGTCGTTAAAACAACGTTAATTTTGTTACATATTAATTTAAAAATAAAATTTTATGAAAATTCTTATAAGGCTTTATTTACTATTTTATGATATATATTAATATATAACGATCAGAATAAATAAGTGAGTTTGGTCTAGTGGTTAAGACTGTCGATAATTTAAAAGATGCTTCAGCTTGGATAATGGTTCGAATCCTACAGCAGTCAACAAAAAAAAAAAAAATAATTTAGGTGTATGTATATGTCAATAAGTTGGTAATATGTGTATGTAATGTTAATAAGAAACAAAAACAAAAAAAGGGAATTTTGAATTTGCTTTTTGCAAAAGAAGGCATCTATAAGGTAACATCAAAGTTATATTTTCTTAAAACGTAACAAGAACATAACAATGTTACGTCACATTGTTACGTTTATAAGTGGGAAATTGTAAGTTACATGTGAGTCATATGTGACTCACTTGTTATGTAACATGTGACTTTCAGTTTGGTCACTGTGACATAAAATTTACAGAAAAATGTTCACTGGGTGTGTTTCATTCCAAAGTAATTCATAGCCATGTTTGTGTTACGAACCAAATTTTTTGGTCCGTATAATTTTTATTGTTTTGGATGTTTGAATGAATAAATTGTGTACACGTAGAGTACTTGTTCTTATCTAGAAAAATAACGTCAGTTTTTTGGCGTATTAATATGATTTCTTGCAAGTTTTATCAGTTTTTGGCGATATTGGAAAATTTGTGAGTGATAAAGCTAAAGAGACTTTAAATTTTGATTGAACGCATTGAAATACGCAATAACCAATTGGTTATTCCTGTTTAAAAAAAGTTACTACGCTGTAAATAGGACCCGATTACCCACCCAGCCTACCTAGACTATGCCAAGTTTTTAGAGGCGGTAGATTTAAAAAAACAGAGAGAAACATTTATAGGGCGACCTCTATCCATTTTTGTATTATTGTATTAACAAACTCACAAAAAACAAAGAAGAAAAAAATGGGTTCTCTTTAACAACGAAAGAGCACAATTACATATCAACGAATAAAATATCAACGATAAAACATTGACGACCAGTTTAATGCTTTTTTCTCGGAAGTACGTTTTTGAATATGGTTCCTCATGTACGAGTATCTCAAAAAGTATTTTAGATATCGACATAAATCAAAGTGCATATTATTACTCGGTACCGTTATTTTGGCAGGAACTAGGATCTTTTGGTTCCGTAAAATATTTTCAAAATAGCGACTGTTTATAGTCGAGAAAAAACGATAATTCTTGAAAATTTATTTTCAAAATGCGATTTTTCGCTGGTTGTTTTTTTTTCCTTAGATCCTAGTTAGTGCCATAACTGTATATGTATATTTTCAGAAAATTCTTGATTTTTTGATTTTGGTTCACTGGGGATTTCAGAACGCGAGGAACCATTAAGGTGGAAAAATCTCGTAGTGTCAACTTCAAAGCCATTTTATACTCAGATCATTTTTGAATTTAAAAAAAAAGTTTTTTGTAATCTCAAGACATGTAGAAACAATTTTGTATATTTAGTTTTTTAATAAAATATTTATTTGTATAAAAAGAAAATAATAGAAAAAGGTCGATTTTTGATGTTTTTTTGGCGAATGTCCCCTTAAGTTTTATAAAAAAAAAAAAGAAAATTAATGTTTTTATTAGTTATTTAGTCAAAGGCAAAATAGTCGAGTGAGAAATTACTGAAAAACAAAGTTAGTCGACAAAATCAGTTAATCGATCGACATGCCGGATGCCCCGAGTACATACAAGCATAGAATATACAAGGTATATTTTGTAGTATCTATCAAAATATCTTGGTCTTAAATCTTAATTCTGTTTGACAATGAATTTAAAATTATGGTTTCTTATAAAGTTGATATTTTAATAATATCAACGTTACATAATGTTTGAAATTTCATTGAAGTGTAGAATAGTATATTGTGCAATAAGTGCGGGAAATTGTCAATTGCCCACGAGAGCGAAGTTGAGCGCACGAACGTAGTGAGTGCGCTTATTCGCTCAAGCGGGCAATCGACACACGGTGGGCACGAGTTGCACATACTATTTATTACGAATTTCACATATTATTTCCTATTATTATTACTATTTTTTATTACTTTTTAAAATAAAATTTTTTAATGTTTGTTTTTTTTTCTGAATTAAATATTGTTTAAATTATTTTTTCTATTCCTACTATTAAATGTAACATTTTTGTGCACGGCTAACTATATGTAAAAATTAACAATTGCCCACACAGTGCGGAAAAGAGCGTGCGAAATAATTTCCAACGGCTTAATATAATAAAAAACGCCGTGAGCAGCGGCGCCCCATCACGGTAGTCGAATTTTCCCCTTCATCTTCGGTATTGAATGTCTACAAGCGAAATATGATTGAAAGTCTACAACCGAATTGTCATTTTGTTGGTTTCAAAACTGGTGATGAGTGTTCGGCTGATCGAGGCTTTAAAAAAAGGTTTTAAGTATTTAAGGGCTGTATCTCAGTAAATTTCAATTTTGTGCCGAAAACAGGTAGCAGAAAAAAAGCCAACACAATTCGTACGAGGACATTCCTGCCCATGTTTATCCGCTAATTGCCTTTATGTTTTAGTTTTAAATATTAAAAAAGGACCTTCAATAGTAAACTGGAAGGCCTTTATAAAGATATTTTTTCTTTCCAAAAAAATCCAAAATTTCTATTTTATAAATACTAAAAATCCAAAATTCCTAATTAATAAATAAACAGTGACTTTAATAACATTTTTAAATTACTTAATATGTATGTATTTCATTTGTCATAAAAGTATTTTCACTTTTTTTTAAATTTTTTAAAATTACTATTCGCCTACTTGTATTTAGAATAAACATAATGCTTTTAAAACACATTTAACAATAGCATTCAATTCCGATGTAAAAATGGGAGAAGTGGGGGGAAAAGTGATGCGGACTCCCTACAAGGTACTAGCTGGATACTAACTGAATACACGTACAAAATTTCAGGCCTCTAGGTTTCCTTATGGAGTCTCTAGACGTGTTAGAAAACAAGCAAAAAAATTAAGGAAATATTGGTGTCAAAATCGTGGGGGTAAGGGTTAAAAGTTGAAACCTCCAAAAAACAGTGTCTGGCTATTAGCTTAACCTGTACACCAAATTTCAGCCCTCTAGGTTTATTTGGGGAGATTTTGACCCGAACGAAACTGTTAAAAAACAAGAAAAATCATGTTCTTTTGGGTATAAAAATGGTGCGGGTAGGGGTTAAAAGTCGAGACCCCCAAAAGGCACCCCCTTGATACTAACTCATTCCGAATACAAAATTTCAGCCCTCTAGGTTTATTCGGGTGACCTGTGCGAGTGGTACAAACTTCGAAAACGTCGAAAATGCATGAAATTGTAGCTTAAAAATGAGGGGGGTGGGGGTAAAATATTAAAACCTCCAAAAAGCACAACCTAGGTACGAACTTTATCAACACACCAAATTTCAACCCTCTACGTTAATTCTGGGGGGCTGGGGGCCTGTTAGATCCAGCGAAAATCGTTTTTCCCCCCTCTACTCCCACCATATCATCCTAGGAAGCTGAATTTTGGATATGTTGTAGATAATTGACCGAAACATTATTTAAAACCGGTTTGAAAAAGTTTTATTGCTTTTCCGCCCCCCACCACCCCCTTAAAGGTCGGGTCAGAAAAAAAATTAGCTTAAAATTTGACCCCACTTTGATAGTATGAGGTGCCTCGAAAATGAGCCCCATTTACCAAATTTCATCTCTTAACTTCCACAGGGGGGCCCTACACAAATTAAAAGGTGGCGGGAAAATATATATATATATATATATATATATATATATATATATATATATATATATATATATATATATATATATATATATATATATATATATATATATATATATCAGACATTTTTTTTTCTACATATTCGTGTTCTACGGGTCCGAAAACGGATAGCGCCCCTACTCTCGCCTCTCGCAGCTCTTATCGTATAGACTGTATAAGTCTAATTTTTCGGAGAAAATTCGACTAAAAAGTAGGCTGTTCCGTTAATTTAATATATAATACTATGATAATATGATAATATATGTATATAAGTAATTCTAAAAATATACATAATATGTAAGTTGATTATTTATTATTGTTTCCATAGTTTCAAAGTATGGTTTGGCAAAAATTTGAACATCTTACCACTGACATTATAAATTTAAAAAATTGTTACTATTTATTATTTAAATAAATATTAATGTAAATTTTACGAAAAAAAATGTGTTCGTAGAAAAAGTATAGTGTAAAATACGTGGGAAAAGCTTATTTTTCACTCATATGAATTGTTGCACTCGCCCTGTGGGCTCGCGCAGCAAACTCATATTCGTGAGAAATAGGTAAGCCTCTTTTCCCACTTATTGTACAATATATTATTGTTGGTGGTTGCTATAGAAATAATTATGAAATATTTATTAAATGAAAAATCAAGAGGCGGCTTTGCGTGTTTTAATTAAATTTTGCGTGTTTTGTAAATTTGCGGGTGGGAAGTAAACTTTCCGCACGGAAAACAGTAATTGAAATACGCTTAAGCCATGCGGAAAGAGTGCAGTGGGCAAATAGCCATTTTCCGTACTAAAATGTGTGTGCCAAGTTAGTACTTTCCTTGCATGTATTAAAAAAAATATTAGAATATAGGACCCCGTATTTTAACATAAATCTTTACTTATATTTATAAAAAAAATTAATATACATAAATTAAATAATTATTTCTGAATTAATGTTTTTATAAAACTTTCAAAAACTTACAAGTTCAATTAACGCAATACGATGAAATATTTGAGTCTCATTGTTAGTCAGCGTGGTCACTTGGTCAGTTGTATGGTCAGTGTAGTGTGATACGTATAATGATATATCATGTAGGTACATACATAATAACCAAAATAATATTGGACATATTGAATGTATTTTCGTTTAATTAAATTTTTTTTTATATAAATGCGCAATACCGGAATTTATGTTAAAATTAAATTTGAAGTACACACATAGATTAATGTAAAGATGCGGATCCACCAAGCGCGCAAACTGTTTGCAAATGTTTGTAAATGTTTGCGAACACAAAATTTTTTTGGTGGAGACGATCGTCACGAATGTTTGTAATTGTTTGCTAATGTTTGTCAGTGTTCCGACCGAAGTCGGTACATCAAAGGGAATTCGTTGTTTGGTGCGTTTTGTGTTTTTCTAGTGGAAACAGTATGTGATATAAAAAATACATACGAACAACAAACATAATATTGTATCCATATGTATAATTATTATTTTTGGTTTTGTTACTTTGTTGTAAATATAACAGCATAGTTTTGTGTTTTAAAAAGGATTATTGTAATTTTAAATTAATAAACGAATAAAAATAACATGGATTGAGATAATGAGAAATTTCTGCAATTAATCAAATTTTATAAATCAAAACCAGAAATATGCGAAACCACCAACAAATTTTATTATAATCAAATTTAAAAGCAGGATGCGTGGAATTCTTTACTCTGACCGTTCAAATGTGAAAAAACCAAAGAAGAAGGCTGTGCATACATCGGGAATTATTGGGAATTATTTTGTTAATTAACTGTCTCGAAATTCGAAAAAGATGCATAACGCTTTTGTAAGAATTTCTTGTAGCTAAAAAACATTATCGCTATAGTCTAACTTCGACGGATATACAGTCTGTGTAGTTAAAATCCCGTTTACTAATTTTTGGGCTTATTTGGGAAATTAAAAATTCTAAATCTTCCGATAATATACGTCAAAAATCTTGAAATAAACCACTCCTAAGGTCTGTTTTTAAGTCTGTTAATAACTGTATAGAACTTCTTGTTTTTAAAAAATTAGATATCCAAAATCTACATTTTCTCTTTCCTTTTCTGATTAGACATTATTACGAATGACATAGTGCTAACAATAAGTTCTTTACTTGGAGTCATTTTTTATATGTGATATACATATGTATTTATTTATATAGAAATATAGAAATACGTGGAACAACTACAAACATTCGCAAACGGATTATCGTTTGTAACTGTTCATTCAGTGGAGACAGTATGTTCGCAAACAGTTAAAAACAGTTGCAAACATTTGCAAACAACTATAAACATTTGAAGCAATGTTTTTTCGGTGGATCCGCACCTTAGATTAACATATTATACGCATATACCCTATGTTTTATGTTTTTAACAAGAATGACAACGTCGTAGTTCAATGTCTAGAAAATAAGCAGAGACGCCTCATTCAAAAAATACCTTTAACTCTTTCTTTGAGTACCTTGATTATTTTCAGCTGTTTTTGACATTTGTATGTGTTTAATGACTACAATGTGTATGTTTGTAAATATACGTAGACAATACAATACACATACGTATCATATGTATCATATATGCATGATATTTATACACAAACGTAAAATAAAGTAAGAGTGGGGATGTAAACAAAGAATGAGCTCAATATAAATTTAATGAGTACCAGTTTAACAATTATTTGATAGTATTGTTACTGAATAGCACATAGTAGTTCTAATTGTTCAGAAAGTATATGTGTTGCATTTCAGTAAATAAATTCAAATTCCTAATTGTTACTGATTTAAATATTTAATGCTTATTAAAGTCTAAACAAAAAACTAATAATTAGATAAAATAATATTAAAAAATTGTGATTGTTTTTGTGAAATACCAATTCAAAAAGCCACAAAATGAGGCCTCCAGCACATTTTGGAGAGGAGATAACTACAGAAGCACAAAATGCGGATAGCAATTTGGGCCCAATGATGATTTGTGCACGACTAGCTGGAAGAGCTATTATTCGGGTTGTTGGTAGATGTAATGAAGCACAAGAAAATAATAATTTAGGTACAATTGATTGTTGTGTTTTAATTGTTTTTCTAGAAAATAATTTGAAAATCCTTGTTTTCTACATATCAAAAATGTTTTGTGTGTTGTTCCATTGTTACAAAGTTATAAACAAAACACATATTATTGAAATGTTGAAAACAACAATCGTTTCTAGAGCCGGATTAAGAAATAAATTGTGCAACATTCTGTTCAAAATATGAAGTAGCATAACTAAAAACATTTTACGCATGATCAGAAAAGTTGTAAATTACTAGCTTGCAACAATACCAGTGTTTTTTTTTTTTTTTTTGTATCAATGAGTCTGCTTTCTGATTTTTGTTTTACAAAAAAAGTGTTATCTTTTGTTTAGGATACCTACAAGACTTTCCAAAAAAATTTGTAAATTGATTTGTTAATAAAAATAATTCTCTTAATCCGATTCTGATAATTGCGTAGATTTTATTTAAAAAGTGCATTTTAAATAATTGCACTTAAGATTTGTCCTGAATTTCGAAAAAAATAAAAAGAACATGTTTTTCTAATTAATATTAGAAAATAATTTTCAAGAAATTTCAAAACAGATAATAAATTAGTGGGTAATATAAAATTTTTGATATAATAGAGAAAGCAATTCAATTACAAGGTAATGGTAAATAAACCAACATGTTGTATCATATTCTTTCTCCTTATTATTAATAAAAATTTCATACTAGTATTTATTCATAAAATAACAAATATTCCGCCTTTACAACATTTATCTATACTGTTAGTAGATGAAAGCCTTAAAACATCAAACTAGAGGAAATTTATGTATATACAACATGACATTATGTTTCTGCACACATGGTCTCAAATTTAACCCTTTTAATGTTAAATAAAGCACATTGGTTCGAAGCTTTTAAAAAAAAAAATGTGTCTTAAATATAGAAGAATTGTCATTAAAACTAATTTACGCTTAACAAAATTATGCTTGCGTAGTCATAAAGACAATAGAAGAAACAAAACGCAAGTTTCTTTTTCTTGATGTGTTATATTTGCTAAAAATAAAAGCGTCACACTTGCTTCACAAAGGAAAATAAAATATCTGATGTTGAAGGACCCACAGCACAGTTTCGGAAAATTTTTGACTTTTCCAACAACTTTTTATATATTTATCAACAAGCTATAATACGGAAAATATTATTGGTCATGTACACGACGCAATAATATTTTCGAATGTGTTAAAAGATTTTTGGCCGATTTGGTCGTAAAATTTTCGTAGTTCATTTCAGTTGAACACAAACGAAGGTCATGCACTATAATATGCGTTCTTAAAATAGATCATGATATTTATTATTTTTAGTAAAATTTTCATCTACGTGTATTCGTTGCGTTTGCCGAATGGGAAATTTATATTTTAGTCTTTGTTCACTCAATTCGTAAATTTATTAGATATAAATAAAATCACATGTAAAAAACAGGTGATTCGCTTGGAAAGTTTAGAAACATCTTTTTTTTTATAATTAGAATTGACTTTTAAATGAACGAAAAATAGAGACTAAGCATTAATTTAATGTTTAGTACCAATATTATTTTTAAGGAGTATATTTTGCGTCGTATAAGTAAAAGTTCAATGAACGTACTGTATTGTAAAATTGTTCAAATTATCAATTTTCTCTAAATCTTTTTTTTTTCTTAAATAACTAATATTTTTCTTAAATAACTATTGCGAGGCTTAGTAACAATTTTCTTACACTCTTTATTTTGAACCCTTAAATGTGAATTTCAGTTTCTGTTATGACCAGAGCCGGATTTACATAAGGGCACTTGGGGCACGTGCCCCGGGGCTCCCACACAATATAATATAATAATGGGTAATAGATGGGTAATAAAAATATAATTTTTATTTTATCCATCTTAATTGTACTATAAAGTTCCAAAAACTCATTTATTAAACCTAAATCCCCTGACTACTGGACGATGCATAGATTATGGTGCTGATGGGCGCGCCGGGGAGTTTCATTTAGAATTTGAATCTCATTCGACAAAATAAATTCAGTATTTAAATTACACTGGGCAACAAAAAATTTTTTTGGGCAATGAAAAAATTATGAGTCTATGGTTAAATGCACGTTCAAGTGAAATACACACAACATAATAAACAAATATCCTCACTGCAGGTGGCCAGGATCTTTTCTGTCCAAATATATAATTTGATAATTGATTTTTGAGTTCTATGCGGAGCTAATTGTACCTTTATTGAAAATATAAATATTACCTGTAAATGTTTATAGGGTTGGGCGGGGTAAAAAAAAGATTAAATCAAATCTTTTCATTTTTCATGTATAAAATATTTGAATTTTCAGACAAAAAAAAAAAATACTGTATGATGTTAAATTGTTTGTATTTTAAGATTTTGCCTGTTTTTTCACTCAAGCTAATGGCATAAATCTATAAAAAGACAGTGGCGGGTAAATAAAAGACAGACCTCTAACTAATAGGATACTGCAAGTACATGACTGGAAGGGTAAGAAATAGACAGCTTGGGTAATTAGCAGTACAACACTTTTTATTTCACAACTCTATCTCTAGTACAAATTTTTTTTATAGATATATTTAAATTTTACGTATTTTACCAAAAACTTTAGCTAAGATTAAGCAGTAAGAAAAGTCAGAAAAAGTTAACTGATGCAAAAGCTTGACTCACAGAAAATTTCTTTGGACTTTAAATATTAAAATAATTTTTATTTCACGAACGTACAACTAACACAAAATTTATTGTAGCCCATTAAAAAACCAAATATGTTAATTTAAGGCTGTCTTTTTTTTACTCCACTTTACATAAAGTAAAAAAATAAATCAAAACAATCTATGAATGAGTTAAAAATACTAAATGTGTGCAGTAAAGCATAATTATACATTATAAAAACATAAATAAATTTTCATGGGTCAAAAATACAAATTTTCGAATGAGCTGAAATTGATATCCATGAAAACCGTCTGCTCACTAACAAAAAAATTGTTTTATTGAAGAATCAGTATTTTTTTACTCCATAAAATATACGTAAACATGCCATTATCTAGTTTTAAAATCAAAATTCTTGTCAATAATTTTTGTTTTTTCTAAATGTTAACCCCTTGTTTTGTCTTTTTTTTACACCACTTTTTTCTTTTTTTAACATATAAAAAAATTACAAGCAGTCGGACCATTTAAATAAAACTTTGTACTTTACATTACTAAAGCATGTAGAATAACAAGAAAAAAATACAGCACTCTATCTTATCAGATTTTTTACTTACTGAAAAAGTTTATCGTCGCGGAATGAAAGTTTTTCTCTCATGAATAACAGAAGTTTGGGAGAAAATTTTTTTATGTTATAAAGCCCGTTCCAAAAAATAATTTTTTGGCCCAGACAGCTTAAAATACTAATGTATTTTGTTGTAATATTTTTTATTTTTTGAATTTAACATTGTTGAGTTTAATATGTCTTTTTTTACCCCGCTCGAGCAGTGTCTTTTTTTTACCCCGCCCAACCCTACTTGATTTATTAAAATTTTTAAATATGTGTATTAGATGAAAATTATAAATATTATATAGAAGTATACCATTTATGTAATTATTTTTCTTTATTTTATAATCATTTAGTAATATTTACACATAATATTTATATATGGGCCTCCACAAAATTGAATAAAGTCTTAAAATTAAGGAATAGAATAGAAATAATAAGCGCCTTTTCATTTTTTTCCTCCCTAACCGTATTTTTGAGTAAAATTTGAAAAATTTCGGAAATTCTCCAAGGAAGCTTCTACATGTGAAGTATTTAGGGGCCACTGCATTAGAAATGCCCGGGGGCCTCCACAGAGGTAAATTCGGCCTTGGTTATGACCCAGGAATTCCGTAATTTGTGTACCCATGTTAAGCCAGTAATGATATTTTGACACTTGTGATTATTGTGACCATTTGATCAATATGGTAAAAGAAAGCTTTATTATTAAAATATATAAATGGCTTATCATAATTACAGTATAGCACCGATAATGGAAACATCAGTCTTGGAAATTTTTTGAAAGCATCAAATTAGTCAACATCACTTTTGGAAAGTTGCATCAAAAATATCAAGTACATAAATATTAAATACTTGACATTTTTGATGCAACTTTTCAAAACTGATGTTGACTAATTTGATGCTCTCAAAAAATTTCCAAAACTGATGTTTCCATTATCGGTGCTATACTGTAATAGAAGAAAAGCATCTCTATAAAAAATAATCAAAAATGATCTTCAGTCAAGTTGCATCTTTTGATTTAACATTCTTGTTTATTATTAGGTTCTTTCTAAAATATACCGTAGACACGTAACTTTACTATGATTTTCAATTCAAATGAAATTAATTTAGTTGTACATATTTAACTGTTTTAAGCTGAGCGTCCATTAGGTCGGAAACACGGCACGGCTCGGCGCAGTTCTCCTCTCGGAGATAAATACATCTGAATAAATGCAGGTGCGTCCATTAGGTCGACAGAGCGTCGCGGTACCGCCCGGAGGATGTTATTGATGTAAAAACCGCGCCGTGCCGCGTTTCCGACCTAATGGACGCTCAGCTTTAATAAAAAAAAAAAATAAAAAAAAAATTGATAAAAATCTTTGATCTAACTTATAAATTCTTCCCTAGACTTAAATGACTAGTCAAAAATAATGTCAAAGAATTTATAACTTAACCCACCCATGTTTTAGAGAAATATGATAGATAAGATACTATGATATTGTTAAATATACCACTATTGTTTACACTTTGTTGTTAACTTCAAGTAATATTTAACAATGAAACATAATGAATTTTAAATTTCATACAGTTGCTCCAGTTAGTCCAACTGCTACATATTTATGTTTTTACCGTGTGTAGTAGGTGTACGTTGGTAATATTACGAGTTGTTAAAGGAATCTAACTTTACCAAAGCTATAGTAACCATTACGCTAATACTTAAACGAATTATTCAATAACGTGCGAATAAATAAATAAATGTGAAAATTATTTCTAAATGCTTATGAGATTATGTAATTTTCCATATGATAAAATTATCTGTTTTATAGTTTTTAAAATACCAACTAAAGTTTGCGCACTTGTTGAAAACAGGGATGTACCATGTAAGCTTAAAAAAGCTAAGAATATTTGGTTATATTTCGGTTAATTTGATAATAAATTTTTTTATTTGGTTACGTCTTTGGTTAAACACGCATTATGTCAGAATTTCATAGTTCAGTAGCTAGAGTTTTTCACAATTCTCGGGATAAAATATTTCTTGCTTTCATTTAAAATTAACACTTTCAGTCCCATGGCTTCGGCATCCGAAAACAAACAAAATATCCGCAGAGGCCGACCGCGATTAATATTTAGAATAAATAAAACACTTAAAAATATTTATAAAAAAGATTTTATACTATTCTAATAAAAATAATTCATTACTACGTACCGGACACTTTTCATTTTTTGTACATATAAATATACATAATATGTTTTATCATCAAAATATCTAGGCTTCATCTTTTATTTACAATAATATTTTTATCCACATATGTGTGTGTTGTATGCTTGTATGTAAAAAAATGTTTTATAAAAAAAATAATAACTGTCTACTCATCTTTTGACCTGCATAACACGTACATGTTGAATCATTTAGTGTTCTGTGGAATCATTTCATGTACTTGTTTACATAAAATTTCTTTCAAAATATTGTTGGCTTCCGGGGAAGTTTACTGTGAAAGTGGACGGACCTCATAGTGTTAAAATTAGCTGTTTTGCTTTAATATGATTACCTAAAGCTAAAGATCTAAACCCTATACTTTCAATATGAATTTAAAAAATTTCAAAAATAGTTTTCAAAAAACGACGTTGTCTGTGTAACATCTGACAGTGACTATCACAAAGTGGTCAAGTGCGAGAAGATCACCTCATGCGATGACAGAAATTACGAATTAGAAGGATTTCGTTATTAGAACTACGAAGTCCTAACAATGCATTATGAAGCTATTAAAAAAATATAACCCCTTCCTAATTTTAGAACTACTAAAACGTAATAATAAGAAGTAAGAATTTACTAGATTATATATATATATATATATATATATATATATATATATATATATATATATATATATATATATATATATATATATATATAAATCAAAACTGACTGACTGGTCGATTAACGCCATTAACCAAACCGCTGGGCCTAGAAACGTGAAATTTTGAACAGGGATTTCTTATGTAACGTAGGTGAGCACTAAGAAAGGATTTTTGGAAATTCATCCCCTAAGAAGGTAAAGTAAGGGTTAAAAATTTTTATAGAAATATGTAATTTCTTTAGATAGAAATTGGAAATTTGTGTTAGCTTACTGGTTTGAACACAGAAGTTACAGTGCTTTTAAGAATTCATCCCTCAAGGCTTAGGGGGTTGAAACAGGGGAAGAAACTTTAAATAGAAGTTTGTCACCTAGAAACGTGAAATTTTGCACAGGGATTCCTTATATAACGTAGGTGAGCACTAAGACGGGATTTTTGGAAATTCACCCCCTAGAGGGGCAAAATAGGGGATGAAAATTTTCATAGAAATCTGTAATTTTTTGAGTTAGAAAAATGTATGGAAATTGGTGTTAGGCTACTGGTTTGAACACAAAAGCTTCAGTGCTTTCAAAAATTCATCCCTTAGGGGGTTGAAACAGGGGAAAAAACTTTAAATGAAAGTCTGTCGTTTTTACAGTTAGAAATGTGGAAACTGATACGGTATGGTATTCTGGTGATTTTAAAGTTGTTAAAAATTCATTGTTTAACGTTTATAGATGCGAAATTGAGTTTGTTGATTTGTTTGTTTGTTTATTTGACTTGCTTTTACGCTTCAACAACTTAACCAGTCAACTTGAAATTTTGCACAGACATAGCTTGGGAGACGGAGACGGTTATAGGCCATCTTTTAAACCGGGAAAATAAATCATTTCCGAGGGAAAATCTATGACAGTTATGACAGTTGACTATTAAAAAGCGGATTATTGGTTTCAAACTTCGAGTATTGTTAACAGAGGAGTTGGAAAAGAACATAGACGACTTTTTACCCTGGAAAAACATCTCATTGCTGTGGGGAATCTCATTTCTGTGGAAAAATATATTTTAAATGAAACAAAAAAAGATTCCTAGAGTTTGTTCGAACTCTGTTAGCAGATAGAACGATATACAGCGATAAACATAGGTTTTTACACCGAGAAAGTATCTGATTCCCGAGGGAAAATATTTTTAAAATGAAACAATGAAATAATGACAACTGACTGTTAAAAAAATGGAAAATTGATTTTAAACATTGCATATTATTTACAGCGGGGATAGAATGGAACACAGTTACACTACTCTCTCCGCCGAGAAAATATTTGAATCCTGTGAGAAGTCTTATTCCCGTGGGAAAGTATATTTAAAACGATAAAAAAAGGATCACTGACTTCATTCCAACTTTGCATATTGTTAAAACAATGTTATAGTCTACTTTTTACCCGGAGAAAACATTTTATTTCTGTGGGAAAATGAAAGTACTTTTTATACTTTTGAACTAGATGTCATAATTTCAAAAGCCACGAATGGAAGGGCTGAGTGGGTTCCAGCACACACTACGCCGTCACAAGTATGGGCACACCTTGACTCAAGGTATGTCCACACTTTTGACGCGGTACTGTATTTAATGTTTTGGTACATTGTCGTGTCAAAAGTATGGGCACCCCTTGGGTTAAAATGTGCCCATACTTTTGACGACGTAGAGTGTAATAAAACCAGCTTAGCCCTTCTATTGCAACGCGGGCGAAGCCGCGGGTAAATGCTAGTATAAAATAAGAAGAGCGTTAATTTAAAGATACTTATAGAGCCGTTTTCATAATAAAATCTACAGACTTTAAATTAACTTTATTACTTTAATTAAAGTTTAAACTAACTGATTTAATAGGTAAATATCGTATCAAATGAATGTCAGTAGATCATATAAAATTAATTGTGAAAATTAATTACTTTAAATTAAAGATAAAGGCTTAGAGTTACTTCAGTTAAAGTGATTTTGATTATGAAAACAGCCCATAGTTATATTAATTAATTTATTAATTAGGTAAAATTTGCTGATCATGTAATTTTTGTGATATTTAATTTTTTATTAAGTTGTTTCTAAACTTTGATTCAATTATTTTTTGTCACTAACCAAATCGAAATGAATCTGATTATGAAATGTTTTTTGTAATATAACAATAAATTAACCAAAAGTAATTAAAAGTAAGAATGTAATTATTATACAATCAACTAAAGCATGAGGTATTTTTATATTTTTTAGATCATATATTTAGTTCAAATTAGTTTAAAAAAAATCATTAATATCGTTAATAAATTATTCTTTTATTTTTAATTAAATATACAATAAATATGTACAAACATGTTTACTTTTGTTTATAAAATACATAATTAAATATAATAGATTAATTATTAATATCCATAGAAAAGAAAGTAAATATATAATTTATTATTAATCTTTTCGTTGCTTTTACGGATTTTAGTATATCAACCATTTCACTATACCATCTGCTGATGTCATGTTTCACTTTTAACGCTACTGTTAACAACCAGTTGTTATTTCATAACAGTTACTTAACTTGTTAATTTATAAGATAATACATATGTTAGGAACTATAATTTTTATTATCCATCTTAATTGTACTATAAAGTTCCAAAAACTCATTTATTAAACCAAAATCCCCTAACTACTGGACGAAGGACGATGCATAAATTATCGCGGTGGTGGGCGTGCCGGGGAGTTTAATTTAGAATTTGAGTCTCATTCGAAAAAATAAACTCAGTATTTAAATTACACTGGGCGAAAAAAATTTTTTTTTGTCTCAAGGTTTAATGTCTGATCTTTACAGTATTTTATACGCTGAATCTAAAAATTAAAACAGTTTTTTCCGATCACGCAAGGTTTTCTTGTGACAATTCAATACGGATCCAGGCTTGGTGCATAAAAAGATAGTTGTAAAAGATTTTTTTAAATATTTTCTTCTGGTACATCTCTTTTAAGGATCCAGCAGTAATTAGTCAGCATCCTTGCATTCCATTTTCCCTGGTACCTTTTTTCCATACCTGAAATATCTGGATGAAACCGTTCTCCGTGTTCACCACTTATATTCCCTAGATTCTGCGGATACGAAGTAAATTGATTTTGAGTGACATGTTACAACCCAAATCACTGTATGCTTTCAGTAGATTGTCCACATATTTCTTGTAGTTATCGGGTTTATGTCGTCTTAATAAATATTTAACCACATTTCTAAAAACAATACAGGTTTTTTTTCTAAGTCATTACGTCTGATTTCGGAATTATCATATTTTATCAATTCTTATCTGTGGGCCCACAAAGATGCCTTCTTTAATTTTAGCATCACTAAGTTTGGGAAACTTCCCTTTTAAATATAAAAAGAAAATTGTCCATTTTTGTCCATAGATTTCATTCTTGTCCAAAATGAGTAGTTCCTATATTCCAACGGAGTGGTCAAGCGTGCTTAGGCACTGGCACGCCGACTAGTAGGTCGAGGATTTGAATCTCGCGGTCGTCTATGCTTGTGAAGGTTTTTTGCAGTTTCCCTTCATAACTCCAGATGAATATCGGTATAGTTCCTTAAGAAAACGGCTTCAAACGCATACATGCCAAGTTCTAGCCCCGCCACTACTTCCCCAATCCTCCTCCCACATCATAATGATAGGTAATTATAATGTATATAAATAAAGTACAAAAATAATGATGCGGGTGGCGTCTGTTAGAAACAAGAATCTCTGAAGAACAGACGTTAAACCCCCATTATTATTATTATTATTATTAACTTTTACGCCAACCTGGCGCTCACTACTCAGTAGGACAGTACTGGGTAACATTCACCTATACCGGCATTATGCAAGGTATTAGGCTTATATTATTATTATTATTATTATTATTATTATTATTATTATTATTATTATTATTATTATTGAGTAACTCTTATAAGACAAACCTTACGTGATGGGACAATTATGATTAAAAATTTGGATTCTATTCATAAAAATACATAGGAATATTTGTAAATAATGCATGGAACAAAGCATGTGTTGTCCAGTGTTATTTATTTAAGCCTAATAAGATAACCGCTACAATTCATATCACTTTTGATCCCCTTGCTACTTTTCTATTTTGACAAAATAATCTTAGCTTTTGCTTCTTAACTATTTATGTAGGTTGTATAGTTGTTATACATTTATATTTATGTATATTACCACATATTATGGATACATAATATTACGTACTTTAGTATGTATGTGTTGTTTTTTTTTTAACTGAATAAGAATAATTTGACAAAATAATCTAATGTTGCAATTCTAGAGCGATATTTTTTTCATTATCATTTTATCATTAGGTAATTATAGGTAATTTTTTTTTAAATTCAAGTATATTTTCTAGCTTTCTTTTTTATTATGCTGTATTTTTATTTATCACTTAATCTTATAAATTAAAATTAATTTTCCAAAATAAAAATATTTTTTTAAAATAGTTTTCTAGTTTTAATATAAATAAATGAATATTAATTAGACAGTATAGCTTTATTGGTCTTCTTAATAATAATCAGTGATTTATTTTTCCATTAATTTCCCGATTTGTACGATACCATTAAATGCTATTATCCATTTTCACATTTTAGATCAAGGATTTAGTTTTAGGAAAGTTTATTTTTGACACATTATGAATATGTACACTCCATAAAAATAAAGTTTTTCCCCTTTTAAGGACCCACAAAAAATTAAAGCTTAAAATTTTTTTGTGGGTCCTTAAAGAGGAAAAATTTTATTATTATGTATACATAATCCAGCCCACAGTAGGGATGATCGATATTAGAAAAACATCGATGTTGACATCGATGTCAGCATGGATTCAAGAGTATCGATATACGATATATATCGAAAGCAAAATAAACAACCATTATAATCTATTATTTTATTTATTAAAAATTAACATTGCCAGCATTTATTTGGTACACTTTGCAAAAAAGTCACTTTGTCAGAAGTTTTCCTTTTAATCTGTTCCTTTGTTGATACAAATGCTGCCCAGCTTTTGAAAAAAGTTACCCTGAACTTCTGAAGCTGTTGAAGTTGCTGTGCAACAAAAATATTTAATGGCAATTTTTTTCAAGTTTGGATAAGTGGTTCCTAGAACTTGCCATAAAGTAATGGATCTTGTTTTAAATCAGCTACAGGACTTTTAGATAGCTAATACTGGATAGCTTAGAGTAAAATCGATGTTTTGATATTATTCTCGTAACATCGATGTGTCGATGTTGTCGAGGACATAACATCGATGTTTTTACATCGATGTTTTCTCGTTAAACATCGATGTTTTTTTACCATCGATGAATATCGATCATCCCTAGCCCACAGTACAGCTCAATAGTGATTTAATAATATGTACCCTCTCCAAAACGATTTTTTTGTTCAAAGATAATGTTTTTGATTTTTTTTCCTATGAATCAAAAAATTAATTTCTTTGGTTCAAAGAAATATTTTTTGGCTAGTTCATGAAAAAAAAAAAAAAAAAAAAATTGGAAAATATTTGTTTGTGTTAAAAAAATATTTGTTTGTATCAAAAAATTATTTTCTCTGATTCAGAGAAATATTTCTTTGATTCAAAGGAAAAAAAAATTAAAAAAAATTTTAATATTTGAACAAAGAAATCGTTTTGAGAGTGTACGTTGTTTCCAACAGTACTTTCTGATTACAAATTAGGATTTGCCATATTTGTAGTATGAATTAATAAAAGTTCTTTTTTTAAAACATTATTTTCATTTCCTCTCAGGATGAGGAAATTTATTTTCAATGTACCTATATGTATTACATATTCTTTCGTAAATAATATAAAAAAACTTAAGAATAGCGGAAGAGTTAAATCACGAAATAATCTTGAAATTTCATTTTACTATATATATATATATATATATATATATATATATATATATATATATATATATATATATATATATATATATATATATATATATATGTATATGATGTATAGCATGTATAGTATTTCTTTAAGGTTATTAATGCATTAAATAAAATTTTACATTGAATACTTGCGTAATTGATGGTAAAAGTACATACGTAAATGTGGAGCTGTACTATGTATTTTATACGTATATATTAATAAAAAAAAGAATTGACAGTAAGGACAATAAAATTTCACAAGTTAATTTTTTACAGTGAAAAAAAACATTAAATGAATAATCAAACACGATAAATAAAGTTCTTATACGAGTATATTTAACTATCAAATTTTAAAAAAAATTGTCATTATTTTTATTAATTATTTAATTGTTATTTCCCAAATTTGTTTTAAAAACTTGAAATAAAAATTTTTGTAGGTAACTATTTCATTGTAAATTTTTTTTTAATGTACCGTATTTTTCGAACTATAAGACGCACCTTTTTTAGGTACATAGAAAAATGAGTACGTCTTATCGTCCGAAGGTTACATTAAAATATTTTTATGCGAGAAGAGTATAAAAATCATTTTATAAATTTGAGGTCTATTGAGTGTTATAGTCCGATAAATACGGTACGTAAATCTGACTTTTGAAATTAGATCAGCTAAACAAAGATTTAAATCGTCATATTCGTTTCTCTTTAATACTTGCAATTGGTTACAGTTTTTAAATTTTTATTGTTGACCTACTGTCAACTCTTGGTTGTTGAAATATACATATTCCAGTATTGAATGTAATAAATGAAAAAATAATAGTAATTACTTACACAAGAAGATATAAAATATCCGTGAATAAAAGTACATTTAAAGTTTTAATACAATTGTGGCCTTTTCGAGCCATTTATGGGATGACAGAAAGGTTGACCAGATTCATTAATAGCGATTAAATATTTTTTCTTGATATTGCACTAATAATTTTATAAATTACATGTCTGACAATGACTCACAGTATTCTTACCGATTGAAAACAATAGCTGTAAACAAAGGTATACGAACAAGTTTTCAATTTTATACGTTTGTTCACTCTTTTATCGGAAATAAAAATTCCGCACGAGTTATTACGGCAAAATAATTTTTATTTTGATTTATAGTCGTTTGTCATAAATTGATCAGAAATTGACTTTAAATTCAAAATAAATTTTAATAGATTTGAGCGTTACTTTATGGTATTTCATATTTGTTATTTAACAAATAAGACACTTTGCAAAAAATACCACTTTTTGTACTTTGAAAACTTTTAATTTTCTTTAACATATTATTATAATTTATTTTTCTATACCTATAGGGGATATTTCCTTTTTGTAGCATATATGATAAGTCTAATGAATTTCAATAGGAAAGATTATAACTATGTCAAGTATTTATTGTGCACTTAAAAGTTTTTTTTTTTTTTTATAATCACAGCACGGTCGTGGCAACTCTCGAACAAAACATCTTATTTTTACGAAATTTGGTGAAATTTACTCTGTGGTGAAAACGTTGAAAGTTCAAAAATCTTAGATGAATTCTTCAGCCAAACATGTGCAATCCTTGAAACATGGATTTTTGGACAAAAGTTTTTGCGACATTTTGTTACACTATTAGAAAGAGGACAAAAAATCACATAAAAAAAGGTTTTTGAACTATTATTCTGGGTAAACTGGTGTCCGAGAAAAATTAATTTTTGTAAACGGAAATTCGCTATGTTATGCAAAATGCTGCAACCGGGGTATACGTGTACTTCTTGTAACTGATACAGTGGAAATTTATAACTAAATTTCACGAATTTTGTCTGTACGTTTCGAAACATATTCATATTAGGGTTTCCGCTCTCGATTCGATTTTATCGAAAATCGATTTTTGGAGAGCTGATATTCGATTTTTTGAATTGATTCTTTGGAGACCAATTCGATAAAGAAATCGTGAAAAATTTACGGGATCGAAGATCGATCTTTTTCTATATATTTCGAATATATATTTTAACTATTCATGTTGTCAAATAATTTTACCACTTTTATGATTCATTTATAGAAAATTGAGTCAAATTTTTGATTCGTGTGACATTTTTAGCACAAACTGGAAACCACTTTATTTATATTAAATTCAGCAATTCATCTTTAAAAGAAATTGTACATTTTTTTTTTTGAAACTGATTTGTGATTAGCTAATAAAAAACTTCTTTTATTTTCTGTAAGTACAAAAATTGAATCGATTTTCGTCAGATCAAACTTTTGTAAGCTGATTTTCTCCTGCATTGATCTTTCGTTGAACGATTCGAATCTATCCCCAAGATCGATTTTTTGGCGAGAGATCGGAAACCCTAATTCATATATTGGTCGTACAAAGTCAACAGGCATGTTGCAGCATAGACGAAATATTCTCCTCGAGAATACTATACATGCACGTTCTGTGTCAATCTGCGTCTGTGCGGCGTATCTACCATCATACGTGCCTGTGACGTTCAGTGTCTGTATTGATATAAACGAACTGGAACGAACCTTTTAACAGTTAGGTGGATGTAGATAATAAATTATATGCTGACCATACCACCCTTTTCGCAATTTAGACTAAATAAGTGAAATTAGTAAGTTTTTATTATCTTCATACATTTCTTTACGCAAGCCCTTTAATTATAATTAAATTACATTGAGAATAGATTACTGTTCATAATAAAAAAATTAATTAAAAATTAAAAAATCCGACTGCGTAGAAAGCAAACTAAAACGTTGGAAACAAGATAAAAACATAGAGAAAAAGAAAAATGAATAAAAAAGTAAAGCAGTCGGAGGCATCAAACATTTCTCTTTAACTTGATACAATAAGTATGCCTCCGTCTGCTTTACTTTTTTATTCATTTTTCTTTTTCTCTATGTTTTCATCTTGTTTCCAACGTTTTAGTTTGCTTTCTACGCAGTCGGGTTTTTTAATTTTTTAATTAATTTTTTTTACTTAGGTCTTTTTAGCGTTTTTTAATTATATAGACGAAAAATATATAAGCACGCATACGAGATTACAGTGGCTGGCAGCATAAATTACCAAGAATTTGATATTAAAAAAGTTTTTTATACTAGTATTAATATTCTAGCTTTTGTCTACGACTTCCTCCGCGTAGAATTATTGAAGGTAGATTAAATGATTTTGTACACTTACAATGTCGTCATCGACTCCACGTAGACGAATTCATCGATAAAAACTAGTTTTCATATAAATTTTCAACCCTTGTTCTACCACCTTAGGGGATGATTTTTTAATATTTTTAAAAATCTGCGCTTAGGTTATTAAAGAACCCCTGTGCAGAATTTCACATTTCTAGACCCAATGGTTTTCTATATAAATTTTCATCTAATATTTTATATTTTTACGGAATAAAATTTCAAAAATCCCTTCTTAGAGCTCACCTACGCTACATAACGAAATCCTGTACCATATTTCACGTTTCTAGGCCCAGTAGATTTTTTAAATAAATTTTGACCGCCCATTTTACCCCCTTAGGGGATGAATTACCAAAACCCCTTCTTGGCGCTTACCTACATTATATAAAGAACTCCTTTGTAGAATTTCACGCTTCTAGACTCAACGGTTTTTTATATGAATTTTCATCCCTTATTTTAACCTCTTATAAGGAGCGAAATTTTAAAAATCCACTCTTAGTGCTTGCTTGCGTTACTAAAGCAACCTTTGTACAAAATTCTACATTACCCAGCAATTTCCGATATAAATTTCCATCCTGTGTTTTATACTCTTAGTGGATAAATTTTTACAAAAATTCTCCCTCTTAATACTCATCTACATTACTAAGGGACCCCTTGGCCCTGTGCAAAGTTGTACCTTTCATAAATTTTCATCCCCTACTTTATACCCTTAGGGGATGAATTTCCAAAAATTTTTTCTTGGTGCTCCCCTACGTTACATAAAGAACTCGTCTGCAAAATTTCACGTTTCTAGATCCAATGGTTTATTATATAAATTTTTCATCCCCTATTTAGGGGATCCGTCAAGCCGTTTAGGCTGCAGGCTGCGCCACGGAAATAGACATAATAGGAGGATACATACTTCCTAAAAACATTACCCTCCTTCTGATGCAGTCAGGTAAAAATAAACAGTAGAAAGCTGGATATGGGAGCCAGAGGTGTAACTATAATGGAGCAGGTGGAGGCATGGAACAGCCACTCCAGAGCACAATAGGGGAAAGAAGTAGGGGGCAAAAAAAGGTTGGCAACGTTTTTTTTGGTCGGCATTCTAAATTTTTGGGCAGTCGCTCCAGGGCGCAAAATTTGTAGTTACGTCTTTAATGGGAGCTAGTTTTGTATCATTAAAATTTAAATAGGTGTTTAATTCGTAATTGCAAAGTATAATTTTTAAAGTTATTTTTAGGTTATTTAAATTTATAATTGTCAAACAGCCAAGATATTTATGATATTTATTAACGTACAGTAAGTCTACCAACTCTAGAATTTTTTTAGTGTTCCGCAAGAAAAATCTCGGAACCCTTATAATTTCGTTGTATCTGTCTATCCGTCTATTTGTTATACAACCATAATTTCTACATATTTCGATCTATAAACATGATATATATTTTGCTTATATATGCTACAAGTGTAGATCTAAATTAATATATAGCAAAAGCAATTTATTTCATGTATCACATCGTGGAGATATCGTTAGGAGAGGTTTTTAAGACGAAGTTAAGGTTTCTTCACCATTTTTCGTTTTTAAGCTCTGTTTGCGAAACGCTGAGCTTCAAAGTGAAATTCTTTTTAACTCTCCCCTTTTTATAACCTTTATAACTCCGTGAGTTCGAGAAATTAAGGTTGGTTAAAATTGTATATTCCAGTAGATGAATTTTATATGGAGATATTTTTGATATTATAAAGCATTCCTTAAAAACCAAACCTAGATCAATAATAGGAAAATACTGGAAAATGAACAAAATTTTCGTTTTTTGCTACCGCATTTTTCTTGACGATAGCTATGTGTATAGTTAATGTCATAAACAAACATAAATTGTTCGCTAGCCTATATTCAATAGGCTAGAGATATAGAAGAACCAAATTATTGCGTAATTGACACTCATAGTGATATTAGTAACACATAATATGTAAATAAAATTGTCGAATATATTTACTTATTTTTATGATGAACAGTTTCAATTGCAATTTTTTTTAGGTAAAAATATGCAATTCAAAATTCATTAATAATTTTCGTTTTAAAAAAAATCACTAGAAAAGTACACATATGTACCTCTTTGAGAAATTAATAAATAGAAACTAGTAATTTTTAGAACTCTTTGAATTCCACTACCACCAAATGATCAAAGTTTTGTTTCTAACTTTAAAACTTTCTTATTTTTGACTAATTAACACATTTAAAATGTAAACTGAACTACAGCAATATATTTTAGAATTCATTTAAAATGTATTATTGTACATAATTAAAAATCACATAGTGACTGAAAAATTATCAAATTGGATCAGCTGGGACTCGAAACCCAGGATCTTTCGGTAATTAGCCAGGTGCCTAACCCCCTGGCAAGACCACACGATCCTCCGTTCGAGAGAAACTCTATTTCGATCCATTCAATCACATATAATTATGTACTATTACTCTCTTTTAGTGCGAGAAACAGTTATTTTAATTTAAATTATGTAGTTAACTAGATTATCTTTACGAATAATACAGCTGAACCTTTTTTTATGCGGTGAATAGGGACCGTATAAAAAAGCGCAAAAAAAATATTCAAAAACTTCTTAAATAGGTAACTATAAAAAAAAAAAACGTTTCATAGAAAATACATAACTCAGGACGCTCAAAACCTCATGATTTCCTTAGAAGTTGTTTTCTAAATAAGATAAAGCATTAAATACATAAGAACATTTTATTTCATTTTTATAATATTATAAAAATTGTGATAAATACATTTGTCAAAAAACTTAATGATGCAATAACTTATATTCTTATGCAATGTACTGATTAAATACTTAAAAATCATCAATAAGTAATTTTATCAAAATAAATTATTATAATTAATGTTTAGATTTCTTACTTTCTCTTACTTTTGATTCACATTATGCACTTTAATGGCTAAAAAAACCGCATAAAAAAAGTTCAGCTGTATTTAAAATGGCTAGCCTTTAAAATTAAAGAGAGGCATAATCAAATTGCCTTTCACTAAAATCATTTTTTTTTTATTTTGTTAACGTTAGGAGCGTTTATGGCTCATTCATTACCATATTTTTTGTTCTGTTCTATCATTTAGTGTAAATAAATAGCATTATATGGTGGAAGCACCGGTGACATTATTTGCATATACAAATATACAATTCATTCGAATTTGAACATTGCCCAAGAAAAAAAAAAATTTAAAAAAAAAATTTTAAAAAAAGTCATTCTAAAGCTTATTATTTAAGAAATAAAATTTCGAAAATTACGGAAGTATAATTTTGAATGCTGCACTATAACAATTATATTATGTAAATAAATATTTATGTAGGTATAAGTACCTATTTTTAAATTAAAATAGCAAATGAAAGTAACTATAAATAAGAAAGGTACAAATACTACAAAATAGATGTTCCATTTATTCAGCACTGAATAAATTGTTGGATGAATTTTAAATCAATTAAAAATTCAAATAATGCAGGTCATTCTCTTAATTGCACTATTATTAGGATTAGAGTTCTAACAACGAAATCCTTATGAATTCGTTATTTCTGTGTTATCACATTAGACGATCTATTCGAAACTATGTCATTTCAAGAGCTCATAAATTACTCTTAATTTTTTCGCAAAGATTAATCTGAAATTTTTATTTTTAAGTGGCGAGAGGGGTGAGTCAATCTCGACTCAGCCCTCCAACCAAGAATATTAAATTCTTACTCAGTGTGACGAACTCAAAATGTTTAATTTACGAAATATGAAAGCTCATAAACAGTTTATAATTTGGCATTATTTAATTTTTTTTTAAATTTTACTAGGTGGGAGAGCCAGATCGAGAGGAACTGAATATTTGTAGAATTTAATAGTCAAGTGACTTCATTTAACTTTATAAGGTCATTTCTTGAAGAAATATTAATGAAGCGGAAAATAGGCATAAAACCTTATTTTGTAGACAATAAGATTTAATTTTGTACTGAACCACTTTCCTACAAAATTGAAAATAGTCCAAAAATTGGCCAGAAAATAATATTTCACCCCCTCGCCGTCGTTAAAGAGAGATACGCGGTGCTTGTTGAAGGGAGAAAACTTTATAATTTATTAACAACCAGTGTTGCCAACTTAGTGGTTTTACCACTAAAACTAGTGGTTTTGAACATCCCACAGTGGGGAAAATTTTCTTCTAGTGGTTTGTGGTTTTCAGCGTTACCATCTTAGTAGTTTTACCAATAAAACTGCTGGTTTTAGTGGTAAAAAATGGTAAACTAGTGGTTTAAAAAAATTTTTTGTTGTCGTTTTTTTTTTTTTTTTTTTTGCTTGTCGATGAAGAGTTGGTGGTTTTTAGTAGTTTTTTAACGGTTTCAAAGTCGAATCTAGTGGTCTCTGGGAAAAAAGTTGGCAACACTGTTAACAACACCTAAACTAATAATTTGATGAAAAAATAACTTATTGTTAGGTCGGAATTTTTTCCATTTAAAAATACTTGGCTCCTGATCTATCTGTTATCATAGTATAATTTGCTACAGTTTTGATTAGTACTTTTGATTCGTAAATATAATTCCAAACAGTTTTCTTCACTCTTTCCAAATAGGTACTTATTAAAATAGTTTTTCCCTTTTCTTGCTTTGTAATTTTACTAGATAGATCTTCATAATATTTATAATTTTCTTCAGTATTTTATAATACTGAAGATCAATCAAGATCCATCTAGTAAAATTACAACGCAAGAAAAAAGAAAACATTAACATCGTCAAAAATTGTTGCTATTCTTTAATAACTACACCCAATTCTTTTTTTATACGGTCTTTTTTTACCCGATTTTGAAATAACACGTTTCACCAATAAGAAAAAATAATACACTTAATACACTAATTTTTTGTTCTAGCACGAATCCGGAAAAAAAAATCCGTAATAAGTGCAGTCCGTAATAAACGTTCACGCTTGTTGTCAAGTAGTAATGAATAGTTGCGAAATTGATTTTTATTCCTAATTTCAGTTTAAATTTTTATGTTTTGTACTTATGGACTAAATTTTCACTGTACATTAATTTTAATTCCTTTTTTCAATAAAAATGAATTGTTTTTTGGTTTATAAATATGATGAATTTATTGTCTATTGTCTTTGCGGACTATCATTAAGCGGACGGTTTCTATGTATTTGTGTTTATATACACGAAAATATTTTTTAAACAAACATTATCTTATGTAAAAAAATCTTGAAAATTTAACATGTACAGGCGATTATTTTGGAAGTTAACATAAGTATATGATAATAACAATAATAAAAATTACCAATACACATATGAATGTATAATTTCCAAGCTTACAATTAGATGTAAATATTATGTAGCTAGAAAATATTCTTTAGAAAGTTATTTTAACAAAACTAGTTTAACTTTTATATAAAAATAAATTGTGTAAAGAAAGACCCTATATATGAATTGTCTAAGGGGACGATGTTTGTGTATTGTCGTCCGGTTAAAGAGAAGTCGGTGTAATATGAATTTCATTATTAATTTTTTTGGACGATTTTTGGGGAAAATTAAATTTTTTTATCTTACACGATTTTTTAAAGTTGTGGATTATATGCCGCATATATTCTTTTACACAATTTTTTTTTGCACGGTTTTTTAAGGAATTTATCTACCGTGTAAAAGAAGAGTTAGGTGTATATATGTGTCTGTACCTCTGTGGTTTGTACAATATTAAATATGCTTATTTGTAACTGATTTGTAACTGTTTACTTTCTATATGATAATGCTTTGATTTCTGATTCGAGTGATTCGTTTCTTAATTATGTATAATATATTGATATTACGCATTATTATTACGTAAACGTAATATAAATTAATATATTTTGTATAATTCTTCGCACAGTGAGTGATTAAACACGCGAGCAGACGTAATTAGAAGTATTATTTTAGATATCTAATTTTGCCAAAGATTATATTAAACCATTCTCAGTATTTATCGTCTGTATCTATATGCATATTTTCTTAGACGAAAATTTTTTTCTTTGAAAATGGAATAATCATAACGATAATTTTTTTTTTAAAAATCCAAATGAAACATTTGTTGACATCCTAAGAATTTATTTTGGGTTAAAACTTGAAATTTCCCGTTTCCTTTCCTTGATATTAAGTTAGTACAAATACGTACTAACTAAATATAACATCTAATATAGTAATTAAATACCAAGCTTAAGGAAACTAATAGGAAAAATAAACAAGCAAAATTCGATATAAGTTAATAAACCTGTACGCTCATTAGCACCAGGGACGGACCCCAATTATTATGAGGGGGGGCAAACTTTACTGTCGGCGCTCTCTCCGAGAAAAACGACAAATTTAACATTTTGGCGCACCAATATTTTAAACTTTGCCCTGTAAAAAGAAAGTGACGAGCAAAAAAACTCAAATTCAACATTTTGGCGCCCCTAAACCTTGCAGGGGGCGCGTGACCCCGCTGCCCCATCTACATCTTATATCAATAACTACGATAAGTAAACAATCAATCAATATTAACTAAATTAGAAGTCCAAAGGATACGGAAAAAAAGAAATAAAAGAGACCAAATAAGGCGAAGGTTTGAAGAACTATTCAGTTTAGAATTCCGTATCAGGATGTACTTAAAAAAAAACCTTTTTCCGTTTTTATTTATTTTGTATTTTTTGCTTGTGTCCCGGTTGTCTTTGTCAAAGTAGGAACACCCTAAATATGTATAATGTAAGGATAAATTTAATATAATAACATAGGAAATGCCCATTAAATTATAAAAACAGAGATATATTATTTATTATAAATATGTAAAATTTTGAATGATTTTTAAAAATAAAACTAATCAAATTATAATTAATATTTATATTTTTTCTTTTCTTCTTTTTTAGATTTATCAGAATGTCAGTTAATGCAAGTTCCCGATGCAGTATATCACCTGATGCGTCATACAGAGTTGAAGTCCTGTGATTTAAGCGGTAATGTGATCACAAAAATACCACCAAAGTTTGCAGTCAAATTTAATCTTATAACAGAATTAAACTTATCCCATAATCAAATGTCAAAATTACCTGATGAAATAGCTGATTTGGATTTATTGGAAAAATTAGATATATCTTACAATTCATTCATATCACTTCCTAATGCAATCTTCAGAATAAAGAACTTAGCGCAATTAAATGCCAGCAACAATCATATATTAGGTAAGTATATGATGTTAAAGTAAACGTTTATTTCGGATGTCCAGATTCCCAAACTCCAAATAATAAATAAAAACGTATGTCTTATTAATTGCGTTACTGAAATTTTTTAACCTTTCACGAAAAGGTTTCTTACACATCCAAGAATACAGAATTGATATATCCAAATTTTACTGCACATTCCGAACATAATATTTATGCAGAAACAAAGCCCATGCTGAAAAAATTCGAACTTGCAAAAATTAGTTCATAATCATAAGGCTCTTTAAAAGTGCTCTAGACGGTATACACGGTATACATTTTGCAAACTATATGCGTTAAACTAACGATTTATTGAAAATTACAATTAAAGGATTACCGTCCATCCTTACAAATATTGAATTTGATTCAAAATATCAAATTTTTATTAACACGTTGACAGTCATGGACGCCGTACACCGTCAAGTGAAACCTGACTAACAACGTGGTTCGAATAAATTCATCATTTTCATTCTTAATTTTAATTGGATTAAAATTTTTTTTACGGCATTTGAATTGTTTAGTCAGATAAGAATCAATGAGAAGAATCATATGATTCTCCTGAATTTTGAATTTTTGTGATAAAACACTTTTTGAATATTCAAGGACGCCCATACTCGGGGTTAAGAGGGGGCCACGACTCCCACCCTGGCTGTTAGGGAAACGATCAAATATATGTATAAGTGTACTGACAGTCAAGTGTTTTTTCTTTTACATAGACTAATATTTTAGCAACGGAATAAAGTTACCGCATGATCGAAATTGGAACTTTTTATGGCTATTTACAAATCGCCATTCGCCATTCAAAATATTAAAAATACTCCTTACCCCAGTTTTCAACCCTCCTCTATAAATTATCATATGGGCGCCCTTGTGAATATTCACTCCACAATTACAAATTTCCTATAAATTTTCCCAGAAATTTTTTGTGCCTGTAAGAATTTCCAAATTAACTGATTTTATTTTTATACGAAAATACCAATATATAAACATATCGATTTATTATAAATCCAAATAATAACAATTTTATTTTGAAAAATTTTCAGATGTTGATGTTGAAAAATTAGAAGCAGCACCTTCACTACAAGTTTTAGATATTACTAATAATCCATTACGGCCACAATCTCATAATCAATTAAGTAATTTTTCAAAAATGCAAGTGATAATTTCAGCTAAAGAAAATGAAGAATGGGATGACTAGGACTTTAGTGTATTATTGTATTTAATGTAAATTCTGTTTGTACTTTTATACTGACTTTCTTAATGTTTAGTATTAGTATTATACGTATTATATGTAGCGTTATGTATATTAACTGTTGTGTTAAAATTTATAATCACTTACATACAATTTGATATAATTTTAAATAATAACTTTTATGTTCATAATCAAAAGTAACCGATTGTTGTTCAACTCACTTTTATATTACAACGTTTTAAATGTTATTGTAATTGTTTTGTTGATATTTTTATACTTAATTGTAAATTGAGTATTTATTAAAATTAAATTATCATTAAAAATTTTGATATGAGTATATAAAACAAAAATTAATTGTATTTATTATAAGATAAACTTGAAAAACGTACTTTAAAACATTACCAAAGAAAACTGCTAGTCATTCTGTGGTTATATGTTTATGTATTAAAATTATTTTTATACAACGAAAATACCTATCTGCATATAATACCAGAATTGCAGGATGGGTTCTTACATTGTTACGCAAATGCTATATTTTTTTTACAATAAAGAAATGGCATTTTACTAGTGCGCATGTGTGACGCACGGCCTGTACCCGAACACGCTGCAGTCCTGCGTATTATATTGTAGGTATATTTTAAAAAATCTTTTCAACATTAATAAAAAAATAAATTTTAAAAAATATTATTATTACAACTGCTAAGTGAGGCATTTGATTATATTTACCATTAATAAACAATCACAAGTTAAATTAAAAAAAAAAGTTTCTTCCAAATTTAATAATTTTTTCCCTACAATTTTTTTTAAGCAGCATAATTTCAGAACTTTTTATAACCAATGAAGAATTTGAGAGAATGAGAACTACAAAATACAGTAGTTAATAATATAATAAAAACGTGTACAAATTTATAATTGTAAATAGACAAAATTTGGAATAAGTTGTATGAAAATGTATTTTATTTTGATTGAAAAATGTTCAAATTTTTTAACGTGCTACTAAATGAAATTTGTAAGTTGTAATAAAACTTATAAAATATAAAAATATGATTTTGTAGGTATATATTTTTATTTTATTAAGTACAGTAAATTATTTTGTTATAATATTATAATAATCTCCCAAATCTGTGCAATTTTAAATATTTTGCATTTACCCTTTCTATACTATTGTTTAGAGTCGAATCAAGTGCGAATCCAGCCTTTAGATTAAGGAGAGGTCCGGCTAGGTATTATAGTAGTTTGTCCAATTAATGAATTTCTCAATTGTTGAATTGAATTTTAAAACAAATAGCTCAGTTCCTTCAAAAGATGTAAAATTTGTTATCGCTTTAAAGCTGAGCGTCCACTAGGTCGGAAACGCGGCACGGCGCAGTTCCGCTCTCGGAGATAAATACATCTGAATAAATGCAGGTGCGTCCACTAAGTCGACAGAGCGGCGTGGTACCGTCCCGGAGATCTTATTGATGTAAGAACTGCGTCGCGTTTCCGACCTAATGGACTTCCACTCGCTCATAGAATTATTATATTAATATCCAATGAGCTATCGCTTTCGGCATTATTTGCAGTATTTTCTTGTTTCAATAACAATATACGTAAACTTACGTAGTGCGGTCCATAAGTTTTTAGCCTAACATACAAGGATAGGTGCAAATAAAAAAATACTTATATAATTTTTAAATATAGTCTCCCTATATTGCAATACAGTTTTCACAACATTTAATTAACGCTTCTATGTCGCTATAAAAATATGCCGAATCTTTATTGTTGACATGATCGTAAACAGCTTGTTTTTTTTCATCATTGGCAAATCTTGTTGCTGCATTATTGTTCCATAGAATGGGCAAGAATCAGTGTACACGACAGCCATTCTTTCTTTTATTTGCGTTAGCGTTAGACCTTCTTTAGTTAAAAACTTAATAACCACGATGCTAAATTTTGGACATTTTCAAAAACAGGGCTGGGAACTATTTAAAATAAATTCATTTTAAATATGTATTTAAAATACTAAATGACATTTTGCATTTTCTATTTTAAATAAGTTCGGTCAAACCATTTTCCATTTTGTATTTAAAATGGAAATTTGAATCCATTTTACATTTAAAATGAAAATGCATGTGTATACACTATTAATTATAGAACTTGAATTGAACGACTTGAAGTCTAACAAATTGTAAGTTAAATGAAAGTTGATTTAATTGACTCAAATTTTTTATAACTCGAGTTGCAAATGTCACTTGAGTTCATCTTGAGTTAAATTTGTTACTAGCGTTTCAGGTTGCTGACTCAAGTTGTATACTACTATTTTCAAGACAAGTAGATAAAAAATGTACTTCGAGTAGATGATTTTCATAATTTTATTTAGAAGTTGCAGTCGTAGCGTACAGCGTAGTGTGGCGGTTTGGGGGTTTAAGCCGCTGACATGTGTTTGTTTAATATTGTTTTTTGATTCTATTATTGTTGATTAAAACTTTTGTGCAACAATTAATTTCCCCAAAAGCGCCACTGATGATGTGTGAATATTAAAATATTATCAAATTCATTGTTCTAATCCAAAGGTCAGTTTGTGGGTTGCGATTAATAAAAAACTTGGTTGCACTAATTTCATATTATTAACTTTTTATTTAAGTAAAATCGTTGTACATTACGACACAAAAGAATAAAATAAAACTAAAAATGATCCAAAGGTTGTACAACTTATTGTTGCGATAAATAACGATCTATCTTTATCGAAACGTCACCCCTGAATGCCCGAATATCGTCCTAACGCATCCTTAAATATCTTCGCCAATTCATTTTCAAAACCATCGCGCGACATCCAATTATCAAACAACCATAAGACCCATTCAACACCACCTGGGTACAATGTTAGAACTATAGTTAGTTACTAGTTAGGATACTGGATGTCGCGCATGTTAAACGTTAAGTCATACTTATTAATTTATATAAATGACATTACATACATGATGTGTACATTGCCTATATCGGCTCACAGTGTTATAGTAGTCATGGTTTGAATATGTTAAGGCCGAATTAAATTTTACAATATTTTTCATATTTTTAACAATATTTGAAGAGTTAAGTTTCGTTTTCATATCATGCAAACTTTACAAAATTTTCTCAAAATATTGCCTTTATTTCATTTCAGTACGTTTGAACTTTTTTTTTTAATTAATATAAATAATGATAAAAAATTTATAATAGTTATACAAATAAAGTAAAAAAAGATTTTGCATTTTATAATCCATTTTAAATAACTATTTTCCATTTTCAATTTTAAATATGTTCAGCAAAACCATTTTCCATTTTGTATTGTAAATGCATTTTTGGAAACCATTTTCCATTTTCTATTTTAGTTTCTATGAACAATTTTTCCCAGCCCTGTTCAAAAATCACTCGACTACAAAATGTTTAAAATACTCTCAACAATAAAGTTGCTGTCGGAATAAGTTGAAACTCAGTGCAGTATATCACTAGACTTGTATCTAAACCCGAAGTAATGTATTTAGACAATTACGTAACAAATTAGTTCAACCCTTCAAAATGACGTCATATAGATTTTAAACCAATAACTGAATACAAAATTTTTAATACTCCTTAAAAATACTCCTTCTCGATTTAACATTACGAGTTAGAAAAAGATAATATAATAATATAATCCAACCTAATTAAACAAAGACAACTGAAATATTAATGATAATAATATAAAGAGGCGACTTACGTCGTTACCTATTTGTAACCACACTCCAGAAGAAGACGTAATTATAATGAGTTGTCTGTCAAATGTTACTCTTAATAAGATCTTCAAATTTGTTTAATTTTGTACAGTAAGGCTCAACGTAATGGTATACTAGTAATTAGATTTTACCGTGCAAATGGTTTAAATAGTTATAAATTATAGCTATTTAATGACAAACAAATCAACCAAACTTTTCAATCTTATACCTAAACTTTTTCTATCAATACCAACTCACTCATATTTTATTTTAAAAATGCCTACTTTTTTAGCTTATCGTACTTTTTAACTTGACCTAGTAGTGTACTTTTAAATAGTTTTAGAAATCAGTTTACTTATTGCAATTCAAATGTTTGATGAATTTCTGCAAGGAAAATTCAGCTACTACACCATATCTCACCAGGTCACCATAAAAAACGCTTTTATATTCTCCAGCCGCCATATTGAAATCACTGTTGTGTGAGGACAATTTTGCCACGCATATTTGAAAAATAGAGTCCATAACCTTTAATTTGAGATATTGCAGATCTATTTTAAGCAACACCAATTTTTTACAGCAGGATGTCCCGTTCAGAAAGAATGTCCTATATATATATATATATATATATATATATATATATATATATATATATATATATATATATATATATATATATATGGGCCGCAGAAACCGAGGAGGGGTGGGCAAAGGGGTCCCGACTCCCCGAAAATTACGTAAATTTTCCTTCCATTCATTTTATTCATATTAAACTGTTTACTGGTATTTTTCATTTGAAAATCGAATTTTCGGAGACGAAACTTTACGATAATATTTTACAATGTTATCGGAGAATTGCGTTATCAAAAAGTTGGGTTGTTTAAATTCTTGTTGGACCTCTCGGTAGATTTGTAGTTGTTGCGCCCCTTTATTTTATATATATATATATATATATATATATATATATATATATATATATATATATATATATATATATATATATATATCAGTGGCGGCTCGTGAGCTTTAAGACTGGGTATGCGCTTTCAAAAAGGTAAATCACACTTAATGTGTAAAGAGGTACTAAAATAGCAGGCGGGTCACGTGTCCCGGGCGGCAGGTTTTGAGGGGCGCCAAAATTAGGTATGTGAGGTTTTTTTCTTCTTTTGCTCGTCACTTGCTTTTTGGGAGGAAAAAAGGAAATACTTTTTCTACAGAGGCGCCATTTTTTGACCTTGCCCCGGGCGCCACTTAGGCTAAGTCCGGGCCTGAATAACATACAAGAGAAAAGCTTTTTTGGTATCAAACAACCACCTAATTTTAGAATATTTATCAAAGGAAGTTTGGAAAATGATGTGCAAACGCTTTTTTGCAACAAACTGAGTTGTAGAAAATATAAGATTCAGGAAAAATATAAAAATATGGAATAACTTTTCTTTCACAGTCAAAGTAAAACACCAGCAATATTTTTATGAGGCTAAATAAACACGATTTAAATTACCTTCAATAGTCTAAAGAAAAATTATTTTCGTCAATATTCCTTAAAAAAAGTTGTGTTAATTACTTTATGTTGTGTTAATAACGCAACCGTTGTTTTTTAGTCATTTAAAAAAAAGACAGTAGGTAATAAAATCTTAATAATCAAATCACAGTTGACAGCAACGATAAATTTATAAGTATAGGAAGCATGCTAAAAAATTTAAAAGCTGAGGTGATTAGAGCACAAGTTAAGATTTGGTTAGTTCGGCTGTTATCGAATATACGGTAAGCGCCGAGCCTGGTGCTTACGATGGAAAAGAACTATACGGTATTATAAGCCACTAATACAGCTGCACATATACATATACATATGTAGATTCAGTATAGCCATTACATCGACTGTTATCGAATATACGATATGCGCCGATCCTGGTGCCTACCATGCCAAAGGACTACCAGTATTATAAACCACTAATACAACTGCACAGATACATAATATACATATGCAGATTCAGTACACACGGATATGCTCAGATGATGATCGCATAGCTGAGTAGGTACATATGCGTATGTACGTCCTATACACAGCTACATAGACTGGTTACAGGGTCTATTGTTGATCGTGTCTATATGTAACACGTACTGTGGACCATATTTATGCATTTTAGGTATATCATAATTAGGTATGTATAATTGGTATAATATATGCATTCTAATGTGCAATATATATGCAATAATGTAAGGTAAATCTTATGGAAATTGTATATTTAAATTATTTTGTAAACAATGTTATTTTCGTTATAAATTTATTTCAGTTTTTAAGAAACAGCTAGGGTAAGCGGCGCCTACCCCGCATACCTGGAATAACCGCCACTGATATATATATATATATATATATATATATATATATATATATATATATATATAAATTTTGGTGAATCGGCATCATTTTCGGATTGTGGCAACCTCCAAATAAAATTCTGTCATAGTCCCAAGCTCAAGTCTTACCATGACAGTGACAGTAGTAGCTGAATTTTCTTTCCAGTCGGAAATTCATTCAAACAATTGAAGATAGGAAGTAATGAAATAAAAATTTGAAATATATTTAGAAATACACTACCAGCTCAAGTGAGAAAGTACAATAAGCTAAAAAAATAAATATTTTTAAAATCAATCAGATTTCATCAAAATCCTCGTAGTAGTTTTTGCATGGTGCGTGCACAGACAGACGGACAGGTCAAAATTTAAATATCGCTGTTTTGGTATCTAAATTAATAACTGTCTATAATATCAGTACAATTTTCCAAAAATATTCCATGTACATACAGAAACGGTTCATTCAGGCCCGACGAGAGGGTGGGGAAACTGGGGTTCTAGCCCCGGGCCCCGGCCTTGAGGGGTGGGGGGCCCGTAACTGCCGATAGAGGGCCAAGGAAGAAAGGTTTTTTTGCTCATAACTTATTTTCTTGGGAGGAATTTTTTAAAAGAATGTAGTTTATTCCCGGGGCCCACTATTTTTCTCCACGGCCCTCGGTCCATTTACAGTTTTATTATATGTATTTATAGATTTGTAATACACTGCATTTTGTAAGAAACAAAGATATGTACTTGGAATTTATTGATTGTTTTTTAAAAGTTTTTGGAAATAAATTTAATTTTCTGGCGGTTTTAAGGGCCTTATTATTTCATACGCAATGATAAGTTTAACCTTTCCCGTATTATAAAATTCATATGTAAATCGGCGTTGATGTCTCTTTTCCAAAACCACGGTCTATTACAATAAGTAATATGAACTGCCATATTTGATTTTGTGGACTTTTAATATCAAAGCTTTCTAGTGATGATGGAAGGGTTACTAACAATATTATTTTTATTAAATATGGTAATTAAACTTTGTATACCTTAAAAATTAAGGTCAATTAACTTTTATTTATGAAATGATTTTTTTGAACCGCTTTTAGTTTTCGTTAGTACAAGGTCTAATAACAAAATAAATTAATTTTTCCATTAATCTTCTAAACCAGACGTCAGAAAACTACGGTCGCTGGGCCAGACCTGACCCACCTGTTGTTTTTAATCCGGCTCACCAATCAATATAGTGCCTTTAACTTTAGTAATGCTTTTAAATGATGAATTTTTAGAATGAGTATTTTTACTAGAAGATAGCAAAATAAATTATTTAAAGTTTAAAGACATGGGTCAATCCAAATTCTAGAATGATGATACTATCCATTAAAATCACCTTGGTGGAGCCCTTGGCAATAATATAAGGGCACGAGGATTGTAAAATGCCTATTTATATTCCTTTCTGTAATAATGATATTGATATTCATAACTTTACACCTACTTAAGGGATATTTGTGGCTCTATACAAAAATTTTAGGGGTATAAGAATTTTCTTGATTCCAGATTCGCACTCAGAGTCGAAAAATGCAAAGAAATACCATAGTCACTCACCGAAATCACAACCCTGATTTTTTTCGAGGGGGTGTCTTATTGTTACTTAACCTAAATTTATATTTTTTTAATACACCTTCCACCAATCTGACCTTGCTGAAATTTCTACACACGATAACTATGTTAGAGCCAAATAACATATATTTTTTTGGTAGGTGTCACTCAAGGGGTTGATCTAAAACATGCATCCTCAAAAATTCAATTATTATTTTAATCTAGTAAATAACTTCATACGAATGTAAAAAAATTCTATAATATAAAGCTACTTTATGTCAACATTCTTTATTAATTTCATCTAATTATCTTCAATAGTTTTGAGGAAAAAAAATTTTAAATTTAAGGGTTGTTACCCCCATATCTCTAACAATATAGGGGGTAGAGGTTTAATACCTATATTTTCGAACATTACTCACCATAAGCAACATTCGTGAAAAAGAATAGCCGAAAAAGCCGCTGGGCCGAAATCAGATAATGCTTACCCGGCGAGACCCTTTGATTGATTTTAAAAATATTTATTTTTTTTAGCTTATTGTACTTTCTCACTTGAGCTGGTAGTGTATTTCTAAATATATTTCAAATTTTTATTTCATTACTTCCTATCTTCAATTGTTTGAATGAATTTCCGACTGGAAAGAAAATTCAGCTACTACTGTCACTGTCATGGTAAGACTTGAGCTTGGGACTATGATAGAATTTTATTTGGAGGTTGCCACAATCCGAAAATGATGCCGATTCACCAAAATTTATATATATATATATATATATATATATATATATATATATATATATATATATATATATATATACATATATATATATATATATATATATATATATATATATATATATATATATATATATATAATAAAGGGGCGCAACAACTACAAATCTACCGAGAGGTCCAACAAAAATTTAAACAACCCAACTTTTTGATAACGCAATTCTCCGATGACATTGTAAAATATTATCGTAAAGTTTCGTCTCAGAAAATTCGATTTTCAAATGAAAAATACCAGTAAACAGTTTAATATGAATAAAATGAATGGAAGGAAAATTTACGTAATTTTCGGGGAGTCGGGACCCCTTTGCCCACCACCCCCACCGGTCTCTGCGGCCCATATATATATATATATATATATATATATATATATATATATATATATATATATATATATATATATATATATATATATATATAATTATGTTGCGTGTGCTTGACTCCGTATTATCGATATTTAATAAGAGAAATAATAATCCGATTGTCAATCCAAAATCATGTATTTTTCTCTGTTATCTGTTACCAAGATTATTCTCCCAGCATACTAATATTATTAATTTATAATTAATTTTATGCACGGCAAACTATGTAATTATGGGCCGGTACATATATATATATATATATATATATATATATATATATATATATATATATATATATATATATATATATATATATATATATATATATATATATATATATATAGGATATTCTTTCTGAACGGGACACCCTGCTGTAAAAAATTGGTGTTGCTTAAAATAGATCTGCAATATCTCAAATTAAAGGTTATGGACTCTATTTTTCAAATATGCGTGGCAAAATTGTCCTCACACAACAGTGATTTCAATATGGCGGCTGGAGAATATAAAAGCGTTTTTTATGGTGACCTGGTGAGATATGGTGTAGTAGCTGAATTTTCCTTGCAGAAATTCATCAAACATTTGAATTGCAATAAGTAAACTGATTTCTAAAACTATTTAAAAGTACACTACTAGGTCAAGTTAAAAAGTACGATAAGCTAAAAAAGTAGGCATTTTTAAAATAAAATATGAGTGAGTTGGTATTGATAGAAAAAGTTTAGGTATAAGATTGAAAAGTTTGGTTGATTTGTTTGTCATTAAATAGCTATAATTTATAACTATTTAAACCATTTGCACGGTAAAATCTAATTACTAGTTTACCATTACGTTGAGCCTTACTGTACAAAATTAAACAAATTTGAAGATCTTATTAAGAGTAACATTTGACAGACAACTCATTATAATTACGTCTTCTTCTGGAGTGTGGTTACAAATAGGTAACGACGTAAGTCGCCTCTTTATATTATTATCATTAATATTTCAGTTGCTTTTGTTTAATTAGGTTGGATTATATTATTATATTATCTTTTTCTAACCCGTAATGTTAAATCGAGAAGGAGTATTTTTAAGGAGTATTAAAAATTTTGTATTCAGTTATTGGTTTAAAATCTATATGACGTCATTTTGAAGGGTTGAACTAATTTGTGACGTAATTGTCTAAATATAAAATTTCAGGTATACATTATAAAGATTAAATTTTAGATTACCGTCTATTAACTATGTGAGGCTAATAACTTATGGACCGCACTACGTACCGAATACTTCTAATTGTAAGATAAAATACAATTTTTTTTAAAATTTTTATTCTTTAAATGGCTTTTGCTACCCAAATTAAAGAATCTTATCAAATTTAATTTCTTACAACTCACGTGACGACTACGAAAACACTAACGATTGGTTTCAAAAAGCCAAAAAGGACGATTATGACCCCACTGACGGCCTTCATGGATCCACTCTTGAGCAGTGTTCCCCTTCCCTCTAAGCTGTGCGCGTGTGCGCGCGCACATAAATTTTAAACATAGCGCACATGAAAAATATTTGCGCGCACAAAATTTTTTTTTCGTGCAGAAAATAAAATTGTATCTGCATGGCTACACATGAAATCCATATAAAAAAATCAAATGAGAAAAGATCGAATCAAATGTAGGTAGCTTTAGATTAAAATAAACCGCTAACTATAGTATTTGTGTATAGGTACAGATGGCAGCATTTGTAGTTGATAAAAAACTAAGTTGGGAACGTTGGGAATCACCATAACGTTCGTACGCCATACGTAAAGATTGCATCATCTTTTATTCGTGTTAAATTGAATATTTTTGTTAAAATTACAGTTAAAATTTAAATTCAAAATCATTATCAGCTTTTATCATTTAATATATGTGTTTCAGTGATATAATTTTGTAAAAATAAATATTTTTAAAAGTATTTTTTCAATATAGGGTTAAAAATGAGTTTAAAAAGAAAGAAAACAGCTAATGAATTTAAAATTGAGTGGCTTAATGAATTTGTGGAAACTGACACTCCGAAAAGTCATGATAAATTACAAATTAAGTTAAAAGAAATATTCGTATTTGATGATGAAAAGGGTGTAATTTGTAATTACTTCCGAGACGGGGAGGTGCGTAGTGATTTTGTTAGTGGAAAAATGTGGGATGGCGTGTGGAAATTGGACTTTTTAAAACGGCATTTAATTAGTCAATGCGTATAAATAGGTACAAAATTTAGCTGAATATTGATACTATTCGGTATTGAACTTTTTTTATTATATGCGATTTTTTAAATGCCGCACAAAATTTTTTTATTTTGGGAAAAACTGCACACACTTAAAAAAGTGCGCACACAGGTCATAAAAAATTAGAGGGAACACTGCTCTTGAGTCCAGTATATTTATGCGCAGATAGAAACGTAACAAGATAACGTATACTTAAAGGGATTCCGTAATCTGAAATATCATTCGCCGTGTTCGTTGCTGAGTTTTTCTGCTCAAAGTGAGCTGTTAGCGCATACGCAAGAACATTTTTATGAAGTACGAAATCATACTACGAAATACTTGTGCTCATAATATGAAGTATTTTGGAGCATGCGTATTCCATAAAAAAAGTTCTTGCGCATGTGCAAACAGCTCAGTTTGAGCAGAAAAACTCAGCAACGAACACGGCCATTGTCATATATGAAGGCTGGACTTCAAAAACGGGCTAAGTACCAAAAAAAAAAAAAAAATTTGAGGCCCGAAAAAGGAATCAAAGTGCTATTGCCAACACTAGACAGCATGCTAAATTTTTACTCCACTCTATCACGGTCAGTGTCATTCACACCATTTAGTTATACAGGGTTAGTGAAAAGTACGGAAACAGTCAAAAATCTCAGCGGGAAAGAATTTTTGATTTATGGTGATCTGATAATCAAGGTCAAATACTGATTTTTACTGTAATTTTTAATTTTTTAATTTCAATATGCGCAGTAGGTGCAGACAGGATGTAGACATGCGCAGCGGGTTTAGCCAAGATGTAGACGTGCGCACTAGATGTAGGCAGGATGTAGACGTATACAGTAAGTAAAGTAGGTAGAAGTGAAGTTGAAGGAAGAATAAAATAGCTGAATTTCCAGAATGAAAATTAGCTAAAAGTAAAATATTTCAAAATAACCCCATAAAATTGTATAACCATATAATTGTATTTTGTTACTGTAGCTATCTTATTTCTGCTTGTGGTTTCTTTTGTTTCTTACAAAAAAAAGATCGGTCAGTACAATGGTTTTCTATTATTGTTTCCGAGCTATAGTACCGAAAGCATTGTGATCACTTTTGAAAATAAAAAATTTTTTCTTTCCAAAATAAATTTTTTTTACGCACATTTTACGTTTTAGAGCTTCCTGAACAATTTTGGTTTGGTGTCTGTCCGCCCGTCCGTCTGTGTCGCCAGTTTGCACCAAGTGGCATAACTTTTGAACTATTCGATTGTTTTGAAATTTTCAGAAATTATGCAGTTTGGTTCCTAGATGGTCCCCTATGAATTTAATCCAAATCGGAGTAACCATGTCATTCCATTAACACACTAAATTGCACCAAGTGACATAACTTCTGAACTATTCGATTGTTTTCAATGAAATTTTCAGAAATTATGCAGTTTGGTTCCTAGATGATGCCCTACAAATTTCATTACATTCGGAGTAATAGTATCCACGGCGCTACCATGAAATCCCATTCAATGTCAATATCTATTTACTGCTAGTCCCATTTCGCTCAAATTTTTAAAATATTTTTGGGGTTAGTTTCTAAAATATTTTTGCTATTATTTTATAATTTGGCCCTTAAGTATTTTGAGTTACAACAATTTTTTTATGAACTCTAAGGTGAAAATATAATTTTACGGTATATATATGTATATCTGGTAGAATACTGTTTTAGTCTTTTACGAGTACGAGGAAGCTGTGTGCCACACCCCATTGGCAGCGTATTTTTTCTTGAAATACGCTAGAAATGTTATATTTATTATTACCTATAAGAAGCTTATGTTAGACAGTTCTGTGAATTGAAGAGTCATTTTCTAATGCCAGTGTTGACGAGGAAGAAAAATATGACCTATACAAAGTCACTGAACACAACCAACATATTTAATGGTAACTCCTAGAATTATTTCATTTTTAACACAAATTTCAAACACAGTCAAGTACTTTAATTGAAGCTAAAGGGAAACATTAAAAAATTAAAAGCAAATTTGTAAAAATTTAGCTACTTTATTTTCATCGTGTATTTATATTTCCAAATCACATATTATTATCACCGTTTATCTACATTTTGTATATATAAAAATAATGCTGGTTATTTGAGACATATAGGTACAATATTTCATTTACAAATACTATACGCCCATTGTTGACTTCCATTTTCTTAAAATTGTAGCAGCCTCGTCTAAAGTTTCATTTTTCTGTTAAAAATAAAATGGAAGATTACACTATCAAAAAACGTGACATATACATAAATATTTAAATAAATTGAAAATATACCTTTATGAAACAATATCGAACATAATTTTCGGCTATATGTTTATGTGGTTCACTATAAAATGCAGTTGGAGGGATTCCTTGAAATTTAACATTTTTGGTCATCCATTTTGTGAAACGGTAGTCTTTCCACTTATCATTTTCTGTAGTTAGGTTTACTTTATTTTCTGGAATATAAAAACACTGAACTGAGAATAGCTTATTGAAATACTCGGATACTTGAATGAGATAACAAACACTACGTTACAAATGAAAAAAAAATTGAGTATCCCCTTGAAATTTTGCTGTTTTTTTTTCTATACTATTTACACATAATATTTATATTTTCAATAAAGTTACAATTAGCTCCATATAGAAGTGAGAAATCAAATCAAATTATATAATTGCAAAGAAAAGATCCTGGCTACCAGCAGTGAGGATATGTGTTTATTATTTTGTGTGAATTATACTTGAACGTATTTAAACATGGACTCATAATTTTTACACTACCCCAAAAAAAACTAATTCATTCTTTCTAAAAAGCTCTTGTAATATCGCACGTTCTCTGTCCCAACCTAGTATATCAAAAGCTACATGTTTTAGGACACACAAAAAACATTAATATATATATATATATATATATATATATATATATATATATATATATATATATATATATATATATATATATATATATATATATATATATATATATATATATATATATATATATATATATATATATATATATATATATATATATATATATATATATATATATATATATATATATATATATAGGTAGCCAACATCAAAGGGTGTAATTAGCATAAATCTTAAGTTCATAGTGATGAAAACACAGATTTAAATACGTTTTTTTTGTGTGTCCAAAAATTGGGATTTTTCAGATACGAGGTTGAGACAGAGAACGCGCGATATTCCCTTTACTACTATAATATTTATTATTGATTTACCTAAAGGACTCCAATCAGCAATTAAGAAAAATCCTCCATCAGGTATAGTAGGTACCATTCCTACTTCTTTAAGGAATCTTACCATATAATCACGTTTACCTTCTAATTCTTGAGCCAGTGTAATAAAGTAACAATCGTCTTTACCTAATCGTTCTAGTTCTAGTTCAAATCCCATAGCAATAGCTTCCTACGAACACAATTTCAACTTACTTTACGTTCGTTATACGTATGTAACGTAAAAGCCCCCATTATGAAACGGTATCTAATACTGGAATAATTTTGACATTTACATATTAATGAAGTTATTTCTGAAAGAAACGTCTGATAACAAAAATTATTATTAATAGAATGATTGTTTTTCAATTTAAATTCACATCGCATTTAATGTTTCCTTACTTAGTTAAAGAAATAAATAAATATGGAAATGTCAAAACTGTTCCAGTATTAGATACCGTTCCATAATGGGGGCTTTTACGTTATACATAAAAAAAAACTTACCTGTATTGGAGTACAACATGTATATACACAATTTTGATGTACAATCTGTAAATTATGCATTAAATCGGCTGGCCCATATGCCCATCCAGTTTTCCAGCCAGTTACACTAAAAGTTTTCCCAGCTGATCCTATAGTAATTGTTCTTTCCCACATACCCGGAAGAGTTGCTAATAAAAAAAATAAATAAATAAATAAAAAATTAAATTAAAACTAATACAGCTGAACCTTTTTTTATGCGGAGGATAGTGACCGCATAAAAAAATTTCACAAAAAAAAATTATTCAAAAACTTTATAAATAATAGCTATAAGAATTACTGTTTGCTCTAAATTATAAAAAAGCTTTTTTTTGCGGTGGATCGGGACCGCATAAAAAAAAGGTTCATAGAATATACATAACTCAAAACGCTCAAAACTTCACAATTGGCTTAGGAGTTGTTTTTCTAAACAAGATAAAATATTAATGTACACATAACATTTTATTTCATTTTTATAATATGAAAATTGTGATAAATACATTTATGAAAAAAAAAAAAAACTTTATGATTCAATAACTTATATTCTTATGCACGGTACTGATTAAATGCTTAAAAACAGTCAATAAGTTACTTTATCAAAGAAAATTATTATAATTAATCTTTAGAATTCTTACTTTCTTTTGCTTTTTTATTACGCAGTTTAGTTTTTTTTTTTTTTTAAAGCCGCATAAAAAAATTGCACAAAGAGGACGCATAAAAAAAGATTCAGCTGTACTTGTCTAAATTCGGATAAAAAAAATTGTGCTCGCAATTTTTTCGGTGTTGACGACGCTCCTTTTATTGTCTTTACTTTTGATAATTATTACACACATTCAATTAATACCAAAAAAAAAAGAAAACTTGACGGAAATATTAACCAGTTGCCGTCACTGACGCTGTAAGACATCAAGTAAACCTGCTTAACTGCGACACCACTCTATTCCACGTCAACAATTCCATGTACAATGTATAGTTGTCAAAAATATGGCTAGTTCGTAAAAATTAACCATGGTGGCCACAGATTTTTAAAGATCAAATTCCCTGACTTTTCCAGGTTTTCCAGAAATTTTATTAAAAAATTCCCTAACTATTTTGTGAAAAATGTCGCCCCAAAAAGCTAAAAAAAGTTTCTTAATAACTATTTAACACTTTTTCTTGAAAAAAATAAATGAAGAGTGAAAAAAAATGAAATCCGCGCCAACTTTTAAATCTAATCTCCAAAACGAGTGAAAAATATTGATTGAAGTTTTATCCCTAAATAAATAAAATTATAAAAATCAATTTTTTCCTGTCTTCTGGTAAAATTCCCTGACTTTTCTAGATATTTTAGAATTCCCCGACATTTCCAGGTTTTCCAGTAATGTGGCTACCATATTAACACCTTAACGATCAGAACCTACAATGACAAAATGCCCAACTGGTACACTATTTTGACAGCTAATACACTTCATATGGAATTGTTGACGTCATACAACGTGGTATATGAGTAAAGTTTCACTTGATGTCTTACGACGTCAATGACCGTTCGACAAAGGAAAGTTGCAGGATTTAAAATATAAATTGCAACTATTTCCCCTTGTCGTGTTGAGGCTTTTAAAATCATGCAACGACAGAGCGTCTCAATCAGTGTTGGCTTATTATTATTATCTTTATTAATATTTAGTAAATAAATTCTAAATATTTGAGTAAGCAATTTAATCTTGTTTAAATTTAAATTTCATTGATTCTAAAATCCAGAGAAATAGCCCAGTACTGAAGTTGAAAGCATTCAAGAATATGCAAAAAAAAAAGGAAAACTAATAGTATGTAAATCACAAATCTCACTGACAACGCAAAAAACCGTCGTCTTTACCAATTGAGGAAAAAAAGATATGCAAAAGGAAACTATAGAAGGTTATTAGATTGTCACGAACGACGAAGAACAATAATAATAATATTTGAGTACGTAGACTTCAGTAACAGAAGTATAGAACTGAGTGAACACCACAGCCGTTTACTTTGAGGGTTTTATTAATAAAAATTTATAATGCCTAGCGTAACTTTTGTCACCGAGACATTTTTGTCACTCCTATCTAATCCGTATGTTAAGTCACAGAATACAGACCCGATACTACTATCTCTATCGTGTAATCTGCAGTGTGCAGTTTTGAGCAAGTTAGGCTACTTAGTAGTCACTCGTTCGGAAGCAGTCGATGAGTGTAGTTCAATTGTTTTGATCACGTTTTGATTGTTACAGTCATTATTGCCACCGCCGCGCGAAGCCACATACATGCGTATGTAGTATCATATATACGTATGCGACACCACGCAAGACACCTCACAACAACAAGACAGATCACACAAATACATATTAAACCTAGTGCACATATATAACATATTTTCTATCCTTTTTTGGTTACACTGGTTTCAATAGTATAGAGATAGCAATGTCGTCTCTGGTACTCTGTGTGTTAAGTCATGGTGACGTCACAAAAACGTCATGGTGACAAAAATCGCCCGTATGTGTTAGGTTTTATTTTACTGATCTCAGAGAGGCGCGTTCAGTGGCCTAAAAAGGACGGTTTTTTTGCCGACTACTACTCATACCCTCGTTTTCTTAATCGTAGTAATTCTTAATAATATGTAAATATTTAAATAAATACGCATTGTATTTTACTAACCAATTCTGATATGTTTATTTGGTTTATACACTAGCCATTCATAAACTTCATCAGAAACACATAAAACATTCCATTTTATGCAAAGATCAGCAATCATTTGAAGTTCATCCTCTGAAAATACTTTCCCTAAAGGATTATGCGGAGTGTTTAATATAATCATTTTTGTTTTTTCATTAAATAACCCTTTTAATTCGTCTGGATTTAGTACCCAATCAGAAGAATGTATATCACATTTACGATTAACATTTTCCTAAAATTTATAAATACATACTAGATGAGTAATAATATAAATTAAGAACAAAAGTTTTTGGAAAAAAATTTGTAACTTTCCTAGCTAAGTAATGTGAATATTATTATATTTTCAACTGACTTACTGGAGAAAGCGGGATAAATCTAGGAACTCCACCCGCATTTCGTACCATTGGCTCATAACAGTCGAAATACGGTTCTATGATTATAACTTCATCTCCAACATCAACATGTCCATTAATAGCAACATATAACGCTTCATATGCGCCAGCTGTTACTAAAATTTCATTATTAGGGTCAATTTTACGATTAACTAGTTGAGAATATAATTTAGATAAAGCATTAACTAATCGAGGATGACCCTAAAATTAAAAAAAAAAATACAATTATCAATATATCGGTTATGAACGGGATTATTTAATTTACTTAAAGCCTTAAGAAATTAATAACATTGAGTAAACTTTTTAACACGTTGACGGTCATGAATGCCGTACGGCATTAAATGAAACCTGACTAAGGCATACAAACATAACTCGCTCTCTGTTTAGACATAGTAGGTATCGAAGCGGTGCGAGTGTTTTATATTAAGTATTGTGCAGCAGACCTGTAGCAGCTATCGCGCCTACTCTATTGTTTCTAAGCGGAGAACGAGCTACGATTGTCTAAGCACTGGTATATTAACTGTCAAAAGAGTGTATCAATTTTGTCATAATGTCTCATGACCATTAACGTGTTAATATGAACATATAATTTAATTTTTTTAAATGAAGTTAGCAGAATACTTCTATTTAATTTCAATCAAAAATTTACCGGGTAAATACACCTTAAAAGAGCATTATTTTCAAGATTTAAAAACTTACAAATCCTCTTGTGTACTGATTTAATAAAGTATTTCCGCTTGCTACTTTAATTAGAGCATCAGTTATATAGCTTGGAGGAGCGAAGTCTGCAAAGCCTTGGCCAAGATTTAATGGTTTATGTTCTAAAGCAAGTTGAATATATTCAACCCTAGAAGAAAAGTATTAATGTAAATCGATGCTTAATTTTATATTAAGTAATAAATAAAACAGCAGTGATAACTATGATATTCAAGATAAAAAGGATATTCACTGTAAGGATGGCGGTTTTTCAAAAATAATCGGTTTTCGGTTATTTCAGTTTATTTTATGCTCGGTTTAACTTGACGGTAATAACCGCTGAAAATAACTGGTTTTTGAAATAACTGATCTTCGGTTCTTTTCTAGGAAAAACAACACTTATTATAAACAAAAAATTTTATTTCACAATTATTTTTAAATAATAATATTTTCCATGCCATAATAACCATAATTAGTTAGCTAAATGTATTAGAATATTAAAGAAATTAATTTAATTTTTTTCTTAGCAAAAACAAATCACCGGTCACTGAATAATGACTTAAATTTTCTATTTTATTTCTAAAAATAATTTGCTCGGTTTTTTCTCCGGTTACTGACTAAAAAGCTAAAAAAAAAAAAAAAAACGCCCTGTGCAGCGGGACCCCATCACGGAAGTCGAATTTTTTCCTTCATCTTCGGTATTGAATGTCTACAAGCGAAATGTGATTGAAAGTCTACAAGCGATTTGTCATTTTGGTGGTTTCAAAACTGATGATGAGTGTCCGGCTGATCGGGGCTTTAAAAAAAGGTTTTAAGTTTTTACTCAGTAAATTTCAATTTTGTGCCAATAGCAGTTAGCAGGAAGAAGCCAACACAATTCGTACGAGGGCTTTCCTACCCATACTTATCCGCCAACTGCCTTTGTATTTAATTTTTAAATGTTAAAAAAAGAGCTTAAATAGTAAACTGGAAGGCCTTTATGAAGATATTTTTTCTTTCCAAAAAAATCCAAAATTTCTATTTTATAAATAAAAATCCAAAATTAATACTTTATAAATAAACATTAACTTTAATAACATTTTTAAATTACTTAATATGTATGTATTGCATTTGTTATAAAAGTACGTTCATTTTTTTTTTAATTTTTAAATTTACTATTCGCCTACTTTCCTTTAACATAAATATAAAGCATTTTAAACACATTTAACAATACCATCGAATTCCGATGTGAAAATGGGAGAAGTGGGGAGAAAAGTAATGTGGAATCCCTATAAGGCACTAGCTGGATACTAACTCAATACACGTACAAAATTTCAGCGCTCTAGGTTTCCTTAGAGAGTCTCTAAACGTGTTAGAAAAAAAGCAAAAAAATCAAGGAAATATTGGCATAAAAATCGTGGGGGTGAGGGTTAAAACCTCCAAAAAGCAGTGGCTGGCTGTTAACTTAACCTGTACACAAAATTTCAGCCCTCTAGGTTTATTTGGGGAGATTTTGACCCAAACGAAACTGTTAAAAAACAAGAAAAATCATGTTCTTTTTGGTATACAAATGGTGGGCGTAAGGGTTAAAAGTTCAGACCCCCAAAAGGCACCCCCTTGATACTAACTCAATCCAAATACAAAATTTCAGCCCTTTAAGTTTATTTGAGTGACCCGTGCGAGCGGTAAAAACTTCGAAAACGTCGAAAAAGCATGAAATTGTAGCTTAAAAATGGGGGGGGGGGATAAAATATTAAAACCTCCAAAAAGAAGACCCTAGGTTCGGTTCAACATACCGAATTGCAACCCTCTACATTAATTCTGAGGGGCTGTAGGCGTGTTAGATCCAGCCAAAATAATTTTCCCCCCTTTACTTCCTCCAAATCATCCTAGGAAGCTGAATTTTGGATATGTTGTAGATAATTGACCGAAACATTATTTCCAACCGGTTTGGAAAAGTTTATATATATATATATATATATATATATATATATATATATATATATATATATATATATATATATATATATATATATATATATATATATATATATATATACATATATATATATACACGGTGGTCCAGAATTATGTACCGTAATTGCTAGAACTGATAGTACGTTAAAAAATAATGGTAATGGTAAAGGGGTGAAGCGAAAACCATATTTTCCTAAATATTTTCGAAACGCTTTCGAATAACGGATTGATATTTTACGGGAACGTATTTTGCATTCGGAGGATTAAATTTATGTTAACACTTATTCCACCATCTATGATTAAGGGGTGGTTTTGGGTGGCAGGTGTGAGTTATCACGTCTTTTCTTTTTTAATTTGCAATTATTTAAACAAGATAATAGACAATATGATTCCTCAGACAATTTCACGCAAAAAATGTGTATTTGTTACATTTCGATAAATAATAGCGTTTTCGAGTAATTTCAAGTAGAAGTATTTATTTCCAAATTATCCCCTATTCATTAGTAACGGAATAATTGATACTATAAATTTAATTATCCTAATGTTCATACGAGCCCCTAAACAATGAAGCCAGTAATCAAAAGCGCTAAAAAAATTTAAAAAAAAGAAGTCGGTTTCGTTCCACCCCTCTACATTTTACCCCTCTGCTTTAACTCCCTTATTATTGAGTTTTGGAAAAAAGTGTAGATGAAAAGGTACCATTATTTTGGAACATACTATCAGCTCTAGCAATTATGGTACATAATTCTGGACCATCCTGTATATATAAAATGTTTATACATTAATAACGCTTTCTTTGACCTAGCATTATTAGTTTAAAATTAATGTAAGGGACCTTGCACCTTGCATTAGCCTTGTATATGTATACTTTTAAAAAGAGTATGTTCAAATTGGGCTTTTTTTCAAAATCCGTCATGACCGTCAACGTGCTAAAAAGTTATCTCCAAATTAGGGATGAGCATCGATAAAAAAACATCGATGTTAACATCGACCGTAAACCATCGATATATCAAAAATATCGATCTCGAAACATCGATGTTTTGTATTGTTTAAACATCGATCTGCAAAATACAGAAAATAACTGTTACAATCTATCGTCAACTGTAAATTGGGAATTAGAATAAGGGTGAATATTTTTATAGTTTTTATAGCTTGTAATGTAATATTTTTGTTCCTACAAAGTTCATATTACCCATAGTGTATATAAAAACATCGGTGTATAAAAACATCGACGACTTACTATCGATGTACGAAAAACATCGACAACCTACCATCGATGTCAAAAACATCGAACATCGACAACATAGAGCACTAGAGAGAAAATACATATTTCTGTACTACTGGAACCTGTGTAACCACTTGAGATAGAAAATATGTTGTATACGTGCACGGTGTTTACGTTGTATTTGTGCGGTAAACTCTGTTTGTGTGAGTGGTGATAGCCGTCACGTGACCTTTGGTTCGCATACATGTGTGTGATATGTGTGATACCACAACGCTACTTGTGCCGGTTCAACAATCAAATTTATTGTTGTTTGACTGACTTACACTGAGCAACTGACACTAAGCAGCCTAAGATGCACATACTTGCACATAAGTGATTGCAGAAAAGAGACAGTTATATTCGTTCTATTTGTTCTATGATCGACAACAAAACATCGATGTTTTGAAAACATCGACCATCGATGCTCATCCCTACTCCAAATCTGTCAAATGGTGAGTTAAGAAGGTTAAGAATTTCAGAGTTGCAATTCCAAAAAAAACTTACTTATTATTTACTAACAATAATAGATTTACATACTTATATAATGTACTTAAAGCTGAAATTTATTATTATTTATTAATGAATATTTATAAAATTAATACATACCAAACACTTTTTTCATTTCCTTCATATTTTTTTGGCAGCCTGAATTTGTTTATATCACTATTATGTGAAGCACTGGACATTATAACTGTTTTACTAAATTTTCGTGAAAAATTTCTAAAAATTAATGATTTTTCTAAAACAAAACAAATTTTTTTGAATTGCATTTTTTCAAAAATAATTTATTATAACTTTAATTTTTATGCGTAAGTACACATATGTAAGTATTTATATCACATTTTTTAAAACTAACCTTATTATAATAACAGCAAAGAGCGCAAAGAGTACATATATACATGTACAGTTTAATGAATAGCTTAAAAATAAAAGAGATAAAGTATGAAATTTACGTATTTATGTGCATGTAACGATGTAGGACATGTAGGGTATGTACTACGTAATATGATTACAATGATTACATATGGTTACGATGACTATAATTACTTATTACTTACTATAATTTTTTTTATATTAATTAGTTATCTTTATCAATCTACATTGTATTTACCCATAGTGCGGCTCAGCAAAGCGTTTCGGATTTAGAGAAGAGCAACGAAAAGAGAACAGTAAGTAAGTATAGCGTATCCTAAATTAACAATTAAGCATAGGTGGATAAATGACGTGATAATAAACTAAGTATATCATACCTAAAATTATTCAACGCACTACTTTCTCATCAGTTCTCTATTCGTTGCATAGAACCTGTATCCGAAATGTTTGGATTAGTCAGACGGTATAATAATAAAATAATACAGACAGGGGCGGATCTAGGGGGAGGCGACCGCCCAGGACCCCACGCCATAGAAAAATTTTAATTATAATTAATACTAGCTGTTACCCGCGGCTTCGCTGGCGTGAATTTCGTAATTTAGTAAAGGTAATTCCTAGTGGGTAGTTCACTAAAATTTTTGCCCCTATTTTTTTATCATAGGCTTTGATAAGCTTTATTTATTGAGAATTACCTTTGGCTAGTTATCTAGGAACAACTGGAAATTTTCAAAAACTAATTTGTCATTTCTTCAAACATAGATATAACATAGACTAAAAATCTAAAGTAAGCCTATCAAGGAGATGTCAACGAATTTGGTGTAGAAGTAAAAAAAGTATGTTGACTTAAAATACACAAATATTATATATTTTTAAAATAGCTAATATTTGTACACTTTACTCTAAATAAGTATCCTCCCTTATCCTATTGGAAAATTTAAATCCCCCTAAGTCTGCTTGCATTGTGCTTGAATATTTCCTAAAATAACTCACTCATTGTTGGAGACGCCAGAACAGTAGGCGTTAAAAATGTAAACTTTGACCTCCCTCCATTTTTTTGCGTTTATTCCCTGTTTTACTCTTTACACGATTAATTTTCAAAAAGTGTTGAAACATGTATTCATTAATTTATTTCTGACAACTATGCCCTCCAGTTTCATTCGTGTAAAATTACGTTAATTGTGAGTAATAAGCTACTTTAAATTAGTTATTCCGAAACAAACCAGACAAATTTAATTCAAAATTAGTTCTTTAAAGTGCTTCGCTTCGCTCGGCAAACAGTTTAAAATTCTACAAAAGGTTAATTCCATGTAATGCTTCGCTCCGCTCGGCAAACGACTCGAAAACAACCATATTAATGAGCAATTCCATGTATAAACAGATCACCCAAAAATGGCATGTTCTCCAAATTTAATTTCCCTGTGTATATAATGTTACGAACCGGTGTTTTTGTTATAGCAAAATATTTTGTTTATTATTGTATTAATAATAAACAGTAATGAAATACATATTTATGTAATATTAATAAATAATAACAAACACATTATATTGACAAGCACCGATTTATATGCAAAATCGCTGACCACAGCTAATATGTATAAGCAGGTCAGCACATAGGTATAAATGGACAGCTGTTTGTCAGTACAATGATCAGACGATTGGCATTAGCTGGTCGGATGATCCAATGGTCTCACGACCATTGTAATCATCATTCCCGGGTTACAATAGTTACGGGTAAGCTCTTCCTAAATCATGGGGATATATTAAATCATGGGAATATATTAAATTTTAGACTTAGGTTAAGTTCAGTTTATAATTTCCAGTCTATTTCTTTGTAAATATACTTTTATACTTTTATAATAAACCTATGGACTATTCTTATTTTACCCTACCATACGTAACATTGGTAGCCGCGGTGGTATGATGGTTCAATGGTAGGGCTTTAACAAAGGTTAGGTAAACGGGTTTATTTTATTTTTAGGGAATCATTCTTTTCTTAATTATATTATATTTAGGATCATTTGGTATTTCTTTTTAAATAACATAGGTAAGAATGTTTTTATTCATTATAGGAGTCAGCAAATATTTTTTTTTTCAATGTCAAATAAAATGTATGTATAGGCATTCACGCGATTAAAAACATATAGAGGTATCAGGTATCATATACGTTTTATCATCTTAACAATTAAAACATTTAGGAAACTAAACGCGTATTAAATTTATTTATTAAAAGGGACGGGTTCACTATTTTTTTCTAAGGGGGGTCACTAAAATTAACAAAATAAAGGGGATATAAGGAAACCACAAGCTAACAAGGAAAGGGACAGGAAAAGGTTCAACAAAGAATCGGGCTCACTACTGTGGAAATGTTCATCAGGGAAATTTCATTTATACGGTAAAAGGGATATTTTATAATATAACTAATAAATAACGATCAGGGATAATTAGATAACCGGGTTCATTACCAGTAATGTATGGAAAATGGAATAAGTACATAAGGAAACCTCAAAACTAACCGGGGGAAAGACAAGGAAGGGTTCAACCAATAAAAATAGGGCTTACTACAATAGAAGAAACCATTAGGGGAAATATTGTCGGTCTGGGCAGATAACAAATGGATGGAATGAATAACTCCAGGAAAAACCATCGACTCCAGGGACCACCGGGACTATGACCAAAACAGCAGGATCACGATCGTCACCAATTCGGGCAAAATTGCATGGCGATCAGGAACAATCGGTTGCCCACCGTATCGTTCCGCCCCATAAAGGGTAGTACTATACCCGCCAGATCCAGAGCTAATGGTGTAGCGCTCCGGTACCTCAACGATGGAACAGTCCGATTGGGACATGCAAAGCCATGACTCCAAGGTGTCAATTAAAGGAATACAAAAGGAAGAATTCAAGGGAATTCATTTAAAGGAAGAATTCAAAGGAATTAAATTAAAGGAATACAAAAGGAAGAATTCAAGGGAATTCAGTTAAAGGACTACAAAAGGAAGAATTCAAGGGAATTCAATTAAAGGAATACAAAAGGAAGAATTCAAGGGAATTCAATTAAAGGAATACAAAAGGAAGAATTCAAGGGAATTCATTTAAAGGAATACAAAAGGAAGAATTCAAGGGAATTCAAATAAAGGAATACAAAAGGAAGAATTCAAGGGAATTCAATTAAAGGGATACAAAAAGAAGAATTCAAGGGAATTCAAATAAAGGAATACAAAAGGAAGAATTCAAGGGGATTCAATTAAAGGAATACAAAAAGAAGAATTCAAGGGAATTCATTCAAAGGGATACAAAAAGAAGAATTGAAGGGAATTCAATTAAAGGAATACAAAAAGAAGAATTCAAGGGAATTCATTTAAAATGAAGAATTCAAGGGCGAATTCGATTCAAGGGGGAATTCTAGGACGAATTCCATTAAAAAGGGGACACTCAAGGACGAACTCAACGATGGAACAGTCCGATTGGGACATGCAAAGCCATGACTCCAAGGTGTCAATTAAAGGAATACAAAAGGAAGAATTCAAGGGAATTCAATTAAAGGGATACAAAAAGAAGAGTTCAAGGGAATTCAATTAAAGGACTACAAAAGGAAGAATTCAAGGGAATTCAATTAAAGGAATACAAAAGGAAGAATTCAAGGGAATTCAATTAAAGGAATACAAAAGGAAGAATTCAAGGGAATTCATTTAAAGGAATACAAAAGGAAGAATTCAAGGGAATTCAAATAAAGGAATACAAAAGGAAGAATTCAAGGGAATTCAATTAAAGGGATACAAAAAGAAGAATTCAAGGGAATTCAAATAAAGGAATACAAAAGGAAGAATTCAAGGGAATTCAATTAAAGGAATACAAAAAGAAGAATTCAAGGGAATTCATTCAAAGGGATACAAAAAGAAGAATTGAAGGGAATTCAATTAAAGGACTACAAAAAGAAGAATTCAAGGGAATTCATTTAAAATGAAGAATTCAAGGGCGAATTCGATTCAAGGGGGAATTCTAGGACGAATTCCATTAAAAAGGGGACACTCAAGGACGAACTCAAGGATGGACTCACCGGAAAAACCACAAAGAGGGATTCCAAGGGAAATATCATCAGAGAGGAATTTTGGAGTATTCAAAGGAAGTTTCTGAAGAAAAATGGGAATAAAAGGAAAAGGCAGAACAAGGAAGCCGCCTGACAAAAGGGAAATTAAAATCGAAAACGATGGGAATATAAAAACTTTACTGGTATATTTTATTAAGCACCAATCAAGGATATTAAAATATAATGCAAGGGAGGAAAACTCACAGAATAGGGGTCAAAAGGATTCATCGGGGGAGGAGACATTTGGACCACAAGGAACAACTGAGAGATGGTTAATGGTTGGTGCCGAAGGATGTTGATACAGAAATAAGCCAGTCCATGGATGGGTATGCCATATAGGCACTACGAATACTGTCTGTCCAGTCACGGGACACGTTAATACTGGGAATGTATCGGGAGCAAGGCAACCCAAGGACGAACCACAGCAGAAGGAACTTTTCTGGAACGACTAGGATCAACCAATTGGCCACCTCACCCGGAACTCAGAAGAGGAGGACAAGGTCCCAAAGGAAAGATACATAGATGCGAGGAGAGGCAATACCAAGACGACTCCCGACGGAAAGAAGAGGAGAGAGCGTTAATGGAGGCGCCGAAGGATGAAACCGTGGAAGCGACCCCTTGTCCGAGTTAGAAGATTGGAATAACGGCTCGAAAAGGAGATAGAAGACTTATTACTTATTAAATACTTATTACTATGTTTGTACTACCTGTTGATTTCCTTTCAAATGTAACGTTTACCTGGTTTATTTATTAAGGGGGGATTTTAACAGATTTAGGGAGATGCAAAAGGCCACTTTTTTTCCGAAAAGGCTGGTTCCTCAAATGAGTAACCATCTTTTTCGCAGAAGGGAGTGTTGTTACGAACCGGTGTTTTTGTTATAGCAAAATATTTTGTTTATTATTGTATTAATAATAAACAGTAATGAAATACATATTTATGTAATATTAATAAATAATAACAAACACATTATATTGACAAGCACCGATTTATATGCAAAATCGCTGACCACAGCTAATATGTATAAGCAGGTCAGCACATAGGTATAAATGGACAGCTGTTTGTCAGTACAATGATCAGACGATTGGCATTAGCTGGTCGGATGATCCAATGGTCTCACGACCATTGTAATCATCATTCCCGGGTTACAATAGTTACGGGTAAGCTCTTCCTAAATCATGGGGATATATTAAATCATGGGAATATATTAAATTTTAGACTTAGGTTAAGTTCAGTTTATAATTTCCAGTCTATTTCTTTGTAAATATACTTTTATACTTTTATAATAAACCTATGGACTATTCTTGTTTTACCCTACCGTGCAGCCATCATGGTTCAATCAGAACCAAGAGTTCGGACCCATCCGCTCGGGGTCCACGCTATCGCTACTAGGATTCCAGCAGTTAGGCCTCCCAAGCGTAACAATAATAAGTTTAAGTGGTGTTGAGCTATGTACTCGAATATTATTGAATTATCTTCTACTTTGTCGGAGTTATAATTATCCAAAGTTGCGTTCAAGGTCACAAAATGGGGATTCCCCAAAATATTTTATTAATTTTTTCAGAGTCTAAGAATAATTAAAAAATGATTACATGTGGCATTGAATGTACTTTACATACACTTTCAATCAGATCGATTTCCATTCCAATACATACACATATATTGAAGTAATTGCAAGTTTTATTTTTTTCTTTAATCGCTTATACTGAAAATACCTTATCTTCGATTTTTGATTTTCTTTTTTTAAATTAAAGTACTCAGTCCCCTCTATAACGTGGTACTCGATTTTCTTTGTTTTTTCGAGTTTTACGGATTTTACGGAGCTTAGTTCGAAAAATACGTGAATTTTTTAACTAATTATTAAAATAAATTAATAATTATAATATTACCCCACCTTTAATTTTCGATTTTCTTTCTTCAAATTAAAATACTCAGTCCTCTCTTTAACGTGGTATTCGATTTTCGTTGTTTTTTTGGGTTTTACGGATTTTACGGGGCTCAGTTTTAAAAAAATACGTGAATTTTTTAACTAATTATTAAAACAAAGTAATAATTATAATATTACCCCATCTTTGATTTTCGATTTTCTTCTTTCAAATTAAAGTACTCAGTCCTTTCTATAACGTGGTACTCGATTTTCTTTTTTTTTTTTTAGTTTTACGGATTTTACGGGGTTTAGTTTGAAAAATACGTGAATTTTTTAACTAACTGATAAAATCAAGTATTAATTGTAACATTACCCCACCTTTGATTTTGGATTTTCTTTCTACAAATTAAAGTACTCAGTCCTCTCTTTAACGTGGTATTAGATTTTCTTTGTTTTTTTTGGGTTTTACGGATTTTACTGGGCTCAGTTTTAAAAAATACCAGAATTTTTTAATTAATTGATAAAATAAAGTATTTATTTGAATATTACCCCACCTTTGATTTTCGATTTTCTTTTTTCAAATTAAAGTACTCAGTCCTTTCTATAACGTGGTACTCGATTTTCTTTGTTTTTTTGAGTTTTACGGATTTTACGGGGCTTAGTTTGAAAAATACGTGAATTTTTTAAGTAACTGATAAAATGAAGTATTAATTGTAACATTACCCCACCTTTGATTTTAGATTTTCTTTCATCAAATTAAAATACTCAGTCCCCTCTTTAACGTGATAATCGATTTTCTTTGTTTTTTTGAGTTTCGCGGATTTTACGGATCTCAGTTTTAAAAAAATACGTGTTTTTTTTAAACTAATTGTTAAAATAAAGTAATAATTATAACATTACCCCACCTTTGATTTTCGATTTTATTTCTTCAAATTAAAGTACTCAATCCCCTCTTTAACGTGATACTCGACTTTATTTGTTTTTTTTTTTTTTTTTTTTGAGTTTTACGGATTTTACGGGGCTCAGTTTTAAAAAAATTTTTAAAATAAAGTATTAATTTTAATATTGTTTTATTTTCGATTTTCCTTATTTATCTTTTAAATTGAAGTTTAGAGACCCCTTTATAACATGTTACTCGATTTTCTTAGTTTTTCAAAGAGTTTATCAAAGTTAAGGTAATATTGAAATTAATACCTTATTTTATCAATTAGTAAACAAATGAACGTGTTTCTTTAAAATTTAGTATCGTAAAATTCGTAAAACTCAAAAAAAAAAAACTAAGAAAATTGAATAACACGTTTTAAAGGGAACTCTAAACTCCAATTTAAAATATAAATAAAGAAAATCAAAGATGAAACAATATTAAAATAAATACTTTATTTTAAAAATTAGTTACAAGATTCACGTATTTTTTTAAACTGAAACCCGTAAAATCCGTAAAACTCAAAAAAACAAACAAATCGAGTACCACATTAAAGAGAAGACTGAGTACTTTAATTTGAAAAAAGAAAATCCAAAATCAAAGGTGGGGTAATGTTACAATTAATACTTGATTTTATCAGTTAGTTAAAAATTCACGTATTTTTCAAACTAAGCCCAGTAAAATCCGTAAAACTTAAAAAAAACAAAGAAAATCGAGTGCCACGTTATAGAAAGGACTGAGTACTTTAATTTGAAAAAAGAAAATCGAAAATCAAAGGTGGGGTAATATTCAAATTAATACTTTATTTTATCAATTAATTAAAAAATTCTGGTATTTTTAAAACTAAGCCCAGTAAAATCCGTAAAACCCAAAAAAACAAAGAAAATCGAATACCACTTAAAGAGAGGACTGAGTACTTTAATTTGTAGAAAGAAAATCCAAAATCAAAGGTGGGGTAATGTTACAATTAATACTTCATTTTATCAGTTAGTTAAAAAATTCACGTATTTTTCGAACTAAGCTCCGTAAAATCCGTAAAACTCAAAAAAACAAAGAAAATCGAGTACCACGTTATAGAGGGGACTGAGTACTTTAATTTAAAAAAAGAAAATCAAAAATCGAAGATAAGGTATTTTCAGTATAAGCGATTAAAGAAAAAAATAAAACTTGCAATTACTTCAATATATGTGCATGTATTGGAATGGAAATCGGTCTGATGGAAAGTGTATGTAAAGTACATTCAATGCCACATGTAATCATTTTTTAATTATTCTTAGACTCTGAAAAAATTAATAAAATATTTTGGGGAATCCCCCGTTTTGTGACCTTGAACGCAACTTTGGATAATTATAACTCCGACAAAGTAGAAGATAATTCAATAATATTCGAGTACATAGCTCAACACCACTTAAACTTATTATATACACAGGGAAATTAAATTTGGAGAACATGCCATTTTTGGGTGATCGGTTTATACATGGAATTGCTCTAATATATTTAATTTTCAGACTTTGAAATCCCTTCATAGATTCCCATATTTATGGTTTTAGAATTATAATTGAATTTTGGATTCTTTTCGAGATCCGAAAACCCTGGTGGATTTTTCAAAATTACGTTCAGTTCCTTCGTAATTAGGCTTTACTACAATCCTTTTCTAAAGTGAAATTTTAATAAAAAAGTTCTGAAGTTAATGTTTAAATTTTTGAATATTATTTTATCGTAACCTAGGTAATCTATTGTTTTTCTTTCTTTTGTTTCCGTTTATTATTAAATGAGTATTTTTAATAGGTATATCAACTTTTGTCGTGAATATATCAACCTCCATAAAGAATATCGTCAAGATTCTGATTGGAGATGTTGAGATGATGAAGCATCTAAGGAATAAATTTACAATGTTTCACTAAAATCTATCCAGTGGTTTTTGTGTCAACCGTGCCCATGGAAAACTTAACTTATCATTTTATTATATAAATTCGATGTAACTTCCAAAATATCAGTTTTAGGTGTAAGAATATCTGATATTAATAGATAGAGTTTACATTTTTTTACATAGTTATAATAAAAAATATAGGTGGTTCATTTAATAAAAGTTTTTCACAATAAACAAAAAAATATTTAAAAAATGCTTTATGTGACCACCCTGTATCATGTCAAGGAAGCTGAAATGCCACTGTCAGATAGAATATTAATAACAATTCCCAGCGAATTCAAATTTGTTGTCGAAAACACTTAAAATAGCAAAGCTGGTGTCAACTTCCGGTATAACCGGAAGTGGCAGCAAGTTAGAAATATTTTAATTAAAATCTTCATATTTGGAAACTTTTAAAACCAAATTTTCAAAAATCTACTTTATTTAGAAGACCATAAACTTTTAATGGAGATTCTTTTTGAATCATCCTGTACATAACCATGTGGATATCAGATTAAAATGTAGTTAAGATTGATCGGGAGGTTAACATTTATATTCCCTGTCAATTTTAATTCAATAGCTTCAGTCGTTTTTGAGTTAAATCGGTTCGTACAAACAGACAGACAGACAAAATTTTTTTTAAAGTTAGATTTACTATATATGTCGAATTTGCTAACTGAAAAACATATTAATACCTAAAAATTCGAAAATCACAGACAGACCCTTCTATTTTATTTATAGGTATTGATTACTAATATTAGATTTGATAATTTTTATTTCCTATTGTTGTGGGTCCCACCCTACCATATCGCCGAGGGCCCCGCAAGGCCTAGATCTGCCACTGAATACAGGTGAGTTTTTTGAGTAAGGTGGCCAACCGTTCCAGATTCTGCGAACAGTTCCGAAAATTCAGTTAATGTCCCGTACTGAAATTTTTGTTTTAAAATAATCCCGGAGGTTCCGCATTTCGTAAATTGGAAATAATTTAAACATTTAATTTAGTGTTTTTTCTTTTTTTGCTCATCAATTTATTGTATTTTTTATAAAAAAAAATTCTGTTTTTTGCTGGTCAGTTATATTTTAGAAAAGAAATTTTTTTGAATTTTTTAAAATACAGTAACGACTATAAAACTGTGCAGTACCAAAGTGTTACAACCAACAGGGCCTATTTTTTAAATAGGCTAACGCTCCTTTCACAAAGCTTCCATCCACCTCACAATCGCTGGTAGACTGTATCGTAGTGAAAAGCCTCAATTTTCTTCGTTTTTTTTAGACCTACACACCTCGAGGTATATTCATCTATATTTAGAAAGTACGACTAAAATGGTCGATTTTTCACAAAATGGCCGATAACTTTCGTAGTGGCGGTTGCAAGTGGTAGAAAATGTTCATTTATGTAGTATAGTCTCCGATGTAATCAACATGCTACAAGAAAAAAATTTTAAAGGGGAAACAGTTCCTTATTCACTAAAATTTGGAGCCTATCCGACTCCATTATTATCTTAAAATAGGGTGCAGCCATTTTTAAAAAATTTTTATACTGTAATGGATTGAACTACAAACGAAAATATTGTTACTACAAACAACTACAAACGCAATACTATCAGTTTATATTTTAAAATTCTTATTTAGTAAAAGTGGGGTGCCAGGTTCACAGAGATAAAAAACAGTACGTGATAGAAAAAAGTACGCATATATTCTTATTGAGCGATGTGTATGAATGAATAAACAGGAAAAATTAAAGTGGATACTTAATTTTTTTCTTTTTTTGTTACTCAGTGAATTACTTTAAAGCCCGTTGTTATTCTTAACTAGTAAATTTATTAATGATTTTGTTTTACTGTGCTAAAAGTTGTTATTAAAAATTGGTAAATTATTTATCAAACATTTAAGCACAGTATGCGACTGTATTACTATAGTGCACAGAATATTCAGAAACAAACTTCGTATCTCTATACTAGCTTTCTCAACGTGGACAAAAGCTGACGTCACATATGACCTAAATTTCTCTCCCATTCCAAACGCACATGTTACTACATAAATCTCGTATCTATGTATACGTGTTGTACGCTTGTGTGTGTTTCATACGTCACACTCTATCTGTGGAAAGGGGGGACTGCACTGTATGTATATGCCAGTGGTTCAGTATCTGTATACATATATACTGTATATATATTCGCTTATTGTTGCAAAGTGGTTGATAACAATGACAAACAATCGATCTTCACACCGCTAGAGTTGCTGTGCGACTAGTCAGCTTAAGCGGTATCGAACACACTCAGACACACTACTATCCACAGTTTTTTAAACATACGCTTAGGCCTTGCTAAAGTGTATTCGACTTCTTTCCTTATCTAGCTAGGGGGGGGGGGCAGGCTTGATGCAGCCTAGGGGCGACAAGAAGCTAAAATCGGTCCTGATAACCAATCCAACTCTTGTATGACAAATACAATCAAACACTGTATGTCTGTACACTCAGAATGTTTGTTTTGTTATTGTCGTAGTACAGGTACATAGCAGTAAACTAGCCACTGGCGTCTAGGTATTTTTTTTTCTTACTAAAATTAATAAAACTGAATCAACAAAAAACAAGAATTTAATCAAAGTAGATTAAGAAAGGTATGCCGACGCGCAGATCTTGATGACGTAGATGGCGAATTACATATATACAGCGTGAGTTTTTTGAGAGTTGCAATTTTTACTACAGCCAAACCATTGATTTGAGAAATTGTTCAAATAAGAGTTGCAGATATCAACGGGGGCAATCGATTGCTATAGTCAGGATCTTTATAGCTCTTAGCTCTTATCAACGGTTTGGCTGTAATAAAAATGGTAACTCTCAAGAAACTCACATTGTATAAATATAATAATAAGTAATTGTAATGTTTTTTTCTAAAAATTCAAATATGTCACGTATTATGACGTAGATAGCGAAATGCGCAAAAAAAGCTTATTTTGGACTTAAATGTAGTGTACCTTTCTTAATCTACTTTGAATTTAATTTTAAAGTTCTTACTATTGAAGATCGGTTGAAAATTATTAAAAATAAAGCGAAAATGGTAAGCCACTTGCAGTAGCGTAGCTGAGGTGATTGGCGCCCCTGGCTAGTATTGAATGTGGCGCCCCCTCTTTGATAAAAAGAGGGGGGAGGGTTTAGTAACTAAATAAAATCCGCCCCCTTACCCACAACATATCATACGTCCCCTCTCCTCTTTTGCACGAACTACAACCACCTGGGTTTCTGGACATGATTCATCGAATTTCACGAAATTACGCGATAACGATCCTCAGTTCTTTTGTTTTCCAAACTTGTTCAACTTGTAGCCTAATTTAAGACTATAGGCAATGTAGCCATATATCTTAATTATCATATTATTTTATCTCAGTCTATGCTTTTGAGTAATTTTTTCAATGTTCTTAGTATCAAAATCAAGTGATACCTATACCTTGACAATTAGGCTAAACCGACGCAGTGGCGCCCCCCTGATCCAGCGCTCCTGGCGGGGGCCATCCCTACCACCCGCTTGCTTCGCCACTGGCCACTTGTGTGTCTCACTGACAAATGTACATAATATTCGCCGCCTGACTACATACAGCCAGACTAATTAAAAATAAAAAATAAAATATTATTTTTATTTATTTTTTAATTTATTTATTAATGTACATTTTGTTTTATAAACTTTTCATTTTAATGTATTAATAAAACTTTTAAATGCATAATCAAAATTTTACTTTGGCGCCCGTCTCCCTATGAAATTGTGATTTTAGTCCCTTGCTGTAACACTTTCAAGTGCCGACTGTATCACGCGATTAAAATAAGGTGCAAAATTGTTATATTGTCCCGCATTAACTATATAGTCAAAAATTTACACGCCTTATTTTTGAGTTTCCATTTTTATTACAGTCAAACTGTTGATTTAATCAAAAAATTGTTTCATTTTAGGCCCGATTTACATTAACGCTCCGCTCTCGGTACGGTATCACTACGCTCTCGGTTCGATAAAATAATATTCTTACACAATAAACAATGAGTGTATTCACATCATCGCTCCTGACTGATATCGAACCGATATTGGATTACTGATACACTCATTGTTTATTGTGTAAGAATATTTTATCGAACCGGGAGCGTAGTGATATCGTACCGAGAGCGGAGCGTCAATGTAAATCGAGCCTAAGAGTTGTAAATACCGATGGAGGTAACCGATAGCTGCAGTCAAGAGTTTCATAGCTCTTATGATTTTCGAGTTACTATATAGTGGCCCATGTTCTTACTTTTCCGGATCATACCTGCTTTAAAACTATATTTGGTGATAAAAATTCTATAACTTATAAACTCATCTAAAAATATCTAAATCAAGGGTGAAAATAAATTATAAGAAAAATAACAAACTTTACGTACAAAATCACAACTTTATTTAATAAAATTGCTTCATATATAACAGTCTTACTTATTATTTTAAATTAAACTAAAAATTTTAAAAGTAAATTTTTATAATTTTTGTATTTTGCCCACAAAAATACATGGACTTAAAGCTGAAATAAAAATTGGTCAAATAGAAATAAGTATTTAATCAAAAAATTACCTAATTAAAAAAACAGAAATTACCTTTCTTTTAAGTTTAAATGTGTGATGGAGATTCTGATTTATTTTCATTTCTTGAAGTAAGAGCAATTAAATGGGCAGTATTCGTTAATGATCTGGCCACATGAGTTTTTGTCGAACGGACATCTCCCCAAACAACTGAATTTTGAATTGATTTATTAGGAAATTGTGGCCGTTTGTACATATTCGCTTCATTCACTACGACTGGCAAATCTTAAAAATAGAAATTTTATTAATCTTTTGGCAAAATACAACAGCATTTCATTTTTCAGGAAAGTGTTCATTATGGAAATGTTTCTGATAAGAAAAAGCGTTAAAATATATTAGCGACGCAAAGACTACGCAAAGATTCTCACTTGCACCTCTGGTAGTAAAAGAAGTAACTGTATCAAGTGATAATGTAATACGTTATACTTCCAATTGACGATATAAAATCTAGTAATTCGCAGATAATAATTAGTATAATAATTTCTATTTCTATCGCCAGTTAAACGTATATGTATATGTTTTACTTGATACAGCTTTTAATTTTATCACCAGAGGTGCTTGCATAATCTCTGCATTAAAGTTCCCATAGGTAAGGCTGGTCGCATACATGCCGGCTATTCCTGGAGGTGCAAATATCATATTAACTGTATTACGGTATTCACTACCGCACATTTTTCTTATTCTTACCGATCAGATTGCAACCGGTAAGCATCACCATCCGGACTGGGGGCACCGGTCAGATAGAGGCATGATTTGTGTGATGATTTTCTTATTTTTTAATACCTATGGCAAATAATAATGCTAAGGAAAATAATAAGTTGTCATCCATTTTATTTCATTAACTCGACATTAATGTAATCGCTACAACAATACCGGATTATAAAATAAAACTGATATATTTTTTTAAGAATGCAGTCTACCAACATGTATGCGTTAATACGACCGGTTGATCGTCCTGGGCTCCCGAGAAAAATACTTAAGACTAAAGACATCGTCAATCATTTAGTACCTACACATTTTTCAGTTTTAAAAATAATGCCGAAAATCGTTAAGAAACGAGAACGTTCACTACCTATCGGTTACGTCACACTCTTTAAATAGAAACAGACGTTCGGTAATTAAAAATAAAAGACTTTATGTACTTTTCTTATAACTAGGAAAAGAAATTATAGATTAAAGAGTAAATTTCCAGTTATATTCGATATCGGTATAATCGGTATCACAGATCAATGAACATATATTATATAGACTAATTATATAAATGTATAATTGAGGCGGCCAGATACGACAAAGTTCCGACCTAATAGTATTCTGTAATATAATAATTATTATAATTCAAATAATTATTGTCAAAATATTCGAATAATTATTGTCAAAATATAAATAATACAGATAATAAAATTTTACTTTTTTGAGAAAAAACTGCAAAATTTTGAAAAAAGAAAGTGGTATTCGCTTTATTTTCAAAATACGTACGTATACAAATTATGTCCTGCAATAATTATAGTCGCATTTGCTCAAAAATTGACATTATACAGTAGAGCAGGAGTTTTGTCAAAAAAACTAGTCTCCAAAAGAGAAAAAAAATTGAAGAATTAAAAATTATTTATCTCGGAAAATATTTTTTCATTTGTCGTTTTATTAATTTGCTTTGAAATGATTTTGTTTACATTTTACGTAAAAACCGCCACAGAACAGAATACATAATTATAGATAAACATTCTGTGTACAATAAATAATTAAAATGGACATTCCCACGCTTTGAGGTCTGTTGTTGTTTGTCACTTCCATTACCGGTATATTTATTTGTTTATATGTATTTGTTTCTTTTGACAAAATCATGCGTCATGGTCTATTGCACATGGATTTAGCATTTATGTACTTGACATTTTTGATGCAACTTTCCAAAAGTGATGTTGACTAATTTGATGCTCTCAAAAAATTTCCAAAACTGATGTTTCCATTATCGGTGCTATACTGTATTATATTTCTTAAATTTCACCCGTCTCACACTGTTACCTGCTTCAAACTGGCTTTACACTTTGTCTAGGATTATAATATAATAGTGTTCACTGATCTGTGATCAGTGTTTAAAGTAGCGACCCTAGTGGCGAAGGTGATGAAGTATAAACAAAATGTACCGTCACAGCTCGTTTATGATTAAGTAGTTAATAGCTACAAAAATTACGTTTTTAATTTTTTTAAATTAAATAATAATAGTTAGGATGAATTGGCATAATAAATTGTTATTTCTTTTTAATAAAAATTGCTTTGTTTGTTTTTTTCTGATATTGTCAAATACTTCATTTTAATGAAAATTCAATATAATTTCTTTACTTTCTCTCTTCCTCTCTTTTTCCCTGTTACATATGGTGAAATCGAACACGCAGTGTCCTAAAACTTTTATTATAGGAACTCTACTTTGCGTCTCCTTTTTGATGGTTTGCGTTCTAAGATAACTCATTCTCTCTCCTAGCTATTTTATTTATTTATTTTTTTTATAAGAATTACTTTTTATTTTTACTTACTCTTTGAAACTGGAGCAGATTGTTTACTAATATTTATCATCTGTGGTACGATTACCTTAAAATAATATCTTGTATTTATTATTATTATTATTATTATTTCATTATATACTAGGTATCTACACATATTTGAATAAATTTTAATACAAACCGAACTTTTCTTAAGCGTATAAAGTGGTGCTTCTTCCATTTTTGTTACATTTTGAGATGTAAACTGAGCATACTTTTTTTGATCCTCTAAGCGTAATGAGCCATTCATTTTCATAGCAAAATAAATCTACAAGAAAAGATCAATTGTTTAAGACACAATCATCAATCCTTAATCTTTTTTAAAAAAAAAGAATACTTGTTGCAAAAGCCCATAATTTCGGATCAATAAATCTCTTTGCGCTAAACTCGCCATTCTTTCTTTCTCTTCCGATTCTATTATAATTCCTGGTTGAAATGAATTACAATAATTAGATGATGATTTTTCTGATCCTAACAATTTTCGCTGTTTTATATTTGCATTTTTATTGTGTGGTATCGGTGACAATAGATTATTTTCTGACGGTCCTTTATCATTACTATTTTTTGTTACAGAGGTTGTTGTTACCCGCTTAGCAGCTTCTAATTTTGTTTTCGTCTGAAAAAAAAAATTAAAAATATAATTGCCTACTTTTATAAAATTATGGAGTGAACAAAAAAAAAGTCCAACCAGTTTTTCTCTCATAAATGTATAATTTTTTTTATTTATAATTTGTGATATAATAAATGATATAATGAATAACGTACATAATATATACAAGTTTTTCTCCCCTTTACAAGTAAAGTGGAATAGGGGTGCATACAGTCAAATTCGTCGGTGAGGGGAATCACACAGGAAATGAAAGAGCTAAAAGAATTTTTGTTACCAGTTTTCTCTCTAAAATAAAGTCGATGAGCAAGAAAAACAAAACATAAACTGGTTCAGTAATGCGAAATTTTAACAATATGATGTCTCGTTTCTCGGAGGTCATGACCCTTGACCTTCGGCCGCATCTATGCATAAATATCAGTTGAGACGGTAAAAATATTTATACAAAAAAGTAAAAAATACCAGAATGAAATTAATTTGTATTTTTTTAAGTGCAACACGTATATTTTATAGCGTATTCTCATAAAAAGCTTTTCTGATGTCTTTACCTCCAGCTCTTGTCTTTGAATTCGAGCTGCTGTGTCACGTGCTTTACTTGCTACTGTCTGCGAATACAATGAACTTTGGGTTTGTTGAAAAAATGCTGCGTATTTGGTAGGTTTTAAGCCAGGATATGCTTGCCTATAACCACCTAAATGTGACGATTCCCATTTATCTTGAATTATATAAGGTTCAGTAGTTACAGAGGAAAGATCATCATTTGACCTAAGGAAATAAATTTGCAGACTTAAAGAAAATAATTTTAAATACAAAGATTGTTCATACTCTAATTGGTCTTTAATGATGCCTTGCAGTAGTCGTCCACGGACACGCCGTCGATCTTCTTCAAGAATTTTTCTTTTATCGATTCTTGAGATATCAAGCATAACAAATGTATCATATAGTAAACTAGTTTTTACTTCGGAATCAATTAATGTATCACAATGGAAACTTGGCGAGTGATTTACCTAAATAATTGATTAATAGTACTAATCTTAGTAACTGTCACGTAATGAAATTTTAATATATGTAGTAGAAAATGCCAACAGAATAATAAGTATATCTGAATTAATTCGTATTTTAGTATCACTTTTATTTTAATTGTTGTGAGCTTTACTTTGTGGAAATTCATTTTAAATAAATGAAACAAAATTAGTTTGCTAAATCCACTATATTTTATTTTTATGTGTGAACGCGTTTTCAACCATTACGGCCATTAACGAACACTCATGTTGGCTGCAAACGCGTTCATACATAAAAATAAAATATAGTGAATTTAGCAAAGTAATTTTGTTCCATTTACTTTTATTTTATATACTTAATATTATGTTACTTATGAATAAAATTAGTTTTACATATTTTTTTCAAATATAAAGAAAAATGTTTCGTAATTACTTCTAAAACATATGGTTTCAATTTATGGTCAAGTAAGATATCAAAACCTAATAACTCGAAACATGCATATGCTAAGTTATGGGATGGGAAGCAAGCATGATAACTGTGCTTGAGAATAGGCCATGCAGAAATAATTGTTTTCACTATGACTTCATCGATGTTCTCCCAAAGTTCTTGTACATCATAACCCATAGCTACTAAATAACGATTTAAACTTGATATTTTCCTAAAAAAAGAAAAACAAATACTTTAGAAATATTCTTGTAGAAACTTATAATTGTCATAATCCTCCGTATTTCTAAGGTTATAGAATAACTATAAATATTCTTTTCCACCTTTGAATCATTTTTTAAAGGCAACGAAAAAAAGAAGGCTTTTTGTTTGTCTCGAAACTGTTTGTAACTTTGAGGGTGAGATTAATAAGAATTAACAGTACTAGTACAATATGGTAGTTCTGAAAGCTAAATCACCCCCCAGCCTTCACAAATTGAGACTTAAAACATTTTAACTTTCGAAAGAAATAAAAAACTATTTACGAAACGATTTTTAAACTCAAATGCTCAATGAGTAGGTATAGGTCTCTGGGGATGCCATCAATCCAACATTCAAGATATTTTGATCTTGATTGATCATTAACCGAATACCTACTAATGTTTTTCTTCAAAGATCATACACTAAATACTAAAAGCTTTTAAAACTAGCAACAAATATGATCATCTATCATCTATATGAATTTAATGTAAAATTTGAATGAGCTTAGTATGTATACCTGTGTAATCACTCAATTTAAATGCAGTATGAGTGGCATGAATGCTTAAGTTTAATATGATTTTAAAAAAAAAAGTACATACATATTATATTGTAAACTAAAAGACGTTAATAATTTAAGATAATTTTGGAAAATTATTCCTATAATACGTTTTGCTATTTTTCTTATAGTTACCTACTTCTTAACATTAAAATTTTACAGGAATACCTTTTACTTCCGCTTTCATCATTCATATTATAAGTTCTACTATGTTTATTAACAGCATAATTTGTTAAATGCATGAACACATTTGTGGTATTATTTCCAGTTGGTTCTCGATATCTACTTGTGGCGAATCTGTATATAATTTTTTAAATTTAAAATAATGAGTAATTCGTAATTTTTTTATGTAACGAACCTTTACCTAGCTAAGCCTTCATTGTATACGTATACTCGTAAAGGATCACAAGAAGTTATTAGGGTGTATACTCGTAGATCAAATTTATACCCATCTATTAAAAAAGGCTGAAACAAAATCAGTCTTTTGATTATTTCAGTAAATAATATTAAAAATAAAAGTTCGAATATTGTTTAATTAACTAATTGACATTAAAAAAAAAAAAAGTTTCAAATTCAGTCAATTGTGTAGACCTTTGATAAATAAACTTGACATATCATTCGTTCAGTAGGTTTGATATCTTTTAATGAACGGGTTAAGAAAATTCCACGACCTTGGCTGCCAGCATCTGGTTTCAAAATGTAAGTTCTATTTTTTCTTAGACGGTTGTATGCCAAAGCATCACCTAAACTAAAAAAAATCTGTAATAATTTGTAGTAATTTATTGATAATCAATCATATTTACTCCGCAGGAAAGCACCATGTTTTCGGAAAAAAACCATAATCTCTTGGATACAATTTTAACATGCGATTTAAATTTCTTGCTAGTAAATCTTTACGACATATTTCTAACATTCCTGGAAAATGATTTACTCGTTGAAAACGTCGCATATCTTTGGCACGTTCAATAGAAATCGATAAATCAGTCCAATATATATCCCAGTTGTCTGATTCCGAGACTTCACGCATACCAAATTTAGCCGCCGTTCGACGGACTACTTCATATCGACAATTTGTTAAACAAATTGCAACTCTAAAAATTATAATTTGTATAATAATATACTTTGTGTTACCTATTATTGAAAAATATGTAGCTTTGGATTTAAGTGAAATATTTACCGCCTTTTCCTCTTTTTTTTCTTTTGAATACTTTTTTCATTGCCATTGTTAGAAATAAACATTTTCTGTTCATTTGGTTTTGCATTTTGTAATTTTAAATTTTCTTCCTTTTGCAATATTTCCGTATTTGTTTCTGATCTACAGTATTCATCAGAAATTTCCTGAATCTCATTTTCATAATTCGAGGATGATATACTTTCACCCGAATCCGTATAATCTTCAAAATTTTTTATTTTTATAACTGAATTCCCAATCATGACATTTTTAGTCTATTTCTCAATTCCTAAAAAATAAATTTATTACTAAAATAAAATTACTTAAAAATAATTCTTACCATAACAGAACTTGTATACTTTATCCCAAAATTTTGTAATTTAATTTTAATATCTTATTCAGTTGTCAAAATACGCTTTAATTTTTCAATAGCAACATTGTACATATTATACATTGTTTCATAAAATTGAATTAATAAAAAAAAAAGAAGTTAACACATAGGTATAATATAGTATATTACGTAAGTGAGGTTGTAAGCTGCATATTACACACGAGCGAAAAAGTTAATTGTGCGTAATTGCGCGAGTGTGTAATATGCCTTACAACCGAGTTACGTACTATACTTTATCTACGACTAACATGAAATTCACAATAAACGATAAAAATTTGGTACAAATCTACAAATACAATACATTTAAAATTATGTAGTATTTGAAATTTATTAAAAACAAACGTAAACATTCAGTTGCTAAGTAAAATTTTTGTACAGATTATATGTATAATCGAGAAACTAATATGTATATCACTATATAATATATAATATATAGTATAAGAATTAATAAAAGTGTAGTAAACTTTGATATTTTACGTTTATGTACATTGTACATAAGTGTAAAGAGGCATTTTTTGTACAGTTGGATATATATGGCTGTATGCAAAACGTAGCTTACTTAGATAGTATTTTGTACAATAAACAAGCAATTTCATGGTAGTCATAAATAAAATACTTAAAGTTTAATAAGATGGCTGCTTTAATGATTGTTATAATAACATAAATTGTTTAAATCCACGTTTTATAAACGCTATATTATAAAATATATAAAAAAAGCGAAAATCTAGGAAAAATTGGAATACACAGTAACAATCTTTTAGTATCCACTTAAAAGCTAAATAATATATAAAACAGCAAGAACGGCAAAAACACTAAAACAGATATCCTTGTGGCAAAAATTTATAAAAATGTTATTCATCTCTACTTATATACGATAAAAAACGAAAATCTTGATTTTATTAGATTAAATATAAAGTGAAAATCATACAGACTCCAGTATAATTCTAATACTGTTTTTTTTTTATAATAGTAACAACTCAATTATTTCATTTAATTGTGATCAATTTGTGAGTATACATTCTATCACCGTATTTACTTACGAATAACTACGCAGAGATAAATTCTTTGAATAATTTGTTTCTACTCAACCTATTCTCTAAATATTATTTATTTTATTATAATATTATTATTTAAAAGAGACTAAATATTAAATAACTCACTCACTTAACAATGTCTAGTTTACCTTGACGACATAATCGTATTCGTTCAAGATTTTGACGAACACCTAACAAAACTAAGAAATGTATTTAGTAGGCTTAAAAAAATAAATTTAAAACTAAAATTTTAAAAAATGTTTGGTCGAATTGGTAAAATATCTGGGACACATTGTAAGCAAGTACTGATACGTACACAGACTCTGAAAAACCATCAATTGCCAAAACATATTCCATTCTGAAGTACATTAAAGAAATCCAACGATTTTTAGGATCATTTGATATGCTTAGATAAAAATTAATTGAGGCTCCTCTTTTAGCACACATAGATGATCTCGAGAAACTAATAACTTATGGACGCCAAACAAAATTATACAATAAGAGAATTAACATGTTTAGCAATTGTATATGGTATCAAATAATTCAGGTGCTATCTTTACGGTAGAAAGTTCACTTCGTCGTGCGAACGATCATCGTGTCTTAAAAAATGGCTTTAACACTAAAAGATCCAACTTCTAGTTTCTAGATTAGTTCGATAAGCCCTACTTTTAAACTAATACAGTTCTGATGTACAGTATAGACCTGGAAAACTCCAAACAAAATGACAATTCCTTGAAAATCGTCTTAAAATCCTTAAAAGAAAACCCTAATTTCTCAGAATATTTCTTAGATGATAACAACATAATATACACTACTTGCTCAAAAGTATTTGGTCACTTACAAAAAAGGCATTTTGTAAAAGTTTGAATAAATGAAACGACTTCGTAGTAATTGTAATTATTTATTAGCAATTATTTGAACTTATATACACCCTGTCTTTATAAATATAAATACAAACAACGACACTAATGAAATGGTTTTAATAGATGTATTGTTTATGGTATAAAGAAATATGAAGGTGGCCAAATACTTTTGAGCGGTAGTGTACATAAGTGGTATAAGAATCGAACTAAAAATGAACATCACGACAAATTGTTAGTACCTGTGTCACTTAAAACTAAATTTTATAAAACTAAACAATAGACGAAAAACAGTAAATAATCGACGACCAGCTCACTGCAAAATTTACCTTTAATTAATATAGAAACCCCTTGAAATAGTCAATACAGACAGTGTCAGCCCTCTTCCACTAACAAAAAAATACAGGAATAGATATTTATTAATATTTTAAGATTATTCCACAAAATCTGTTGGGGCAATACCCTTAAAAGATCAAAAAGCAGAGACTATATTATAGCAAAAGCATTCGTGACACAGATTTGTAGACACGGAATTCCACGTAAATTCTTAAATGACAAGCACAAATTTTACTTTGGGCATTATGGAAAATATTTGTAAAGAATTAAAAACTAACATAATTCAAACCATAATCTATAATTCTAAATACAATGGTATGGTGGAAACTGGGATGAAATCTTGCCATACGTACTATTTGCATATATCGTACTTCCGTACATATTTTAACCGATGGAGCTCCATTTTTCCTTATGCATGGACAAGATGCAAAATTATTTCTGTAAATATTATCTGTTACATATCTAAAATTTTATCTAGATAATGGTTAAATTATCCGTTATCTTTATCTTTATTTTAAATTATGGTACCTATTATTTGTTATCTAAATAATAAAATTCGATATTTTGCCCAACACTGATTATATATGTAAGTGATCACATGAATATTAACGTATGTCTAAATACGAACAAAAGTTCGCCTTACGTTGATAATGTTCACAAGCACATCGACAATACTAAAATTAATATATTTTCCTTCATTCATAGTTTTCAATAATTTTTTAATAACTAAATAATAAAGGAGCTCTAAAAATTAATTCAGCTTCATTAGTAGTTTTTAAATGTTCTAATTCAAATCAGAGGATTTTGGTTTTTCAAATTTCTTGCATTAAAAAAAGAACAAAGGTCATGTTTATTTGAACACTTTTTTGTAGACACGGGCATAACACGTGTGCATAACAAGATCATTTTATAGACCTAGCATTCAAAAGCAAAATCTTATCTGTCGTGCCTAGAATCCTGATTCACTTTTAGTAAGTTATACTTCCCTCTGTCTACCTGGTGTCGTACGAATAACCATTCAGAAGAAAAAATGAAACTAAATAAAAAATACTGTTGAAATATATTTAATAAATAATTTAAATACATATGTACACTGTACAGGTCTACAGGTATGTAAATTACAGTATTAAGTGACTTTTCATAAATATGGTTCTGAATAATATTTAATTGTATTAATTGTACTACTCTGTTTATCTACAGTTGACGATTTAACTTTACTTCGTAATTTAACATCTTTTGGTTTTAATATGCTTCTATGACTATTTAATATTTTATTTGAAGTTAATATTGATTTTGAACTAAGTCCTGTACATTCTAAGAAATGTTCATAATTTTCTTGATAATTTCCAGCCGAATGTAAATTTTCTTCAGATTTGCTGTTAACCTTAGCAGCAATAGTTGATGTTTTAATATGTGATGCTAGCATAAAAGGATTTTTTTGTCCTAATACACTAACAGTATCTTTCATTTTTATAGTATTTTTCGTAAAGGACGATATCCCATCCATTTTTTTATTTGATGGAGATAATTTTTTTGCATTTATTACATTCGATATCAAATTATCTTCATTGTTCTCTGTTTTACACTGAGATTCAATATTATATTCTTCCGTTATTTCACAGTCATCTAAATTAAATTCTTCAAAATTCTGTCTTAAATCAAATTTCTCAATGTTTAAAGGAACTTCAAACCTGTGCTTTTGCGTAACGGGTTCTCTTTTGTTACAGTTTTGATTGATATTAATATTCGTAAACAAATTTATGTTATATGATGATTTATTTATTAACTGAGAACATTTAACACTAGGATTCACTTTATTTAAATGTGTAATAACTGGCTGATTTGAAAACTTCGTTATTAAATTAGGAACCGTAGAATTCAATACGACAGAAACTTTTGGTGACTCCATAGACTCATAAAAAGTTTTATTTTTAAATAATTGTGAACTACTTTTAATGTAATTATCCTGAGATATCTCCAAATCTTCCGTTTTATTTTCACTATCTTCTGACTCACTAGGTATAATAATTTCAGAAACTTGAGGTAATTTTGGAATTTCAACTGTATCTTTCTTTTTATTAGTACTTTTCACTTTAGTTAAACTTATTTCATGATTTTTTTCTACTGGAGTTGATATACTATTTTCAACAATACTTTTCATGCAAGTAATATCTGGTTCTGTACTATTAGAACCAGCTATATTTAGTTCTGATATAGAACAATAATCTGGTTCTAAATTTCCAGGATTATTCGCTTTTCCAATAGAAATAGCCTCGTTTCTCAAAAGATGGCGAATTCTATGCTTTGATAATAAATTTGCAGGTTTTGGAGGTAAAGCTGGTGGTGTTTTCATAAATTTAGATTTATTTAACGCGGTTGGCAAATGAGACATATTTTCAGTTGATTTTTTTTCCATATCTACATAATAATAGTTATTTACATTTTTATCGCTATCCTTGTTGAAATTATGACCAACATACAACTGCTGAACTTTTACATCATTGGGATGTAGCTCCATTTCCATTTTTCTATTCGCTGTATTCAAAATATGACTGATTTGATTATTTGAAACTTGTTCATAATCGTTGCTATAAATGCTTTGTGGTATTTCATAAACGTTACTATTATTTACAATTGGAGTTTCATAGTAATCATTATCCGAATTACTATTACTAGTTTTCGGTTCAGTTTTTGTACTTACTGGATCATTATTAGGTAACAGATCAATATCACATCTACTTTTTTGATCCGTAAATTTTACTTGCTTTGACAATTTTGCCTCTGATAATATTGGACTCTTAGGTGGTGAATGAATAGAATCATTAATATTTTGAAGTAAAATTTGATTCATACATTCCAAAACTGGATTGTTTTTGTAAACATCAGTTTGTTGATCCTCTTCTTGATCACTGGCACTGGCGTACCAGCGATCATTTACTTCGTCTAAGTTGTTGGAGTTATCAAATGCAAATGATTTATTACAATTTGTTATATTATTTTGACAGTTACCATCCTCTAACAGGAGTTTACTTTTACAATTTTTTTTATCAGTTTCCTCGTAAATCGTGGTCTCTGATTCACTTTTCGTGCTAGAAAAATAACTGAAATTACCATTAGGTTCATAACTCCCGCGAATATCACCTACAGAGTAACAGTTTGTACTGGTTGCGGAACCACCATCTGATAAAGTATTTATATAAAATTCATTCTGCTCAGAACATTTTTTTGATAAGTCTAATGTTTTACGATTTTCCGCAAAGATATTGTTTATACGATTGGAAACACTAGAGATATTATCCATTAATGAATCGGCCATATTATTATCTTTATCTTGTATATCTTCGTCTCTCGAACTACTATCACAATCGAATTTTTCTATATTGTGTTTAAAATCAGCTTTTATTTTTCCATGATTCTCGTAACAGTCAATATCATTTATTACATCTCTATCATTAAATATATCTATGGTGCCGATTTCTTCACTTGAGGTAGAAACGTGATCATATTTGTGATTTGTTTCATAACATTCTGAATTACTGTCAGTTTCTTTATGATCATTTGGAGAAACAGCTCTAAAATTTGAAATTAATCCTGAATTATAATGAGCATTTTCGTTTAATGATGAACTCTTATAATTATTACAATACTGATCGTGAAGTGATTTCAGTTTTTTAATCTGAAGTTGTTGGTAATAGATAATATTATCTTTTTGTCGTAATTGTTGAAGAATATATTTTTGTTCTTTGATTAATCGTGATTCAAATAATAACAAAGCTCTTAATACTTTTGTAAGTTGTTGTTTTCGTAGTTGACGTTCAGAATAAATTTGAATTTCTTTTGACTGTAACTTTTTACTAAATTTTGTTACAAGTTCATGGCATCGTTGCGTTTGTTGGTGTAAAGCATTTTGTACTCCTTCTAATTCTAGCCGTATCGACAGTAATTCAGCTTCCAACTGAAAGTTAAAAATAAAAAATTTATTGTAAAAAAAAAATTTTAAATAAAAATTACAAAAAATAAGTAGATAGATAAATAAATAAACAAATAAATAAATAAAAATATAATAAAAGAATAAAATCTTTTTTAGTCATAACTATTTACAATTTATGTATTTTCACTGATTGGATTGTTCATTTGTGATTAATGATTATCTTTATAATAGATTTATTTACAATTTATTTAAATATTAGTTATTTACAGTTTATTAACGTATTTTACAAAAAGTATGATTAATATTTTAGGAAATTACTATGGTACTAACTACTCTGAGTAAAAAGTTTGTATCACACACTGAGTACTAAATCGAACATATTAACATATGTTTCCTATAAAGATACCATCGACATTAAATTGTGAAGTTATGACTCCATTTTATTAAACCCAACTTGTAACCACGGAGACTTGTTTATAAACATTAGATAAACCATTACATTAATGGTTTGACCACCATTAAAGTAATCACATCAGTCAATTTTTTTGTTTCAATTTCTTAATGTATTTGTAATACACAGTATTCTCTCTAGTCGATTCTCTCCTCAATGGTATCACATATTATAAGCAGTAATAAGGGTAATAAGCATGCTTATAAAACATTCAATACCCCGTTTTCGTTGATTAAAGAGATACAGTCTTTTGAATTTAATTTGAAATTATGGCGTATATATTACCAAAATCATTTAAAGAGATAACAAACATTTTTATTTCAGAATAGAATGTAAAGTTGTAATCCCTCTCTGTCTAGTAAGGCATCCAACCGTCCCGGATTCTGCGGGACAGTCCCGGAAAAGCAGCTGCTGTCCCGCATTGAAATTTTTGTTAAAATAGTCCCGGAATGAATTTAATGCGTCCCAAAAGTCCCGCATTCAGTAGATTAGAAATAATAAAAATATTTAATTGACAAGTAAAGGTCTCGAGGCCGGACCTATCGATTATGATGAAATTTGAATATATTGTAGAAGTGTTTCTCAATTTTTCTTCAGTCACGACCCGGTAAAATCTCGGATTATTTTGTGCGGGCCGGTCACACTTTACATATCTACACTTCCTTAAGCATTATAGAAATATTTAAAAGCCTTTCTTTAATTTCAAATATTATTATTGTATCCCGGAATCATTTCCGTCATTACTTATTACTAGAATAACATTTGGTCGTGTAATATGAAATGTCGTTTTCCGACCACTTCATCTACCATGTGATTCAGATACATACCGACATTTTCTTAAGCATTAGAGAAATATTTAAAAACCGTTCTTTAATTTTAACTAGTATTATTGTATCTTGGTATCATTTCGCCACTAGTTGATATAACACTAGGTCGTGTTATATGATTTGTCGTTTTTCGACCATTTGGTTGGCTGTATGATTCCGCCAAGTTAGTCCCGCTATTTTCTTTTTTTTAGACAAAAAAAAAGTTGTGTCATATTGTGATCCGATCTCGGGACCTTTATTTGTCAGTGTTTTGTAATTCTTTTTTTTTTTATTTTTGATCATCAGTTGTATTTTTAAAAAGAAATATTTTGGAATTTTTCAAAATATCACACGAGTAAAGATAAAGTCCAAAATTATTATATTGTCCCGTATATTGACAAACAGTTACATTGTATTGGATATTTAAAAAATTTTTTCTTAATTTTTATAATTTTAAATTGTTCGGAATTGCAAAAAATAGTATATACGCCACCGGACTAGTGTTTTTTTATCCCCCGTGTGAATTGTTGCCAGAGCACAATTTGGCAACAAACTTCATACTCGGGATTAAAACTCACACTTTAGTCACTTGGTGTATAACATACTATTGATTTTATTTTATGTTACTTGGCTATTTTTAAATATTCAAAATTATTGTTGATTAAAAACATGAAAAATATTGTTTTATTTATATAAAAATTTTATTTACAAATATACATCCTATTGGAAACACAGTCTTAATTATTTCGTTAACGTATCTGGTCATTCCCGCCAAATTTTACATAAATAACAACACATTTTACACAAAAAAATAAAAAAACAAAAAACTTTAAAATAAGCCTGCGACTTATAGCAGAGCATCAATAATTATTATTCTTTATAAGTAATATATTTTTAATTTTTCTTAAGTTTATCAATTTTGCGACAAACATGTATCTGTATAAGGCTAGATTCAATCGGGCTCATTGTTATTTACGATTTGCTAAAACAAACAAAATTAATCAAATAATTTATCTCTTTAAGTGTTTTTGGCATGCAGTAATACAAAATTTTTGAGTCAGGTGCAGCTTTTCATTCAATCAATAATATTGGTAAATCCATCTTTAACGCAATAGAGACAATCGATTCATATAAAAAAATTGATGTTTATCGACTAAATTGCGGAGAAGACAACTCATCTTACGTTGATCAGTCAGGAAGATCTTTTAAAATTAAATAAAGGGAACATATTATCTGTCAAAAGCATACATCTAACGTTGAATTTCACCTCTTAGAAAAAGGACATTTTGTTAAACTAGATTACAAATTCCAGATTCTTCATTTTTGTGAAAAAGGACAAAAATTAAATATACTGAAAGCTTTTGATATAAACAAATTAAATCATAATCCTGACGTAATAGTTTTGAACAACCCTTAAAAATAAATCTCCCCTTCTGAACCTATTTAAGTAGAAAATTTTCCAAATTATGTGCACTACAATATCCCTTCAGTTAAAGTATTTTCTTAATTTGTAATAATAGCTTAAATAGCTATTAGCCCGAAATAAATAGCTTAAAGAGTCTTGGCCAAATTTTATTCAAATAGTATCGAGATTGGATAAAAATGAGCTTGAAGTAAAAATTGTCTCCAGAACCCTGAGCCCAAAAAAGATCTCAAATAAAAAACTACATGAATCTTGACTGAAATATGCTCAAATACTTTTGAAAGCACGAGGGAAAAAAGGTGAACTTAAAATTGTCTTCCATGGACCATGACCCGTGGTCTCAGGAGAAACCCAAAATTGAAGAACTGCCACAAGTATCAATATGGATGCTGACACAAAGCGCAAAGGTCTTAAGGTATGAAAGAAAATTCCATATGCTATTGAAGTATGAATAATGGTTACTTTAAAGCTGTTTGGCGAGCGAAGCGAAGCATAAAAAACAACTGACTTTGTGCAGAATTTTTATCTGATTTAAAAGTAATTGGACTTATTTCTTGATCAAATTTTACTAATTTATGATTTCTTCATGTCCGTCCGTCTATCACATCGTCATAGTTATCACATATGTAAACTTACAAACATGAAATTTTGCATATACATCCAAAGTTAGAAATCTCAGTTAATAAATGAAAAAAAAATCATGCAGAAAGCATGTTATGTGTTTATTATATTCATTGATGTAACAAACAATATTTTTTTCTTGGGTCGCTAACTTTAAAAGATATAGGCATCTAAATTATAATTTAATTGAACATCATAATAACGACCTACTGGAGAACTCCTACTTAATGCGTGTCCGACACGCACTTGACGATTTTCTTGTCCATAATTCATTGTTGATGATTCGTATAGCTTATAAAGTATTCTAGCGACTGACGATTAGTTACCTATATTACTTCAACTGTGTTGAAAACAAAAAGAAAGATGAGAAGAATTTGTAACTTACTATTATAGCCTTAAAGAAGTTATCTATATTACACCTAAACTCCTCTCCTTTCAGTTTATGATAAAAAAATTGAAACCAGTTTTAACAAACTATCCAGAAAAGATCATCTCTACCAAATTAGAAAAATCACGCTAGCGTGATCGCGAATAACAGCTACTAATACACAAGTGGGTTCAAAGAAAGTGCTAAGGGTTAATAAAATTTCCAAATTATCTGTTACTTTCTTCCCTAATACTATGTAATGTATAATTAAACAACATTAAAAAAAGAAAAAAAAAACTAGTAATTTCACTATAATAATTTATTTGAATACCAAAGGGTAAATAGTTTTAATTGTATCTGTACTAGAAATTCACAAAAATGCATGATTATGCTGCGAAAAATAATTTTTTTGGCTGTTGATCACTTGCGCGCCGCGGTCAACCGACCCCATGCTGGTGGCTAGGAGAACCATTTGGGTCACAGGACACTTGCGCGCAAAAAAATATCCACCTGTTTTTTATTTTCAATAATTATATACTTGCATTATATTTCAACTTATTATATTTGAAATATTATATATATATATATATATATATATATATATATATATATATATATATATATATATATCAATATTTAAATATTATGTTTAACTTTATATCCCTTTAGTATATATTTTGTAATACGTACGTCGCGGCTCTAGAATTTTTAAAAGATTATTGTAATATAGTTAGCTTGTTTCTCTAACTAAAATAAATTATTCAAAATATCCTTTCTACCTAAACCTAGGTAATTAAAGCATAATAAAAATTTGTGGATTTTTCAACTAAATGTTTTATTTAGAAGTAAAGTTAAATAAAAGCTTGTAAAAAGTATGACTATAACATGGGCGTGCATGTTACCGACTAGGCCTACCCTAGTCGGATAGTTTCATTTTTTTTTAAAAAAAAAAAAGAACTTCTTAAATTTGATTAACGCTATTAGATGTACTCAAAAAGCCTTCTAACTCAGTACAAATATTTTAAAATTGTATTTATAAGGTAATTAAAAGTGTCGGATATTGGTCGGAAAAAACGGAATATACATAGACGTATACACAACATATCGCGCGTTTTCTGTCTCAACCTCGTATCTGAAAAATCCCAATTTTTGGACACACAAACAAAACGTATTTAAATCTGTATCTTCATCACTATGAACTTAAGATTTATGCTAATTACACCCATTGATGTTGGCTACCTATATATATAAATATATATAGATAAGTATATGTATAAATACAGTATTTAATATGATTTTTGTGTGTCCTAAAATATGTAGTTTTTGATATACGAGGTTGAGACAGAAAACGCGCGATATGTAAAATATTATTATTAGTAGGTATGGGGCCACTTGGCAACGAAGTGTAATTGCCTATATTCAGGGACAAGTAAGAACATTGTCTATATTGCGTAGTTCAGAAAAATGAATGAAGAGTGGTACACAACATACACATGTAACATTTGCATCGTTCATTGTAAAAGTAAAATCATTTTAGTGGTGTTTTTAACAAAACATTAAAATTCCTTAAGAATTTGTGATTTTTCTTTTTGGAACGCACAAATATGGTTATTTTCAACTGCTGACTACAGGGGCGTAACTAGATTCATTGCGCCCTGGAGCAACCCAATCCACACGCTGATTTTGTTTCGTTGAAGACGTATTCAAATCGTTGTTAATACTTGGAACTTTCTTTTAACATTTTCCTTTTTTATTATTATTTGCGTTTTATGATTCATTTTGTATAAACTGTAAAAAATTGTTCAGTTCGGTTTTTTCCGACCCATGTCCGCACTCTAGTAATTTATATGTCTTAAAAAGAATTAAATGATAAAGTTTATAAGTTCTGGATATTCATAACTTCAATATCATTGTCTTTAACACAATGACGATCATGAATAATTATGACGAAATGACCAACTGATACACTATTTTGACAACTAATACACTATATGGAATTATTGACGTGGTACAGCGTAGTGTCGCAGTTAATCAGGTTTCACTTGACGTTTTACAGTGTCAATGACCGCCAGCCGGTTAGAATCTTGAACGGTATGTGGGGCTCAAGCCCCTACTTGCCTATATTGATCGACGCTCATCTATAACATTACTTTTATTTATGTATTTATGTTAAAGTCGGTATCCTTTCAACTTAATTGCAACTTTGCAAAATTTTTGGAATTCCCAACCAATAGTTCTTTTGTTTGCTTTAAAAAAGACGATCCCGTAAGGCGTAATAACTTTGCTGCACTCTTAGAAACACAAAAATTGTCTTGTAAAAATTATAGGGCCATGTGCATAAACTAGTCTTAAACGTAGCTCCTTGTCAATCTTTGAGCGGCTATCGATCCTTTATCTTTTTAGCCAATTTCCAGAATGGAATTCAGCTATTACAACCACTGTCATGACGAGACTTGAGCCCAGGACTATGGCAGAAATTTTTTTTAGGTCCCTAGAAACCAATAATATATTCACTAAAATTTATATACAAGGTGGTCCAGAATTATGTACCGTAATTGGTAGAGCTCGTAGTACGTTCAAAAATAATGGTACCTTTTCATGTACACTTTTTCAAAACTCAATAATAAGGGAGATACAACTCTGTAAAGGGGTGAAACAAAAACCATTATTTCTTAAATATTTTCCAAACGCTTTTGAATAACGGATTGATATTTTAGGGGTATTTTTTTGTGATAAAAAGATTAAATTTATGTCAACACTGCGTATTTGGAAAATATACCCGTATTCAGAGCTCAATGTATCTGAACTCGGGTATACATTCAATGTTTAAAAGCATAGTTCGATACTTGAAAATATACCCATTAAAAGCGCTGAGCTCGGGTATATTTTCAAACTCAATATTTAATAAGAATAGTATGAAAAACATACCCACTTTCAATATATTGGTAAACAGATGGTTCAATCAAGTAGTTAAGGGAAAACAGCACTGTGACGCCGCAAAAAATTGACAATTTTAGGGAATTTTTTTTGCAAATGTGAGTGAATACCTATATGAGGGTCGAATTAAAAAAACTTTAATGAGTATCCATTTGTTCATATAAAATTGTATAGAATAATATTAAATATTTGCAAACTTAATAATGCAAATGCACCTAAAAAAATTGCAAATTATACCAACGATATTGCAATGATGAATCATTTCAAATTAAAAGAAGAAAAAAAATTATCAAAGTACATAATTGTAGCTATCGTTATGCATAGGTTTTCTTTTACATTTTTTTCATAAAATAGCAACGGATTCAAAAATTTTTCGTTTTGTTTTGTTTTGTTTTCGTTGAATTTTGGTCTAAAATTTTCACAGTATATTCTCAATATGTTGTACTTTCCAATTAAACAAAAAAAAAAAAAAATTTCGATTTTTTCAATCCAAGTTACCAGACTACTACCTTAATTGCATCAAATATTGTTCAGCAGATTCGAATTCAAATAATATTGTCCATATTCATTCGCTTTTGTAAAACAACCCTTCTAAATCTGTTTTATTAATCATTATTTAATTATAAACAAATTTTGCACGTTTAACTCACACGCTAACAATTAAGAATTAAGCTAAGAAGAAGCTAAAAATTATTTCAAAAAATTGTAACGGTTTCTTTTATTTGCAACAAAGTAAGTCTTGTTTTAAATCATATGTGGATATTTTTTTTATGAAGATCGAGTATAAATTACAGTTAAAATAAGTTTGAAACTATACCTTATTAGTAACTGTATAAGATTACACTAATTTATTGTCGGGTATATTCAAATTCTCATAGTAGTATTCTTGTACTTGAAAATATACCCGATTTTGGCTCTGAAATGAGGTATATTTTAAAGTGTCATTTTGTTAGCTTCTGTTTTGTAAATCATACCCGATCCTAGATCGGTCAGTGACGTTATAAGCTCTGACTTCGGGTATATTTTCAAAATACGCGTCAACACTTATTCCACCACTCATGACTAAGGGGTGGTTTTGGGTGGTAGGTGTGAGTTATCACGTCTTTTCTTTTTTAAATTGCAGTTATTTAAACAAAATCCCTGATAATATAATTCCTCAGACAATTTCACGCAAAAAAGGTATACTTGTTACATTTCGATACATATTACCGTTTTCGAGTAATTTAAAGTAGAAGTATCTATTTCCAAATTATCCTCTAATCATAAGTGATCGAATAATCGATACCATAAATTTAATTATCTTAATGTTCATACGTGCCCCTAGAATATGAATCCAGTAATCAAAAGCGCCTAAAAAATTTTAAAAAAAAAGAAGTCAGTTTCGTTCCACCCCTCTACATTTTACCCCTCTGCTTTATCACCCTTATTATTGAGTTTTGGAAAAAAGTGTAGATGAAAAGGTACCATTATTTTTGAACATACTATCAGCTCCAGCAATTACGGTACATAATTCTGGTGTGTGTGTGTGTGTGTGTGCCTGCACGATAACTCTCGAACGAAATGTCCTACTCTTACAAAATTTAGTGAAAATGTTGGAAGTCCCAAACCGCTGGACAAGTTCGTTAGCCAGACACGTCCGATGCCCGGAACATGGTTTTTGGGGCACTTTTCGTGAAAAAATTAGTTTTTTGCCAGAATTTCCTCTTATTCAAAAAGTTTCCAAGAAAAACTAATTTTTATTATACTCAGAAATTTTTATTCTATTATACCAAATAATGAAAATGTCAATAATAAACAAATATGGAATACCATAAAGTAACGCTCAAATCTATTAATATTATAATGAAAATGTCATTAAACATGCAGATTATTTAGTTGATAATTATATATCTAAAGACTCTACTTTCAATCCATTATTGTGGGCTTCGTGTTCAAGTATATAACAGAACGGACGACAAACGCATGTGAATCTTTTCATATAAGTTTAATTCTAATTTTTATACTACCCATCCAGATATTTTCAAATTTGTTGATGTACTCAAAGATATACAATTGATACATACCTATATAAAATTAAATAGTGTCCATATTCCCATAAAATGTAAAAATTTAAACTATAGGGAACGTTTAAAATATATTAGTAATTAGCAGGGCTGGGAACTATTTAAAATGATTTCATTTTAAATATGTATTTAAAATACAAAATGGCATTTTGTATTTTAAATTAGTCCGGTCAAACCATTTTCCATTTTGTATTTAAAATGCAAATTTGAATCCACTTTACATTTAAAATGACAATGCATGTATAGGTACTCAAATTTATGTGTATACAATATTAATTATAGAACTTGAATTAAACTGACTTGAAGTCTAACAAATTGTAAGTCAAATGTAAGTCGATTTAATTGACTCAAATTTTTTATAACTTGATTTGCAATGTCACTTGAGTTAAATTTGTTACTAGAGTTGCAGTTCTCTTAAGTCAGACTTTTCTGATTCAAGTTGTGTACTATCTTTAAGACACGTCGATAAGAAATGTTTTTGTATTTCAAGTAGATGATTTTCATAATTTTATTTAGAAGTTGCGGTCGTAGCGTAGTCAAGGCAGGGCCGTAACTAGGTCTTCAGGGGCCCCGAGGCAGAAAGTATATTCGGGGCCCCTACGCGCCCCGGGCAAAACAAAAAATTCCGTCCCCCGGTAAAAAAAAGCGGCGACTTTTTTTTTTGCTTGTTTGCTGCCCAAATTTTACAGAAATACCGCCCTTAAAATTTGCTAAGAAATTTAGAAATTTGGAATTTCTTGTATTCTCTTGGGAGCCCTCTTGTATTCCTTGGGGGACCCTTTGGCTGGGGGCCCCGGGGCAATGCCCCGGCTGTCTCAGCCTAGTTCAGTCAAAGTCTGAATATGTCAAGGCCGAATTAAATTTTACAATATTTTTAAGTAACAATATTTGAAGAGTTAAGTGTCATTTTCATATCATGCAAACTTTACAAAATTTTTTCAAAAAACTGCTTTTACTTAATTTCAGTGCGTTTAATATTTTCTTCACTTTTTTTTTAAATTAATATAAATAAATAATGATAAAAAATTTATAGAATAAATTTAAAGTAAAAAGATTTTGCATTTTATAATCCATTTTAAATAACTATTTTCCATTTTCAATTTTAAATATGTTCAGCAAAACCATTTTCCATTTTATTTTTTAAATGCATTTTTGAAAATCATTTTCTATTTTGACCTATGAAATTAGGACTACCTGAATATTTTTTGTCCGCGGCGCGCAAGTGACCCATGCCCAATTATTTTTACCAAGATATAAAAAATATGAAATTGATTTAACGCATTATTTTATTTTTTATAATTTTTCTCGTGATTGAATGTAAATAATAATGATAGGAAAAATAATTAAGTATTTTTGGAAAAATGTTAACGAAAAATATCTGGTTGTTTCTAAAAATAATCACAAAACTAGTAAAACTACTCACTAAAAAAAAATTCAAAAATATAATTTGGATTTTTAATATCTTATAAAAAACCATATAAGATTAAGGAACTGATTTCATGAGTAAATTAGACACTGCATTTTTCGAGCTATAACATTATGTCAACGAAAGAGCAAAATTATTTTAATTTGTTAAGAGAGTAAATCAATTATTACTTAATAACAAAAACCACACCCTACATTATCAGAAATCCCCAGAAAGTTAATTAACCCACTATGATTCAACATAAGCTTAAATATATGTAGCTAAACGTCATATTTATAGGCAGTTTACCAAAAGAATTTGAGATGGTAATGAGGTATCTTTCCTCATACTTTTCACGGTATGAATTTTATTAATACCTTGACGTCATAAGACGTCAAGTGAAACCTTTAACTCACACACTACGTCGTACGACGTCAACAGTTCCATATTAAGTGTATTAGCTGTCAAAATAGTGTATCAGTTCATCAGTTGGGGTGGGGTACAATGGACCCGTATTTGGTGGCCTACGTGCTACGGGAGCTTTGAATCCCGACCCACGTACAGCATTCACTCATCAGTGTTCATTTTGATCACAAACATTCGTAACTTCGTAAGCATTCTACACTGTGCGGCGCGTTGTTCTAGATGCACTTAAGGTAACTATTCCTGTTTCATAATACTAGATTAAAAAACAAAACAAAAATTAAAAAAAAAAAATGGTTATAACGTAAAAGCCCCCATTACGTAGTACTATTATTAGGTATTTCATTAAACTGGCTTATAAAAATTAATAAGTAAATGAAACACCTTTTTTTTCTTAATAAGCATGAAACAAAGTTTTTTTTAATCCAATGAATATGTTTTTAAAAAAATATAACCCAAAAATTTTGATTTATTAATTTTTTCTTTTATAAAATGTTGACACGTATAAAAAAACGGGCAGAATATATTAATACCTTTAAAAAATCAACACATTGACACCTAAAAAAGAACACGTATGTAACCTACATGAGATACATCACATACATCTTCTGCTATCGAATATTTAAACCATTCTGTATTTCCTACTTTGACATTCTATGTATTACTAGATGTCACTCTATGTCATAGAGTATCATAGAGTGACATCTAGTAATACATAGAATGTCAAAGTAGGAAATACAGAATGGTTTAAATATTCGATAAAATAAACCACCAAAATACTGTATTTTGTTTCGCCATCTATGTATTTTGTAAAGTTCTAATCAATTTTAAACAACTTATCAAAATGGCGACAATTTTTCATTATTAATAAAATTTTGCAACTTCAAATCAATATTTTTTTATTTACCAATTGATGATACGCTCCGAAATAAAAAAAAAAAAAAAATTAAAAATTTTACGATTTTAAAGCAGTAAGTAAATATTTTAGACTCAAAAAGAAATTAAAACTATTTATAATATAAATTTTTAGTTATTTTACGTACATGCTTTAAGTTACAACCAAAGGTTATATCTGTACTGAATAGAAATACACATATATATACTCCTCAAAACAAAATAAGGGCCACTTGAAAGTTTGTATTTTAAAACTGATTTATGTCGATCCACGTGAAAATAACTTTTCTAAATGACCGTTGTTATAATATTAAGTGGTTGAGTAAATGATAACAGTTAGGTTTAAGTGATATTATTGTTGAGGGAAAGATTTAAACGTTTTTTTGTCTCGCACAGCGTCAAGTGGTCAGTTTTACTTATTTTTTTGAATTTGATTTTAAATCAGTTTGCGCTAGATTATTGATTGCTGAGGTTGTTTTTTGAAGTTTGGCGTGTTATTCAATCATTTATTTTTACAATGCCGAGAATTCGACACCATATGGACGAAGCTACTGCTACCAGAGCCGTAACGATGATTGAGAGTGGTCAATCTCAACGTTCCGTGGCTCTGCAGTTGGGTTGTTCACGAAGGGCTATTCAAAATGTTTGGAATCGGTATCAGCAGACCGGTAGTGTAACCTGGGGCCGTGGCTCAGGAAGAGTTCGTGCTACCACTGCCCGTGAAGACCATTACATTCGACTGTGTGCACGACGTGAGCCGACTGTTACCGCAGGTACTCTACAAAATCGCTTACATCGATCTACTGGTACTGTTGTCAGTAATCAGACCATACGAAATCGTTTGCATGAAGACCAACAACGTTCAAGAAGACCAGTAATCCGTACCAAACTGACCGGAGCGCATCGTGCAAACCGTTTAAGATTTGCACGTGAACACCTTGAATGGGGCTTGGAGGAATGGCGTCACGTACTCCTCACGGATGAGTGCAAGGTGAAGTTTTTTAGTGATGATCGACGTGTAAGAGTGTGGAGAAGAAGTGGGGAAAGGTTTTCTGATCGTCACATTCATGAACGCGACAGATTTGGCGGTCCTAATGTCATGGTCTGGGGTGTAATTAGTTTGCAAGGCAAAACTGAGCTTGTTTTCCTGAACGAGGGTACTGTAACGGCTCAAAGTTACATCGAACAGGTTGTCAGACCCCATGTGATCCCCTTTGCACAACGAGCGGCCGACGGATTTATCCTGATGCAGGATAATTCCCGCGCGCATACCGCTCGAGCGACGACAACTGTCCTTTGGGAGGCTAATATACAGGTTTTACCGTGGCCTGAAAATAGCCCTGACTTGAACCCAATAGAACATCTTTGGGATCAATTAAAACGGCGAGTCAGAGCAGCCGGAGAGGATGTGCACACCCAACAACAACTGATTGATGTCTTGAGAAGATGTTGGGAGGAGATTCCTGATGAAACCGTTAGGCATCTTATTGAAAGCATGCCGAGGAGGCTTCAAGAATGTGTTTTAAAAAGGGGAGGGCATACTCGATATTAAATCACCGAAAAGTTGCATAATGTGTGCTTTTACTCAAAGCGTAAACGTTTGTTGATGACTGTAAAAATGACTATAAAAATGATAAAATCCTAAAAAAATGTAATTATGGATTAATTTTTTATTAATCTTATTAAAATTAATTTTATTTAGTAAAAAATTAGTCCCTTAATTAAATGTAAGCATACCTTATACTGTAACTTATATAAAAATAAACTTATGCAGCAAAACATGAGTGGCCCTTATTTTGTTTTGAGTAGTATATATAAATAATATTTAAACCAAATATAAAGGTGGTTTAGCTCTTATAATCTCTTAACTGGACTAATAAAAATTCTTTGTATAGTTTTATTGCGCTAACTTCGAAAATTAACTGAAATATATTGAAATTGATAAGGCATGTGTTTCTATGGATAAGCATTGATCAAACGCAAAAGAGACACATTTAGCAAAAACTGTTTAATATATATATATATATATATATATATATATATATATATATATATATATATATGTATATATATATATATATATATATATATATATATATATATATATATATATATATATATATATATTTCTTTAATTAAGTAAAGAAACATTAAATGTGAGATGAATTTAAATTGAAAAACAATCATTATATTAATAATAATTTTTGTTATCAGACGTTTCTTTCAGAAATAACTTCATTAATATGTAAATGTCAAAACTGTTTTTTTATTGGATCGTGTTCCGGTATAGGGGATTTTACGTTACTTAAAAAAAAAAAGTAGTAAAGGATCATGTCCAAAACAATATTATACATAAATGCGAAAGTGTGTTTGATTGTTAATTACTGCAAAAATCTAACAATTATAAATATGTATGCCTGGGTCATCATGGGTTAAAATTATTATATGAAAAGTGAAGGTCTATTTAAATATCGCAATGTGAAAAAAATACTGCACTGCATATTTTGTATGGATTGTTTTTCGTCCCAAGTAATGCAATCTTTCTTTATTCTTATTATTATTTTTCTTATTATTATTTTCTTATAATGCAATAGGTACGTAAACGAAGTGAACAATCTTCATCATTTCAAATTCAAATATGATATTTAAACCATATACATAAATATAAACCTTATTTTGTAAATTATGTATGTATTTTTTTATTTTTAATATATAAGTATTTTTACACATAATTTTTTTTTTTTACATTTAACTTAACTGTGATTTCACTGATAAGCAAACTACTGACTTCCTTAAAAATTATACAAAATTTAATCACACGACGCTTAATTAACAAATTATTCCTGGATGAATATGTAACGTATTCTTACTTAAATGTATCTGAATATTTAGTTTTAAAATAAACTTTATTAATTATTATACCTACTTAGGGTTAACATGGTTAACATCGTTAACATTATATTATGTATGTACTTACTAATTTAATGTTACTAACTACTCTAACTACTTATCTGTGTTACAAGCTATGTTTACAGAATTTTACTACCGTATAGCAAAGAGAAAAATATAGATCATATTTCAAAAATTGCATAAATTATAAATTGGAAAACAAATTCAAATGTAGAAAAAAGAAAATTTACCTTATCATTTTTTAAATCCATATCAGAAAAAGTAGTAAATGTTGCTTTTCTTTCTTCGACTATAATATTACTTACACTTAAAGTGTAATAATAATACTTCATGTTACATATTATTCTCAATTTAAATGATTCAGTTAACATTTAAATAAAATATCTGAATGGATGAAATTAATAAAGTTTTCAATACTTTTTTCTTAAAATATTAAATTTTTATTTATTGTAAGTTTTTATTGGTTTATTTACTTATAATTTATTAAAAAATTTTAACAATACTTTATCTTTCATTTTATAATCACTACACATAATTTAAAAACGAATCAAATTTTCAACATATTTTAAAGCAGTCATACAACTCCGAAATTTATAAAACTAGGACATAACTTTTGAGTTTTTAAAGTTATTTAAATTTTAATTTAAAACACAAATACAACTTTTTAAGTAGATTTGGTGTCATTTACTTATATACTGGAGAATAATAAGTAATTATCAAAATATTACGTTAGTTTCTTTTAGTTAAATTGTTATAAAAGTTCAAGCAGTAAATATCAAAAATATTTTTAACCTAAATATTAACTAGTTGCAGAGTTTTTGAGGTATCAAAGTCCAACAAAAAGGAAAGATGTATTTTTAGTAAGAGATATACATATTTTATTATATTAAAAAGATAAAATACTTTTGCAATAAAGATGGATATAGAGTAATTATGTCTAAACTCTCCCTATTAGTTATTATATCTCTCACTCAGGTAATATTGAACGATATATACAATGTACAAAAATACACTACGTTGTAAAAAAAAGTAATCGATTTTGAAATAGTTTGCTTATTTATATAGTAATGCAATGATGTACCTACTTAAATAAGTAATTTTAAATTAAATAAATAATATTAAGAAATTACCTTTACTAACTCTGAATACTTCGAAGTAAAAAAATTAAGTAGTTGTTATTGTTATCTTATTGTTAGTCACTATCACTTGAACTTTCTTCACACACCTATTACTAAACTTGAGTTAATGGGATTTTCACATCATCACTTTCACTTTTCATAAACACTAACACATTTAAAATGATAAGTTTTGCTTGTGGACTTAACATTTTATTTTTAATACTCATATTCATTTCCATATTTAAATTAATTAAATATCAATAGATAAAAACCCGATTAAAAAAGTATAATAATAATCAAGAATACGATAAGTTAAAAAAAATTGTTAAAATATCGAAAATTGTATCTCGCAGGTAAAGCACTTGATTAGCCAAACCTAAGTAAAAGTAATGATTCTAAAAATTACAAATTTATTTGTAAACATACAAATTTTGTAAAACTAATAAACAGATTTTATTGAAAAATTCATAATAATAGCAATATTTACAAAGGTAGGTTTTATGCAGGTTTTATGACTGTATCAGGTAGTTCAATAAAATTGAATACATTTCAATTAATTAACCACTGAAAAGTACAGACTTTAAAAGAGAAAATTGTAGACCGTTTTATTACTTACAATATTTAGTAAATTGTTCAGAAAGTATAAAACATTAAAAATTAAACGTTTCTAAACTACAAGAAATATGTAATATAATTAAAACTAGAAATACCTATGATAAGAAATTTAATGTTTCAAAACGACTTAACGCTACCAATTTTAAAATATTAATTACTAACAGGAAAATTTTTTATGAAAAATACCCTTACATAGTAATAATAACATATTTTGGTATTTATAAATACGATTTTTTTAATGGTGTAGACCCTTACTTTCATTTATTTAACGCGGTACTGTAGTAAAACTGGAAGTGGACTTTAGTCGCTCAGAAACTTTGCAACTACTTATATATGTATATTTTCTTATTCTTATGTATGTAGTTTGTTTAATCGATTGAAACTGAACAAATATTTTAGTAAAAATGCTAGTTTCACCCCACTCCTATCGAAGGCTAAACCAGCGACTTTGTAATCAACCAACAAATATTTTTACCTTTACCTATTCAACGTAGGTACAATTATACATGTGTAGATGTATTATATACATTTTATAGCATACATACCTGACATACCTATGCGGATATTTTCAGCGCTGTAAGTGATATTTTAAAATTCAATTTTTAAAATAATCATTTCGAAGATCATGATAATAAGGCAATAAGGTCAATATATCTTAAAGGCTACAATAACACTGTTTACAAAAAAGCTTATTTTCTTGAGCTAAAATGACCACAAATTAATATCAAAATTCCACAATACACAGATACACAGGAATAGATCAATCAAGTGGCGAATTTATCCTAAGTACCGCTCTAGGCTCCGTAAAAAATACCGCCCCTAAAAAGCTAAAAAAATTTCTTAATAACGTTTTAACACTTTTTTCTACTCCTGTTGAAGAACACACTCATTATATATCTGTTAATTGTTGAGAAAGTTAGGCATTATTCTAAGGTGTGGAGGAATGATCATTACTCCTTTTTGACCAATGAAATCACAGTATTAACCATTATTCAATGGGTTTGCGATTGTTTTGTGACTAATGTATGTATCAAGTTTTAATTTAATATATGTTGCGTAGTAACGTGTAAGTAAACAAAGTAGTATATATTTTGTTTTGATTGTTTTATACATATTATACAAACATTTAATGAAATTAGAAACAGATTAAAAATTTGATTTAAAATTTATATTCAATTTTATTTAAATCAAAAAGGAAAAACGTCGTAGAAAAAATATCGTATTCTACTTGCTTGCAATGGCTATTACTCACTCAGATGCATTACGACACTCGCCTCGCAAGCTCGGCTCGTGTCGCAATTTCATCTTCGTGAGTAACAGCTATCATTACTAGCTCGTTGAATAATATACTATTTCTTAAAAAAAGTAAATGACGAGCAAAAAAAACTTCAAATCCTACATTTTGCCGCCCTTTTTACCCAAATTTGCCGCCCTAGGCTCCGGCCTTTTCAGCCTGCTGGTAAATCCACCACTGGATCAATCAACTAAAAATGATCTTGATGATGACGTCATTAACAAATGAAGCAAAATTTGGCGTACAATTTTAAGTTACTACAGTTACTACTCTGATATAAAAATAACAAAAACGAAAAAAGACAGAAAACTCGGAAAAATCTATTTATGCATATAACTTAACAAAATTGCAAATACATACCTATATATGGTCCATTTCAGTTAAATTTAACCATACTTCATCACTTATGAATTTAAATAATTTCCGTTTTCTTGGCTTTATCTCTTTCATTATTGCACTTACGTAAATTTTAAAATTGGAGTTAGTTTTAGAAAAGAATAGAAGATCGATTTGTTTTGAATATAAGAATTATTTAATTTTTTAACTTTGACTCATGATAACTCAACTTTCCGCACGCAAATTGACAATAAAACACGCAAAATTTAATCAAAATACGCAAAGCCGCCTCTTAATTTTTCATTTAATAAATATTTTAAATTTATAAATAAATAAAAAAGTTTTCTTGATTTTTCATTTTAGCGAATTTCGAAAACTCGAAATTCAGCTATTACAGTAGGTCTCATGACGCAATTTGAGCCCGGGACTATGGCAGAAATATGTTTTGAGGCCCCTAGAATACGAAAATGATATTCACTAAAATTTATATATATATATATATATAAATTTTAGTGAATATCATTTTCGTATTCTAGGGGCCTCAAAACATATTTCTTATATATATATAAGAAATATGTTAAAGAAATATAAGAAATATATATATATATATATATATATATATATATATATATATATATATATATATATATATATATATATATATATATATATATATGTATATGTATATGTATATATATGTGTCGCCACGAGAATTTTCGAACGAAATGTTTAGTGCTTATGAAGTTTTGTGTGCGAACTAAAATCCTGATTACCTCGGCCTCGGCTAAGTTCGTCAGCCAGACACGTCGGATGCCCAGAAATAGGTTTTCTGGCGATTTTTTATCATTTTTTATCATTCGATCCTATCATTAGACAGTTCGATTTTTACATCGTTGAAAAGCCAGAAAAAAATTATGAAGAAAATATTCTTATAATTTTCTTTCTATCTTAAGTATTTTTCGAGAAAATTGTAATTTTTCACATTTGTATTAATTTTCTCTTTGTTAGTCTAATAAGTAATTTATATTTATGTCTCAATTCTCTATAAAATATAAAAATATTTCATTTTTTTTTTAAAGAATTTTGTGAGAACAAGTGAAATCTGTCCACATATATGTATTATAATAAAGAAAGTTTTGTTTCTCATTTATTGCATTATAATTAACATAGTTCTGTCTCAAGTTGAAAAATGAAAATTAAGCAGATTTTCTAAGCTTATGTAACGAAGATATTTTTTTTTTATTGAATTTTAAATAAACAAGAAATTGAAATTTATGTTATGATATAATATTATTAAATATGAAACAAAACAACACAATAAATGTATGCACGGAAAAAAATTTTAAATGAATCGATTTTGAAAATTTTTTCACTAATAATTATTAATGTTAGAAAGTTAAACAATTTTAAATGGATTTAAGGTATCTTGTGTGAGATCCGTCAAGGTTTTGGGACCTAAAAAGGCCAAAAACTAATTACCCAGTCGATTTTAAAATTTTTTTCACAGTTAGTAAGTTAAAGTATTTGAATTAATTAATTAAATGATGTCCGCAAGAACCTTACGGACTGCCATAAGTTATATGAGATCCCTAGAACGCTTTTCTTACTGTTAGAGTACTAGAGTTATATGAGTTCCGCCAGAGTTTACTGATCCCATAATTGTAAAAAATAAACTAAACGACCAATTTTGAAAATTTTTTCACTGTTACAGAGCTAAACTATTTTAGATAGATATAGATTATATTATGTAAGGTCCGCCAGGGTCCATAGGACCCAAAAGTGTCAAAAATAAACTAACTGACCGATTTTGAAAATTTTTTCACTGTTACAGAGCTAAACTATTTTAGATAAATATAGATTACGTTATGTAAGGTCTGCCAGGGTCCATAGGATCCAAAAGTGTCAAAAATTAACTAACCGACCGATTTTGAAAATTTTTTCACTGTTAGGGAGCTAAGCTATTTTAGATAGATATACATTACGTTATGTAGGGTCCGCCAGGGTCCATCGGAACCCAAAAGTGGTAAAAATAAACTAACCGACCGATTTTGAAAATTTTTTCACTGTTAGAGAGCTAAACTGTTTTAAATAGATATAGATCACGTTATGTAAGGTCCGACAGCGTCAGTGGGACCTAAAAGTGTCAAAAATAAAATAACTGACCGATTTTGAAAATTTTTTTACTATTACCGAGGTAAACTATTTTAGATAGGTACAGATTGTGTTATCTGAGATCCACAACTGTCCTGCGGATGCAAATGCAGCGTAGAATGCTACACAACGGGTTTTGAAAATACTTTTACTGTTAGAAAGGTAAAATATCCTATATAGATATACATATATATATATATATATATATATATATATATATATATATATATATATATATATATATATATATATATATATATATATATATATATTACATAAAGTCCGCCTAGAATATACGGTCAATTTCTCACTGCTAGAGAACTAAATTATTTTAGATGGATACAACTATGCTGCACAAAATTCGTTCGGGTTCTTGGGTCCCCAAAAATACCAAAACTAATTACCCAGCCAATTTTAAAAATTCTTTTACTCTTAGAAAGCTAAACTATTTTAAATAGGTACAGGTCTTAGATGAGATCCGCCAGTGCCCAATATTTGGAAATTCGCTATGTTATGCAGATGCTGTGACAGGGGTATTTTTATTATTATTTTAAATTAAGAATATTCTTTTGACATATAAATACATATATATTTCAAATTTCAGTTCAATAAACTAAGGGAATAAATTATTTGAGCAGCAATTTAATTTATTGAGCTGCAAAATTTATCAGCTAAAGAAATATTTTATCAGCGAGAAAATTATTTTGCCAGCAAAATATGATCAGCATAATAATACGATTTAGCATACTAAAAAACAAATATTGAACACCAAAAAAGATAGTTGAGCAGCAAAAAGAATAACTGAGCAGCAAAAAGAATAATTGAGCAGCAAAAAGAATAATTGAACAGCAAAAAGGATAATTGAGCAGCAAAAAAAATTATTAAGCAACAAAAAAAATTAGAGTGGCAAATTGACTGATTTGTTTGAATTTTTTTTAAATAAATGGTCAAAAATCTCAGCCGGAAATCATTTTTGGGCTAAATGGTGAGGTACAGGTGAGTCAGTATTTTTAACGCCGCTACCGAAGACGACCTTGACTTTGAGATCAAGGTCAGGGATCAAGACCAAGTCAGTTTTTTAAATGGCAATTCTCTCTTTTGACCGTAGAAATGGAAAGAGCGGCAAATTATGTATTCGGATATCACCTTGATCGTGATTTCAAGGTCAGTTCAAGGTCAAGAGCTGATTTTTACTGTAATTTTTAACTTAGATTTATGCTGTAATTTTTTAGTTTTGACGTTTGCAGTAGTTGCAGACAAGATGTAGACGTGCGCAGTAGGTGTAGCTAGGTTGTAGACGTGCGCAGTAGATATAGGTACGATGTAGACATGCATAGTAAGTGAAGTAGGTAGAAATGAAGTTGAAGGAAGAATACAAAAAATGAAATATTTCAAATTTACCTCACAAAATTGTAACCTTAAAATATTGAACTTTATAGATTATTACATATTTCGCCCGTCTGATATGTTTCAAGGTTATAATTTTATGAGGTAATTTTGAAATATTTCATTTTTTTATCCTTCCTTCAACTTTATTTCTACCAATTTTACTTACTGTGCATGTTTACATCCTACCTAAATCTACTGTGCACGTCTACATCCTGGCTACACCTACTGCGAAATTAAAAAAGTTACAGCACAAATCTAAATTAAAAATTACAGTAAAAATCAGCTTTTGACCTTGAACTGACCTTGATTCGTTTACACGCGCTTGCAATCATCTTCACACACTTGTCGAATTTTGTATTAATTGTTGGCGGGAGTGTTTTTATTTTACTCCATTTTAACGTTTTTAATGTTTTAACAATAGATACTTTGTTTTTATTACTAAATGCCAATAATAAATAAATTCATCGTTTTTAATAATAAATACTAACAATAAGTAAATCAGTTTCTAACAATTGAATTGAAAATAACATTTGGTAGGTTTACTTTGTACTCCGCAACAAGCGTTCTGTATAACCATAATAAGCCATTACACAGTGCTTGCATGCCTCTGGAAAATTTGCCTTTAGAGTTTCAAAAAAAGTTCGTAACATTAATTGCTAAATGACCAGCATATTATTAGTATATTATTCAACGAGCTAGTAATGATAGCTATTACTCACGGAGATGAAATTGCGACACGAGCCGAGCTTGTGAGGCGAGTGTCGTAATGCATCTGAGTGAGTAATAGCCATTGCAAGCGAGTAGAATACGATATTTTTTCTACGACTTTTTTCCTTTTTGATCTAAATAAAATTGAATATAAATTTTATATCAAATTTTTAATCTATTTCTAATTTCATTAAAATTTTGTATAATATTATGTATAAAACGATCAAAACAAAACATAAACTACTTTATTTACTTGAACGTTACTACGCAACATATATTAAATTAAAACTTGATACATACATATATACACAAAACAATCGCAAACCCATGGAATAATGATTAATACTGTGATTTCATTGGTCAAGAGGGTATTGAGTAATGAACATTCCTCCACACCTTTGAATAATGCCTAACGTTCTCAACAATTAACAGATATATAATGAGTGTGTTCTTCAATAGGAGTAGAAAAACTAATTTAAACCAAATAAACAAATTTTAAAATAAGTTTGTGAAATTTGAAACTGCATACGTGTGTGGAAAACTGTTATTCAATATGGAAACTGACATTACACATGGAACAAGTGCCGAAAATAAAAAGTTAAAAGTTTATTTCGTATCCTTTCATATTTCAGGTTTTAAAAACTTTAAAAAGACTCTTATGTATATTTTAGATTACAGCTCAAAAAAATTAAATGCTGAACCATATTTGCTGCTCCTTAACTTTTTTAACTGAACCATATTATTTGATGCTCAATTGATTTATGAGCTGACCATATATACATTTAAAGCTGACCGTATTTATTTATTCTGCTGCTCAAGTTTTGCTGCTCAATTAGCCTTTTTTGCTAATCAAATCTTATTTATTTTGCTGCTCAGTTAAACCTAAGCCATAAACTAATTGTAAGTATGTAGGTACTGCAGCCGTAATTAACCGAGTTCTGGGAAGATTAATTAAGAAAAAGAAAAGCAAAAAATGGTAGGCAAACAATTAGATAGCGGTAGTTATGCGAAAATAGCGTGAAACGGTGGCAAAAAAGCGAGGGAGTTCCATTAAACAGAAGAAACTTCAGGATCTTTTATATTTTTTAATAATATTGTACATTTTTTTCTTTATTACAAATATTCTTGTATCAATTTTGTGTTTTTAAATTTTTGAAGTTACAGTAAGATAATTAAACGTTTTGTACAACAAATAATGTCAATTTTGTTGAATAAATTCATAAATTTACTACAATCCTATACTCACGTCTTTATTTATTTCAAATTGTATCCCTCGTTAAAATCTTATGCGAATCAGGCAAACCGTTTAGGGGATAGGGGGGCAGCATCGGTTCACTGGCAGCATCTCAGGCACATCACGCACTTACGGTATATTCGATACTACGGTATTACCGAACCGTTTTATAATCGACGATCACTGATGTATATATAAATATGTATAAGACCGTATTACCCGAGTTTTTGATAACTCGAGATTAGCAGGTCCGCAATCGAGACTCTACTGTATGTAGATTATGAATTATATAATGTTTTATTAGGGTTTCCACGTTTAATGGAAACATAAAAATATTTAACTTGTTAAAATGTTATAAGTATACATTGTTTAATTTAATTGTAACAATAAGAAAAAGTGTAAATATCTACGCAATCACATACAGTTTTCTATTAATATTACATACACAAAGCGAAGGAACAGAACAACGACAATTATTTTGTACCTATAAGTAAAAAGTACTCAAGTTGTTCTTACTTCTATAAAAATGGAACTAGACACAATAATACTTGAGAAAATTGCTACACATAATGACATAATATATCGCCATGTACTATATATTGTAAAGAATATTGTTATATGGCTAAAATAAATGACACAAAGTAAATGAATGTTTAAACGCAAGTCGAATTTTAGAGACAAAATATACAGGTTGTTAAAAAATGGCTCAAAAAATACATATTTTTACCTACATAATTAACTAATTTAATTGCAACACAGGGGCGGATCTAAGGGGAGGGTACAATAGGTACTTACTATATTTTAGAATTTTCTGACTAAAATGCATAGGTTTTTAAAATGGTAAAAATAAAAAACAAGCTACCGGAACTAAAATTAATTTTTTCTGTATAATATGTAAAAAAATTTGGGGGGACAAGTCTACCCACACTGTCAACTTTCTATTGCGTGTCCTTAAAGACTAGACACTACTGTACATAAATAATTATTTTTTCATTTTAGGGGGCTCCTCCCCCCGAACTCCCGACAGGGGCTTTGCGTCCTGTATCTTGTGGGGGACTCCACCCCTCATTAAACAAATGATATCATCATTTATTCTCGAGATATGCGATACGATAAATATTTCATAAAAAGTTTTTAATTTAGTTTTTTTTATTATTAAAAACAAACCGCTAATCCGAATTTGCTGAAAACTTTATCCGACCTTCATTTTTTAATTACGCAGCTAATGAAATTAGTCCGGAGTTGATATCATCATTTGTTTTCGAGATATGCGAGACGAAAAAAAATTCACGAACAAACTAACGAACGCACACACAAACATCACGCTAAAAACGATGGATTCGGATTCTAGTAACCTTGAAACGTGGAGATATGTCCAAATTAGCGATTCGTAAAATCAGACCCATCATAATAACTTCCAATGGGAAGTTAAAAACAGTCTGGAAATGGAATATAAAAGATAAAAATTTTCTAATTCATCCCATTTTACCGTAATGAATATGTTTATATTATATAAATAAATATAGATCTAAACTACGGAAGCGAAACTCTTCAAAATTAAAGTACACCAATACCTCAATTTGTGTCGTGATTACGTTCCAAAAAAACACGAGGCGAATTGAAACGACGCAAAGTGAAGTATGATTTTCTATAGGAAAGGGCATAGCCGGGTAAGATAGGGAAAACGGCCCTTGACGCAAAATTGATTGTTTTTATAGGAAATAATACTTCTTAGCCCCAGATACATTCCTGCCAAATTTCAATCCTCTGAGGCTAATAGTTTATGAATACACAAACAGACAAAAATTTTCAAAAAAAATGTTCTTTTACGAAATTACTGAGCCGATTTATTTGAGTTTAATATATATTGTGTACCCACCTTAGGCAAAGTAATAAAAAAAAAATTAATGTTATATCCCTTTATTATACTAATTTTTTTAAATTTTTAAATTTAAGTAAATTTTTTTTGGCACTTAGGCGTTAGCGACACCCACCATTTTTTGTTCAATAATATGTCTCTTAGTACTTTGTAACATATATTTTTATGGAAAAATTTTAGTTGGTAGAACATAGTAATATTTCAATACAAATGCATACCATGTTAGGTACTACATATATTACTTATGTATAAAAAGGACCATAAAGTAAAGCATCTGCCTGATTTCTAAAACACAGTAGAACTCTGAGGAGTGCAATAAAATGTTCTGTTGCCCCCTGAGTTGCAGTTCTTGGAGTTCCTGTGACGGTCTAAAAAATTTATATTTTGACTTGTTATAAAAAATATGTTTTAACTTGTTAAAAAATAATTTTCAAGGTTAATTTTACCATGAATCTGAATATTTGAATGAAATCAATAAAATTATCTCAGCATACTTACTAATTAAAATTACATCTAACTCAACAAAAATTATAAGTTTAGAAACTTTATTTAAATAAAGATAATAATAATAACAATAATACGTCTTAAATGTTATATTGTTTTAATAATAATAAACATTAACTTAATAGATTGGAACAAAAAGCTTCAACAATGTATAGTAACAACAACAGTCCGGCTAAAACTTGTTGTAGTTATAAAAATATGTAGGTAAATTACATATAGGTACATATAACTAACTTTAACAGACCCTCTCACTTGATGTTTTTGTTGCACTTCTTAAGGAGGTGCAGAAAGTAGATTTTTTTGTAATAAAATTACATACGTTCATAACAACGACAAACAAACTTAGACAAACGTCTAGCTTTATCTGCTGTTTGTCTTCTTTGGTTAACACGATGACGGGTCATGGGGAATTATAACGAAATGACCAACTGGTATACTATTTTGACAGCTAATAAACTTTGTATGAAATTGTTGACGTCGTAATACGTGGTGTATGAGCTAATAAAGTTTCACTTGACGTCTTACAAAGAAAACAACTCTAACAAAAGAGAAATCAATATCTATTTTGTTTTATTAATAAAAAAAGACAAACGGCAGATAATGTTGGACTTTTGTAAATTTAAACTAGTTTATCGTAGTTATGAACGTATGTAATTGTATTATTTTAGAAATAGGGTAGATATTTTACTTCATAGCCCTTTTATACATAGGTAATATATGTAGTACCTAACATGGTATGCATTTGTATTGAAATATTACTATGTTCTACCAACTAAAATTTTTCCATAAAAATATATGTTACAGAGTACTAAGAGACATATTATTGAACAAAAAATGGTGGGTGTCGCTAACGTGTAAGTGCCAAAAAAAAAATTTACTTAAATTTAAAAATTTAAAAAAATTAGTATAATAAAGGGATATAACATTAATTTTTTGTTATTACTTTGCCTAAGGTGGGTACACAATATATATTAAACTCAAATAAATCGGCTCAGTAATTTCGTAAAAAAAAGTTTTTTTGAAAATTTTTGTTTGTGTATTCATAAACTATTAGCTTCAGAGGGTTGAAATTTGGTAGGAATGTATCTGGGGCTAAGAAGTATTATTTCCTATAAGAACAATCAATTTTGCGTCAAGGGCCGTTTTCCATATCTTACCCGGCTATGCCCTTTCAAAAAATTTAGAAAAAAAAATTAAAGACTCGAACACAAAACAATGTAACTTCGAAAATCTAACGACGCACAGTGAAAATTAGTACTAATTTAGCAGCGACGCAACTTCGAAAAAACGCAAACCGAAACGACGCAAAGCGAGGTATTGGTGTATACAGTAAAACTTTAATCAATCAATTTTTATGAATATAAGCTAATATATTACGGTTTTTGTTGATAGAAATAAATGAAAAATGGACGACACAACACTATTGACCTGCCTAGGTAGGTGAGGATGTTGGAAGTGTGTGGTAGTCCCCCGTCCGCGTAGCGGGAAGGGGGATTGACATTGCCAGTTCAACACGTATGATGGACATGTGATGCTAAGTACGAAAACTACCATCATACCACCCAACCTAAGATATGAGGCATCGTGTCGAGAGGTGCATGACACATGGGGAAATGGTGTCGTTGACGATCCCCTTGGGACACTAGATCGAACCCCATTGTATCATAGACCCTCTGCAGGGTGTAGACTCTGGCAGCGACCTTTAGGACCTAACTATTGCGTGGGAACACAATTGGAAATTTTAAAAAACAAAAAAATAAACACATCCGATGACTCCTGTTGTGGTGCTCTCGAGAAAACTAATGGGGACTCCTTCAGTGGTACTCCTAAGACATCACAGGCTTGTGAAGCTAGAACAAAATTCTCGAAAGAGGAATTCTCGAATTGTAGGAGAACTTATAGAAAAAGTCAGCTCTCGTAAGATTAAAAGAAAAAAACTATTTGCACGGCCGAAAGAAGGCACTGTAAGGAAATGCTAAAACGTCAAGCAAAATTTTGACGACTCGCAGGAGACCACACCGCCTGCTCCAGCTTCAGGCAAGAGACCCAGAACAACCGAGGACACGCCTGAAAATTTTAGGAGTCAGGCAAAGAAAAGAAAGAGAGCTAAGTACTCTAGGGTGTTACAGTCTGGGCTCAAGACTGCCACTGTCTGAAAGGGCTATCCAAAGGAACAGGTGACCATGGCGAATTTAGTCCAAATATAGGGGGCAATTGGCAAATGGTGGGAGATCTTTCCGAAGATGTGACCGTAGTCCCGAAGTTTATAGATTGTTACCTAGCAAAATGTGTTGCCATTATCATTTGCCATGATGAGTCGTCGCAAGAATGGTTCACCAACAAAATTCCAAATTTAATGGCATGGGAAGGATCTGAAATCAAAGTAGCTGACCAGTTCCCTCTCGAGTTTCAGCAGGGTTGTGGCTTGGTTCCCTGATCCGTCTGTCACAAACGATATCCTCTTGAAGCCATGAATAAACCATTATATGTACAGGACTTGACCGAACCCGAAAAGACCAGCCGTTTTCCAAAGAAGAGTGGCCCAAATATATCATCGAGCTGCCTCCTCGTAAGAACAACAAGATCAGTCTTTTCAGGATTAATCGTCAGATCGACGTGCCTACACCGACGTACCACAGTGTCGAGTGCACTTTCCATAAGGCTGGACACTGTCAGGGAACTAGCCGACTGAAATAATACTGTTGGTGTATCCCTGCGCGTAAATACCACTATTATTGAGCTTTATGATTAATTTGTCCACCACTAAGCACTATAGAAGTGGAGAAAGAACTCCTTGTGGAAGCCTCTTGGTGTATTTATCTTCAGAGTGCAGTCGTTTAGGTTAGCGACTGCCTGTCTTTCCTCAAGGGAGGTCATTATCCATCAAGTCATTGTGTTATTGATCTCATGTTGACTCAATTCTCTATAAATATAGTTCAGAGAAGTGAAATTGTATGCATCCTCTTTGTCCAAGTAGACATGACTAATTCCTTCTGATCCAGCGTTTTCTTCAATCGCACAACTAGTTGGTAAAGATGAAGCGTCGCGTAGATATTTGTCTAATACAAGAACCCTAGTTGCGAGGAGATATATTAAGGGCCTTGATGTCGCTGGGTTGACTTAGTTTCGTGGTAAGGGCACAAAAAAACCGAGGGCTCGGTATTGATCAAGAACATAAACACATGGACGTTACCAAACGTCCTCTTAAGAAACTCGGTAGCGGTACTAGTGAAATATAAAAAGGGAGATACTGAAAGGAAATGTGTTGTCTGCTCGCATATTTCCCTTACGATACTGGTGATTGGATGTGATGTCAATGCCTATATGGTGTAGCACTAATACGAATCGTCGGGGAAAATAGCTCCTTGAATTTCTAATACAACGGATCTAGACATCCTGAAAAGTGGTAATGAACCCACCTTTTGCAATAGCATTAGACGGGAAGTCATAAATATTACACTGGGATCATTATCTATGCTGAGAAGAGTAGATAATTGGAAAATTTCAACTGAACCCTTTCTTTCAGATCACAGCCACACGAGTTCACAATACGGGGAACTCTACTGAACTCTCCATATAGGGACCCACCGAATGGGACTTCTACAGGGAACAACTGGCGTGGAGACTGAATAATGGACCGTTGAGTGAACTATGGAAGACTTGGAAATTGCAATTGTTTATGTCAATAAAGGCTATCCTAGCTTCCTATGAAGACAGCTGTCCGCAAATTAAGAGCAGGGCGGTTTATGAAAAACTACGATGGAACCCTAAGCTGTAGCTCCTTGGAAAGGAGATAAGAAGATTCTATAACAGAGCTAAACTTAAGAATGATCCCGAGAATTAGAATTGTTATCGGGAAAGCTAACGCAGGTATAACAAGGAAATAAAAAAGGCTTCAAGAGCATCGTGGAGATCATTTTGTGAAAACATTAATGATGTACTTCCGCTCTTTTAATTTCATAGAGCTCTGACACGGGACTCTAAAGCAAGACTAGGGATATTCTTAACACCTTCTGGGACAACAACCACCTCAGAACTAGAAACCCTTGAGCTCCTGCTAGCAACTCAGTTTCCGGAATCAGAAATTTGTGAAGAAGGTATATCGTTAGCAGCTACTCACATTCACCAAAAACGGGATTGGAAAGTAGCTGCCAGTGTATTAACATACAATAAAGTTCAGTGAGTAATCAGCACTTTAACTTTTTACAAGAATCCAAGATTGGATGGAGTATTCCCTGCCCTCCTACAGCAGACAGGAGAATTGTTTATTCCGCGCCTGATTAGAATCTTTAGATTATGCCTGGCCATGGGATATGTTCATTCTACGTGACGCATAGCCAAGGTAGTGTTTATTCCGAAACCGGGAAGGAACTCTTATATCCGACCCAAACACTTTCGCTCCGTCTGCCTGACATCCTTTCTATTGAAATTATTTGAAAAGCTGGTGGATAAGTACATTAGGGATAATAATCTGAAGGAGAGGCCGTTACACCCTAATCAACAAGCATATCAAGCGGGGAAATCGATTGAAAGAACTTCATCTTTACCAACGGTTGTGCGGTTGAAGAAAACGCTGGATCAGAAGGAATTAGTCATGTCTACTTTCTTCCACAAAGAGGATGCATACAATTTCACTTCTCTGAAATATATTTATAGAGGATTGAGTCAACATGGGATCAATAACACAATGACTTGATGGATAATGACCTCCCTTGAGGAACGACAGGCAGTCGCTAACCTAAACGACTGCACTCTAAAGGTAAATATACCAAGAGGCTTCCACAAGGAGGAGTTCTTTCTCCACTTCTGTGGTGCTTAATGGTGGGCAAATTAATCATTAAGCTCAATAATAGCGGTATTTACGCGCAAGGATACACCAACAGTATTATTTCAGTCGGCTAGTTCCCTGACAGTGTCCAGCTTTATGGAAAGAGCACTCGACACTGTGGTACGTCGGTGTAGGCACGTCGATCTGACGATTAATCCTGAAAAGACCGATCTTGTTGTTCTTACGAGGAGGCAGCTCGATGATATATTCGGGCCACTCTTCTTTAGAAAATGGCTGACCTCTTCGGGTTCAGTCAAGTACTGTACATATAATGGTTTATTTATTTTAAAAGTTGCTTACAGTGTTTTGTAAATTTGTTTTGTATCCGTGCAACTAATAATTTATTATCAATAATTTACACCTAAATACGTTATTTTCTCGACATACTGAGAAGTTGATCGTATAGATCTCAAGAGTCCCATGTGACTTTCAATGTCAAAACTACACCACAGCTTATACATATAATACATAAAGAAACAATACAAAATCAAAAATTTTCTAATAGTAGAACTTTTTAGAGTACACTCTATACATACTGATCACTGATATTTTTCGTTTATTAATTATGATAAAATTGTAATTTTAATCATGTTAGTTGTGGGAGTTAGTACAAGTCAGTGCCAGTCTGTACTTCAATACCTTTAAATTTCTGAAACATTACAATTCTAGGTACCTATATAAGATAATTATCTCGTTCAGACAAAATATAATGGCAATTGATAATTCTGTTTAGATGTACATACAAGAGGGTAAACAGCACCAAATTTTTCATTAGGTGAATTTAGGCGTAGGACAGCTATCACCACTACCTATTTAAAAAAAAAATTGTAAAAGAAAGAATCAAAATATTTTTGAAATGTCTCCGACTCCGAATACCCTACTTTTGAAAGATCTCAACTAAATTACAATATCTCAAAAGATAATCTCGAAATCATTGCGAAAATGTTTCAGAAAGAGAATATGAGAGAAACAAAATAATATATTACTTTTACAACATTTAAAATGTTTTAAACGTAAAACTCTGGCAGTCATCAAAATTTTCAGAAACATTCTAACATTTTTCAATGAGAATACTCTTTTTATTATAGACCAGTGGTTTCCAATAAGAACGGTACCACCCACCGGTGGGAGATAAAAAGATCTAACAAGTAAAGGGCCCGAGGCCGGACCTATCGATTTTGATGAAACCTAGATATGTTGTAGAACACTAAAAAATAAGCGACACGTATTTTTTTTATCGGCGGAAAAACGGTTTGAAGGGGTGAAATCGCCCTCCAAAAATTGGGGTAAAAATTTAATTTTTTAAATATCTCGAAAACGGTAAGAGATAGAGCAAAAGTTTAAATTGGCGATATTGCTCTTTTTTAAAGAGCTATCTATTGATATTAAATTTGTTCAAATTACATCAACAAGAGTGGTTGGGGGTTAAAATTTAGGGGTTAATTTTGCAAAAAGGGGGGTGAAAATTAAACAGTATAAAAATTTTGTTTACAGATTTGAAATCTATGTCAAAAAATCTAATTGACCCGTTTTTGCTCAATGTCCTAATATTAAGTCTAGGGGTAGTTAACTAGGGGGTGACTGTGTCGAATAGTCGTACTACTTGGGTAGTTCAAGAAGTTTTTCTTCATGGAAAATAGTTTAAGACATTTAGAATAACGTAGAAATGAAATTTTCGATTTCACAATTCAGTTTGAGCAACATTGGGGAGGGGGTGAGTCACCCTCTTAAATTACATACTAGTTAATATACACTCATTTTTAATATTAACACACTGACAGTGGGTAATAATGTCAAAATAAGTGGTTCTGAAGTTGGACTATCGTATGTAAGGTTTTTATAAGGTTTGTTTTTTAATGAATGTTACAGTTTTCGTTATCGAAAATTATCGATACCGAAAATAACGATATTTTCAAAATGAATGGAAACCTAATAAAAACCTTACATACGATAGTCCAACTTCAGAACCACTTATTGTGACATTATTACCCACTGTCAGTGTGTTAATATTAAAAATGAGTGTATATTAAACTAGTATGTAATTTAAGAGGGTGACTCACCCCCTCTCCAATGTTGCTCAAACTGAATTTTGAAATCGAAAATTTCATTTCTACGTTATTCTATATGTCCTAAACTATTTTCTATGAAGAAAAACTTCTTGAACTACCCAAGTAGTACGACTATTCGACACAGTCACCCCCTAGTTAACTACCCCTAGACTTAACATTAGGACATTGAGCAAAAATAGGTCAATGAGATTTTCTGACGTAGATTTCAAATCTGTAAACAAAATTTTTATATTGTTTAATTTTCATCCCCTTTTTGCAAAATTAACCCCTAAATTTTAACCCCCAGCCACCCCTGTTGACACAATTTGAACGAATTGCAAACCAATAGATAGCTCTTTAAAAAAGAGCAATACTGCCAATTTAAACTTTTGCTCTATCTCTTACCGTTTTCGAGATATTTAAAAAATTAAATTTTTACCCCAATTTTTGGAGGGTGATTTCACCCCTTCAGACTGTTTTTCCGCCAATAAAAAAAAATACGTGTCGCTTATTTTTTAGTGTTCTACAACATATCTAAGTTTCATCAAAATCGATAGATCCGACCTCGGGCCCTTTACTTGTAAGGGGGCTTTTTGGGAATGAAGGCGAACTTAGGATTCAAGGGGGCTTTTTGGGAATGAAAGCAAACTTAGGTTTCAATATCTTTTACGCAAGATCAGCTCATATTAACACATTGTTGGTCATAGACGTCATGAGACGTCAAGTAAAACCTTACTAACTGCGACACAACGCTGTACCGCATCAACAATTCCATATAAAGGCAGACACCAATAAAGTATACAAACATAGCTCACTCTCGTTTAGTCACCGTTGGTCACGGAGCGGTGCGATATGTTTCATAATACGTTACGTATTGTGTAGCAGACCTCTAGTAGTTATGGAACCGATTGCACCGATTTGCCTACACAGAGATCGGGGCTTAACCCAAAAAGGGCTTAAAATAAACAGCTAGACGGAACTTGGGTAGTAAGATCATAGTGATTATTGACCACTGGGTAGTAAGATCATAGTGATTATAGACCACTGAGTAGGAAAATCACAGTGATTATGGGCCACTGAGTAGTAAGGTCATAGTGATTATGAGTCACTGGGTAGTAAGGTCGTAGTAATTATGAACCACTGGGTGGTAAGGTCATAGTGATTATGGACTACTGGGTAGCAAAATCATAGTGATTATTGATTACTTGGTAGTAAGGTCACAGTGATTATGGACCACTGGATAGTAGAGTGATTAAGGATCACTAAAATCGCAAAATAAATTTTGATTTTTGGTAACGTTTGAACGGAATGGTTTTTTTCATTGCGTTTTCTTTTTAGCTTTTATTCATAAATATTTATATATTAATCCCGTTTCAGCTACTGACCTCAGTCCCTCCCTTTCGGAATTGGCGAGAATGAAAGAAAAATATTACTTCCAGCGACATCTCTGTTTTAGAGTCGTTTAGCGAGCGAAGTCAATCACAATAAATAATATTTCGTACCTAATTTCGGAATATCTGATTTAAAAGTAATTGAACCCATAATTTAGATATTTTTACGCAGACCAAACCGTGGGCCACAGCTATAAAATATGTATAACAGTTTTAAAATATAAAATGTATATGTAGGATATTATATAAAACACCAAAATGAAAACGAAATAGACACCTAAGCGAAGCCAGGATGGGCTGCTAATACATACATATATTATACGTAATATTACAGTAACATAGATACATAATACGTAGTGTGTACGATAACTACAGATATAATACACCTAATACACAATTCATATCAGTGTGTTATCATTTTTTTACTTTGTCGACCCCTATTTTTCTTTAGAATATTTTTTATATTGCGATTTTTGGAAAGTTTTATATTTAGTATGTATAGAAATTAATTTTATTTTTGATATTATTTTTGAAAATCTTATATTCAATAGGGCACACCCTGTATACTACCGCTTGATATAGAATACAGAGAAAGAGAGACAGATTTGTTTATGGGCGATTCCATGGAAAATGAGAAATGACTTCGAAAAAAAGAATTAGATAAAATAGATTTGTTAGTTATTTTCGACTCACAAAACCTTCAATTGTACGATTCTAAATTTGTTTTTTGAATTTATCTATTTTTTACCATTTTTTCCAGCTAATCAAACTTGGATACCAACAGTGATTGCGAGAAAAGAGTTTATGAGTTTCCATATGTTTTGGATTCAGTTTACATGGATTAACACAAGTTATTGTTGTTTTTTTTTTTTTTTTCAGTGCAATCTATGGCCAAATTTTTGATCAATGTTTAGTCGTAATGTTTATAAATGCTTCTTATTAATTTTTTTGTAAAATAAAACTCAAAATTATGGCTCAATACAAGTACTATTATTTTAATTATTTTCCTGGAAACTTTAGCCATTCTTAAGTCTCTATCTCCTGTAAAACACAGAGAAGAAAATATGTCCCACCTGTTACGGTCACACCGGTTACACAAAAAAACTACCATAAGTTCAATAAATCATTAATATACAGAGCGTTCATAAAGTTCCGGAACAGCTCCGCAAAATCTCAGTTAATATTGACTTTATCGAAAAATAACCCGGACAAAAATTTCAAAAGTTTCATGGGAAGAAATGAGGAACTAGAAAATGACTTCGAATTTGACCTTGACCAAAATTTGGAGGTCAACTTTGTTTTTTTTAAATGGAAACCCCCATTTTTGACCTCGGATTCGGAAAGAGCGGGAAGTTCTACGTTCAAAATCATATTCATACTTCATATCCCAAAGTCGTGTAAAGGTCATAAAAACGAAAAAAATATGATACTGATTGGTCAAGGTCATATTCAAGGTCAAATTCGAGGTCATTCTCTAGTTCTTCATTTCTTCCCATGAAACTTTTGTCCGGGTTATTTTTCGATAAAGTCAATATTAACTGAGATTTTGCGGAGCTGTTTCGGAACTTTATGAACGCTCTGTATATTATACAAATTATGCTTAATAATGTAATAAAGAATATTCTGCTTACATTGATGCAATCATTATAACAGTCAATCTAAAAAATTAGCAGTTCACATTTGGTCCTGGAAAAATTTATAAAAAAATCATGTAAATTAATTTGTTACTAAGCATTTGGAGAAAAATAATTTTGGAATTTTTGTAAGTATTAATAAGTACTTCTATGGATATCACCAATAGTATTTTTACCTACGACTACTATGAAATTACTTATCTACTGTGCAAAATACTATTTATATCCTAAAGAAATAAACAACTGGATTGTCCAGGTATCATCAATTGGCACTTTCTGCTGTTTTCAGCAAATTCCATACATATGAAAATTAGATATGCTATAAAAATATGAATATGACTTGAAAATATGAATAATACTTTAGAGTCGTCGAGCAAGCGAAGCGAAGCACATAAGGAACTGATTTCGTACAAAATTTCAGAATATCAAATTTAAATGGACGTGTGGTCACACTGTCCATCAGTTACACCAAATAGGGCGCAAATTAAAAAGCTGAAGAAATTTGACAATTTTTACTTAAGTACTGTTGAGTTCTCTGTGAAAGATGAAAGTGACGTTAAAATGGTTTCCCGGGGCCTTGGTGACTTAAAGGGCCTAAAATAGAAAACAATTCTAAAACTGCTGGTATAGGTACCCATACTAAGTTCTTACGGTGCGGAAATTAGCCATGCTAATAAAATATGAAGATAGTTATTTTAGAGTCACTGGGCGAGCAGGGTCAAGTGCTATATTAATTTTGCACAGAACGGCTTTCGTGTAAAAAAATGAAAATAGAAGGCAACGTTAAAATTTAAGTATTTTTAGCATACAGGGCTAGTCAAAAATATAAAAAAGTCAAAAATCTCAGCGGGAAAACATTTTTGGGATAAACGATGAGGACAAAAATTTCACCATTTGTTACGGCGCATGCGATGATGCCCTTCACCTTGACCTCAAAGTTAAGGTTCAAGGTCAAGTCCGGTTTTTTATATGGCAACCCCCACTTTTGACCCCAAAAATGGAAAGAGCGGAAAATTCTGCATCCGAATATGACCTTGATCATGATCTCAAGGTCAATGATCAGGGTCAATTCAAGGGCAAACCCAAATTCTTAAATTTTACCATTATTTTCTGTTTTCATTTTTTTACACGAAAACTGTTAGGTATATCAAAAGTTTGCATATCACATAAATTTTAGATCATTTCATTACAAACAAATTAAAAAAAAAATCACTCTACGGTCAATAATAAGCAAGATATAAGCGATTTCCCGAGCGACTTTTTCTGCATCTTAACCCCCTTCCCCAGCAAGTTGTTGACCACCCTAGAAGTCGACGACATGCGTTTTCATACTCACCTAAGACCCTCTAATAATAACCAAAAGTCAAATTCTATACCTCTTTCAGTGCATACTTAATGTCAGCTAGCTACTGGGCAGTAAAAATCAGCATTTGCCCTTGAATTGAGTCTGATCATTGACCTTGAGATCACGATCAAGGTCATATTCGGATGCAGAATTTTCCGCTCTTTTCATTTCCGGGGTCAAAAGTGGGGGTTGCCACATAAAAAAACGGACTTGACCTTGATATGATCTTTGAGGTCAAGGTGAAGGTCATCATCGGTTGCGCCGTAACAAATGGTGGAACTTTTGTCCTCATCGTTTATCCCAAAAATGCTTTCCCGCTGAGATTTTTGACTTTTTTATATTTTTGACTAGCCCTGTATGCTAAAAATACTTAACTCTTTGCACTCAAGCAAAAAAAAAGTGAGTTGTAAATAGGCTGGTAAGACATGTAGCACATGACAACGACCGACGTTCTTCTTTTGACGTTCTAACCTTGTTTCCTCAAAGTTGAATACTAAATTTGCTAAATACGTCCTCAATGCTGTTTTTATTAGTTTTTAATTTTAAAAAGATAATTCAACGTGATTTTGTATTATTTTATTTACAATTTTTCTAATAAATAAATGTGTTTGCAGTTATTAAATAAAATATTCATGTAATGTGAAGTATGAGCAGTCATTACAGTTCAACATTCAGTGTGTCATGTGGTACATGTCTTATGATCCAACAGACAAAACACCTTTAAATATGGTAGAGTTAATGGACAAACCACCTTTTCATGCTGTACATGTCTTATAAGCGCAAAGGGTTAAATTTTAACGTTGCCTTCTATTTTCATTTTTTTTACACTAGAACCGTTAGGTATATCAAAAATTTGCATATGACATAAATGTTAGATCATTTCATTGCAAACAAATTAAAAAAAAAAAATTATCACTCTACGATCAATAATAAGCAAGATATAAGCGATCTCCCGATCGGCTTTTTCTGCAACTTTCCCCCCTCCCCCCCAATTTGTCGACCACCCTAGAGGTCGACGACATGGGTTTTCATACTCACCTAAGACCCCCATAATCAAAAGTCAAATTCTATACCCCTTTCATGTACACTCAATGTCACCTAACACCTGGGCTACAAGTCCATATTTTGTTATTTGGAGATATTTAAGGGTTTGCATTTCAATAAATTTAAAAATATTGGTAAGTATTAATAAACATATTTTTTTGTATTTTGTAGTATTAGATAATGTAAGTTGATAATCCAATAGTGTTTATAGTGCTGGCTAAAAGAATAACGGTTTTGTTATAACTAAATGGACTTGCCTCACTTTCAAAATTAACGAATTATTGTAATGGTCAAGCGCGCCCATACCCGGGGGTAAGAGGGGGCCGCGCCCTCCCCAGCTATTAGGGAAACGATAAAATATATAAGTGTAGTGGTAGTCTTTTACGTAGACTAGTATTTTAGCAACGGAATAAAGTTTTGCAACATGGTCGAAATTGGAACTTTTTATGGCTACTTACAAATCGCCATTCGTCATTTTAAGATAAAATAGAAGAAAAAATTTTTTGTTTAAAAATTATTATTCTTTCATGACAATATACGGATAAGAAAATTTTTTATTTAACTATTAAATTTCTCCATTCGTTTATAAAAAAAATTATTAACAAATGACGTAAAAAAATTGCAACCAATGTTATTTACTGTCATGGGTAGATAAAAAAAATTATGAAACTGCTAAAAAAAATTTATTGTTATTTCCTTCATATTTCTTAAATTTTTAACTTTAAGAAATTATAATAAACAAAATAAAAAACTTTTATAAACTTTTACCACATAATCTTCGTAAGTATATATATAAGAAGATAAAGTATATATATTTGCCTCCACGAGGCAAAAAATTTTTACTGTAATTATTTAAAATTTTAAGTAACTATTAGTGAAAGCCGAGATCCGTAAATTATTTATTGGTTAACAATTGCATAACTTTATGAAAAATTAGGGTAAAAATTTTTTCCTAACGGGATCTTATTCTTTGAATACACTATAAAAAATTATTATCAGTGGTATGCTGTTTTCAGCGTCGCTGCATCTGTGCTAAAACTGGCGCGCGGAACCCGATTTTCGGCATTAAATTAAAATTAGAAATAATGGAGTTGGAGAGTTCCAGGAGTTTTTTATTGCAAATTTCCTCCTCTTTAAGAATCTTTTTGTCTCATTTCTTAGCTATTAATAATTTTTAAGTTATTAACAAAAAACTGAATATCTCTTTTTTTCCATCTTATTTTGTTAATAACAATTGCAATTTTTTATGTGCTGTAAAATCCTTAAAATACATTTTTCTATAGGTCATTACGAATCGAATGAACTATTGCTCATATTTTTAAGAGCTTTATTTCTCTTTTTCACGTTTTTCAATCTGTGAACTAGACTATTATCTATAACTACCATTCTCTTAATTTTTTCAAACATGGACTTGCCCCACTTTCAAAATAAACGGCTTCTATTTAAAAAAAACAAAAACAATTCATTTTTATTACAAAAAATAAACAAATAAAATTAAAATTAGTGTACAGTGGGAAATTCAGTTTATAAGTACAAAACATAAAAATTTAAAATGAAATTAGGAATAAAAATCAATTTTTCATCGCTACTTCATTTCCAAATTGAACGAAGTTGCGTAAAAAGTTACATGTTTAACTACAAACACTATTACATGCTACGCTATTATCACTAAAATCAATATTTTTTTTTATTTCCCGTTTTGCATTTGAATATTTCATATTTTTGCATAGATACGGCTCTGCGAGGCTACAATACCGTCACTATAAAATAAAAACCACTTATGAAATTCCAAAAAAGAAAAATTTATTCAGGTAAAAAATTTGGATCTAAATAGTTATAACATAATTCATTGGATTCGCCAAAATTCTGTGAATAATAATCTTCGTCATAAGTACTATATGGTTCAATTTTTATACTTTCTGTTAAATTATATGCACCACCGTTTAACTGTTCTGATTTATTGTTTAATAAATTATTAGCTACCAAAACACTCCGTTCATTCAATTGATCCTTTTCTTGTAATAATTTATTAGTCAGTTTTGTATCTGAGAATCGCACTGGTACAATTTGATGTGAAAGTGGATGCGGCATTTCAGAATCGAGTTGACTTACGATACAAGCTGAACAAAAATCAATCAATGGTGAAGAGCAATTTGTGCAGTGCCATCTAGTTCCTATAATAGGTTCCTGTTTGCAATAATTACAACTATAGTTCAAGTGTACAGAGAACGAAAACCCGAGTTCTTTGTCATGTTTTATTTTATTTAATAAATCTATTTTCCTAATGGCTTCAGTTTTTAACATATTATTTTCTTCAATTCTAAAACTTTTATTAACTGGTTTCGGAAATTCAGTGAAATAAGAACTTGGTCCTGGAACATCGTCATCAAACTGAGACATATGCACTGGTACTTCGTTATCCGGAAAGAATGTAGAAGGCCGATAAAGATAACGATTATAACGTTGATGTCTATGATTCGAACCTACAAAAAAACGTAAGTAAATTACCGTATTTTCAGAAAATAAAATGCGCAACGGCATATTACGCACACCTCAGAACTTTGTTAAATTTTTTAAGTCTTTTTGTATATTCGCCTTATAACGCGCACCCCAACTTTGATAATAAAAAAGAATCATATACCTAACTAAAATAATTTTAATGCATAAATTTACAAGGAAAGGTATCCAACTGTATCCCTCAAAAATTTTTAAAACTGTGATGGACTGCAGATCTTATTAAAACTTATCACGAGCCATATTTCGTTCGTGCCCATAAGCGGTTTAACGGGGTGAAACTCACCCCTGAAAATTTGAGTTTTCTTTCAATTTTCTTAAATATCTTGGAAATGGTAAGAGCTTTGGTAGGGAAACTATACATATTTGTAAATGGCACTTTAAGATCTTTATTACGATACCAAAATTAAAACTGTAAAATCAGTGGGGTTCCATCCTCCACTCCTAACCCCTAATTTTATCAGGTATATTTTGGTAAAAGAGGAGGCTGTTATGTGTAAATAAAAGAATTTTTAATTAAAATATTTTGCATCACACCAATTTATTTCTTTTTGCATAAATACACCGTTTGCTAATATTAACTTGGGAAAAATTTTAACTTTTTGATTTAATAATGAGTAAAAATATGGTGAAAGAATCCTGTATTTTAGTAATAAATTGTTACAAACTTACGATATACTTTAAAGTACATAATTTAGATACCCCCTCCCCCGATTGATAGGTAATTGTTTAGATAAATAAAAATAAGTAAATAAATATGTAAATAAGATTTGTATTGATATCAGTAAAGCATGGAAGGGGGTAGTGTATTTTTTCTTTCTAAATTATGTACTTTAAAGTATATCGTAAGTTTGTAACAATTCATTAATAAAATACGAGATTCTTTGACCATATTTTTGCCCAAAAGTTAAAATTTTTCCCAAGTTAATATTAGCAAACGGTGTATTTATGCAAAAAGAAATAAACTGGTGTGATGTAAAATATATTAATTAAAAATTCTTTTATATACACATAATAGCCTCCTCTTTTATCAAAAAATACCTGATAAAATTAGGGTATAGGGGTGGGAGATGAAACCCCAATGATTTTATAACTTTGATTTTGGTATCATAATAAAGATCTCAAAGTGTCATTTACAAATATATATAGTTTCCCTACCAAAGCTTTTACCGTTTCCAAGATATTTAAGAAAATTGAAAAAAAACTCAAATTTTCAGGGGTGAGTTTCACCCCCTTAAACCGTTTATGGGCACGAACGAAATATGGCTCGTGATTATTTTTAGTAAGATCTGCAATCCACCAAAGTTCCAAAAATTTTTGAGAGATACTGTTGGATACCTTTCCTTGTTAGTATGGAATAATTTGAAAATTTTATTTTTTTATTTTACCTTATTAAATTAGTATTACTGTTAAATTTTTTTTATTTAATTGATAACCCACTTACTATTGACAGAATAATATATATAATATTAAAATAAAAACCGCCGTAATTTTTACAGAACTTATATATTCGGCGTATAACGTGCACTACGAAATTTGGACAATATTTTTGGTGTTCAAGGTGCGCGTTATACACCGGAAAATACGGTAATTAATTTTTATCACTGAATTTTAAATAACTAATAAACGTAATAGCAAACAATATGTGAAAAAAAAAATACTCAACCTTTTTTATCTACCGTCTTTGGAATTCTTCCAGGAATTGGTAAACCAGCTTTATATAGTTTTATAAAATATTTCTGTACTCGACTACAAACTTGTTTAGTTGTACGATTACCTAAAGCTTTAGCTATTTTGGCAAATCTTCGCATTTCAATAGGTTCTGAAGGATATTCAATTAATAGCTCTTCTAGCCGTTTTTGTTCTTCACTTGTCCACAAGCGGTTATGATTTTCTGTTTTTTTCTCTTCATGAAAATTAAAATCTCTTAATTCTTCAGATGAAAATGTTTGACTAAGATCAGTCTTATTAAATAAATTATCAACTGATGGTTGTATTTCCTTGGGTAAATATTTCAAATAGGAATTCCAATCAATTTTTGGCATTTCTTTAATTATTTGTTTACTTGGAATACCAAGATCTTCACCATTTTTAAGTTTTTTTAAGAATGTATCAAGATCGTTTAATATGTTAGTTTCAATGTTTTTCAGTGTATCAATATCCTGGATTGCTTTCGATCGTTGCGATTCCAAAATAGATATGTATTTAATAAGACTAAGATAATCTTTATTATTTTTCAAAGCTAAATGTTCAGATTCAAAGAAAAACTCACTATCTTCACTCATTATGAATAATTTTTAACTTTACCACATTTTTTTGTAAATAAACTTTTAACTGTTCATTTTCGACGAACAAATACTTGTTAAAACACTAGAATAATGCTTACTAATTTCTTTTTTTTATAATTTCCACACTAATTTTCACATACTCTTCTGCAATAAAACCTAACACAACTGACTGGAATACCGGGAATACCTATACAAACAGTATTTGACGTATACGACGTATACATAACATACAGTGTTGCCGGTGTTGCCGATCAGCACCATAGATAATTTATATAACTACGTTATCTAGATATATATCTATAATACAAGGATAGAGAATATCACTTTTTTTCTTCCAGGTCGTCAATAAGGTAAGGTGAGGTCGCTAGTGTCCAATGCTAATGTCCGTCTTGTTTCGCCTCACCGCCTATACAAGTTCCAGCACGAGCATAGATAAAGGAGTCTCCTATGGAGCCTCCACATTCTCGCCGAGGTTGGACGAGGTTCCTCGTCGAGGTTGGCTCAGTCATATGAATAGCATTAGGCTGTATACACAATCAATGAAATAAGGAATAAGAAGTATGCCATTATAATGTAATAATTTAAAATTTCCCGAATTAAGACAATTCCCAATTTTTTCCCACCAGTAGTTAAAATTTCCCAAAATCGGGAAATTTCCCGCAAATCGGCAACACTGCGGTACATATTTAACTTTGACGTATTTGAGGTTAACTGGTTCCCCCCCCCATGCCTCACCGCGTCTATAAGTTCCAGCACGAGCATAGATAAAGGAGTCTCCTATGGAGTCTCCACATTCTCGCCGAGGTTGGACGAGATTCCTCGCTGAGGTTGGCTCAGTCATATGAATAGCATTAGGCTGTATACACAATCAATGAAATAAGGAATAAGAAGTATGTCATCTAGTGACGTTGAATGGAACTTTAATGAAATAAGAAACAAGAAATAAGGAATAAGAAATAAGGAGTATGCCATCTAGTGACGTTGAATGAAACTTTAAAACTTAACTGCTCATAGGTAAATGTATTTAGGTATTTTTGTACATCAGAATTCATGAAAAAGTAACGTTCGTGATGACTTTTTTGTCACTACGGCCGGTTTTACAAACGGAGTTTAAGCTTAAGCTTAACTAAACCTAGTTTAAAAGTTAAACCCAGTTTATCTTCGCGTCTGTTTTACAATACAGTTTAAAGGAAAGTTTAAGTAAGCTTGTGTTGGCGAACCTGCTTTCAATCAATTGCTCATTTCATTCAATACATATATGTATCTGTATCCGGCAAAGTCGGTAAAATAACTCTATTTTACCAACCCAATTACCAACCGTATGTATCCGGATATACTTCATACGCGATATACGCAACAAACATAACCTATATAGAAATAACGCTATAAAGAAAAAAATTATTATAATATATATTAAATAAAATTAAAAAAAGAAATTTAAAATAATAAATGACACAAATGAAAAGAAAAGATCAGTAAATTTTACGAGTAATGAAATTGACGCATGGTGGCCACAGATTTTTAAAGATCAAATTCACTGACTTTTCCAGGTTTTCCAGAAATTTTATTAAAAAATTCCCTATCTATTTTGTGAGAAATGCCGCCCCTACTTTATCCCAAAAAGCTAAAAAAAATTCTTAATAACTTTTTAACACTTTCTTAAAAAAGTAAATGACTACCGAAAAAAAAAATCCGCGCCAATTTTTAAATCTAATCTCAAAACAAGTGAAAAATTGATTGAAGTTTTTTCTCTAAATAAACAAAATTATAAAAATCAATTTTTTCCAGTCTTCTGGTAAAATTCTTTGACTATTCCCTGATTTTTCTAGAAAGTTTAGAATTCCCTGACATTTCCAGGTTTTCCAGTAATGTGGTCACCATGATTGAGTATTTAATTGCTCTAGTAGAGAAATATAAAAATATAATCGAATCCCTAAAAACGACCTCAACCATAGAGAAGATCTTAAGTAGTTATATCTTTTCTATGATCTTAAGTAGGTAATGTAGGTAAGCTTAGTTTAAATGATTTAAGCCACCTTGATTGGTAGTTTAAATATAAGCTGAGTTTAACAAATAAACTCAATATGTAAAACGGTCTGATTTACTTAAACTTGGTTTAACTAATAAGCTCAGTTTAAACTCGGTTTGTAAAACCGGCCGTTAAACTACCAATCAAGGTGGCTTAACGGCCGGTTTTACAAACGGAGTTTAAGCTTAAGCTTAACTAAACCTAGTTTTAAAGTTAAACCCAGTTTATCTTCGCGTCTGTTTTACAATACAGTTTAAAGGAAAGTTTAAGTAAGCTTGTGTTGGCGAACCTGCTTTCAATCATTTGCTCATTTCATTCAATACATGTATGTATCTGTATCCGGCAAAGTCGGTAAAATAACTATTTTACCAACTATATGTATCCGGATGATCCGGATATACTTCATACGCGATATACGCTACAAACATAACCTATATCAGAGAACAAAGACGTAATAGAACTTTAATTCTTATGGGCCAGTGTGGATGGAAATTTTAGTTGATTTTGCTTCTATTAGATGGCAGAACGATCGAGATTTGGAGGTTTTCAAGTTGTCAGGCGAAGTATGTACCTAACATTTCTAACATCTCTAATGTGAAGAGGTAGGAAATGTATATTTCCATCTCTCTTCCATAAGCTTTGTCTTTTACGTTAACGAAAGCGCGTTTATTTGAACCCCGTAGAAAAAAAGGTTATGATTTCGTGTAACCGCAAATTATCAAGACACAATACACAGATTCATATGTATATTTCTTTCGAAGATTGTGTAAAAATATTGTAAACATGTTACTGTTTGTATAAAAAATTCTTATGAGAATTTGCTTATTTATTTTGGATGGTGCAATTAGCGAGAGGTCTAAAATAGTGAGGAAGTGATTAGTATGAGTGCCAATTGAAATGCTATCGACCCACAAATATATATTAGTCGCTTCTTTTCGAAAATAAGTCGAATTATTTTTCGATTTTGCGACTGATTATTCTGAATAAAGATTATGGATAAATTTAATATTAAAACAGGAAAAGTAAATACAACAGAATACAACCAATAATTTTCAGTGTAATATTTTATAAATATTCTTTGATTTTACATACATATTCTTATTTTACATATTGATATTCTTTAACACAGATAAAGATAAATTATTATACATACTATATATACATACATATAATACAATACAATTATACATACTTAAATTTAGTTTACTTTAGTATCTGGGCGAACCCGTGCCCCCAAAATAAGACGCAAGAGTGGTCCTGCCCCCCCCAGGTCTAGTTTACGTAGTAAATTCACTACACAAATCTATCCGAATTGGATTAAGGAAATATTAACAATATAATAAAATATATAAATTTTATAAGAATTCATTCAAATAATATCTCGGTGAATTAAGGGGGCAAAACAAACAAGTCGTCAAGTGCAAGTTGTACTTGTGCTAACAATGTTCCGTTCAATCAGTTGTTTCTATGAATGGGGTATTTGACAGTATCAAACTATCAAAGAAAAACAATAAAAACAAATTTTAATGAAAATTGATAATAAAAGACAGCAATTTATTATGGGCCTATTCGTACCGCACCAAGTCAAAGTGTCTTGCTCTTACTTTTAAGAACATTATACTTGTTTTGAAGAACTTTTGTCTTACTTTGGAGATATTTGTATGTTCCTGTCTCACTTTCCGTGTTCTTGAGAGAAGGGTGAAGGATATGTACGATGTATACCGAACGCTATTACTGACTATAAACTATGTATGCTACAATCATCGTATCATAGAGATGTACACGATATGATTTTACTCACAGAGTACTAATTTAAATACAAGAGTAATATTGTACTAGATTTTAGATAAAATTTCTTGTTAATACAATAATACGTGAAAGTTTTTAAAAAATGTGTTGTTAATTATTTAGAATTTAGCTAATTCACTTGAATGAATTTTTTTAATGAAAATAAGTTGCGTTTTTAATGACAATAGGAATATTCTTATTGGAACGAGAAAAAATTAAAAAATAAAATAACAGAAAATTCTCATATAATTTTTATTTGTATAAATTGAATTATATAATTCATTTTATTTATTTATACTATTATTATTATTATTATTATTATTATTATTATTATTATTATTATTATTATTATTAATTTTTTTTATTATAATAAGAATTGTACAGAATTTTGATAAGAATTGAATGTAAAATGTTGAACTGGCAAAAATTTTAATAGGTATAAAGAAATTAGCATTATGAATAATACAATTTTGTTCGTCATTGGCCTGGCCTTTATATAAGGTTAAAACTATTCATTAAGAATTTTTTAGTACATCAAATATGTATACGAAGTATCCCATGATTTAAATACCTAATTAAAGCCGGTTACACACGGTCTGATCTCATCGGCCAATAAAATAGACATTATTGACGACGTAAAGATTCTCTCTCGTGTCTCTGGTGGTAAAATTAGGACTAGTATCAAGTTAAAATATACGCATAAATGTTTAATTGGGGATATAAAATCTAGTAATCCAACCATAATTTGTATAATAGGTATTCTAATGTCAATTACACGTATACAAAAATTTTTACTTGATACAGATTCTTAATGATTAGTTTTATATTAGTTTTAGAAAATGAATTATATAATTCAATTTATACAAATAAAAATTATATGAGAATTTTCTGTTATTTTATTTTTTAATTTTTTCTCGTTCCAATAAGAATATTCCTATTGTCATTAAAAACGCAACTTATTTTCATTAAAAAAATTCATTCAAGTGAATTAGCTAAATTCTAAATAATTAACAACACATTTTTTAAAAACTTTCACGTATTATTGTATTAACAAGAAATTTTATCTAAAATCTAGTACAATATTACTCTTGTATTTAAATTAGTACTCTGTGAGTAAAATCATATCGTGTACATCAAGGGGTCTAACTAGATTGTCTATGTCTCTGTTCCACTTGTAATGAGTTTGTGACGTAAATCTCCCCACTCTATTGGTGTAGATACACACTGTTTGCAGTGGTATTGGTTTAATGGTTGCGTCTGTGTGCGTATTTACACATACTACTACACCACACGTATTACCAGAGAGAGAAATGTGTGCTGCTCAACTAACAATGTCTAACAATGTAATATAATGGACTGTGTGTTCGGTGACGGACAGCGACTGACTACATGACTTAGCTGTGACAGGCCTACAAATGACTCCAAGCGAATTACACTTTTTTGATGTTAGCTGGCTTCTAGTGTTCTATGGTGTACATCTCTATGATACGATGATTGTAGCATACATAGTTTATAGTCAGTAATAGCGTTCGGTATACATCGTACATATCCTTCACCCTTCTCTCAAGAACACGGAAAGTGAGACAGGAACATACAAATATCTCCAAAGTAAGACAAAAGTTCTTCAAAACAAGTATAATGTTCTTAAAAGTAAGAGCAAGGCACTTTGACTTGGTGCGGTACGAATAGGCCCTATGTTAATTCATCGTAACTATCATTATTTAATTTAAAAAAAAATTAATATTTTTCAGCTATAAATTACGTCAGCAGAAATGGGCTGTGACGTTGGTTTCTCTTATATTTCAACACTGTTGCCACTAGGGTCGCTACGTAAATTCCGGTTAGCAAACATAACTATGGAAATTAATTTGAATTTAATTAATTTTTTTTAAAATCAGCAATTTTTTTTCCTAGTTATAAGAAAAATAAATAGTTTTTTTTCCTAGTTACATGACACCTGTTACTATCTAGAGAATGTGACGTAATTGAAGCTAATGAACCTTTTCGCGCAAATTTTGAGAACAAATATTAAATAACTTTTTCTAACGATTTTCGGCATTATTTTTAAAAATTAAAATTATATACATGCAAAATATATAAATATATGCGTATTTTAAAATAGTTTCCCAAGATTAGTCAAATTCCCCATTATTTGGATATGAAGTGAATAAAATATTTTTCCTAATGAATAAATTTTATTCCTAAAGTATAAACAATTCTAAAGTATAAATAAATATAAATATATTACTATTTGTGCGTGACTTTTTTAAATTTTTTATTTACATTTTCATCTGACCTACTTCAACGATTTAAATTCATCATAGAAGAGGAAAGACTATCACAATCACGATCAAGAAGGTCAGATGAATTTTGTTGCGTTTCGGACTGATTTGTTGATACACTTAAAATGCAATTCGGTACATCATTCTTATTACTAATTTCAGTAGTGCTGCCACGGTTGCCACAATCAGGCAAAAACAAGTTTGGTAATGCAGGACCAGTGGCAGTACATATTAATCTACGAATGCGCCCGTTACAATTTCTAAAGAAACTCTTCTCGTCGAAGTGTTCTGAGCACCTTTTCTCATTGAGTTGTTTTGGTGATAGATCGAACAGCTCATTGTTACCACTCCGGAGAACCCATTCTTCAGCAACGCTAGAAAAAAAAAAATTCATATCATAACTCATAAAAAGCTAGGTAAAAGATGAACAGAGAATGTCTCAACTAAATATGTCGATGTCTCAACTAAGTATGTTCCGATACCTTAGGTCCTCAACAATTATTTTTTGAAATTTTTTCTTCACATATTGTTAGTTCGTCGTTTGTTCTTTATTGTTCGTCATTTATTATTGTTTGTTCGTATATTGTTTATTTATAAAAAATTACATAAAAATGCAAACTCAGACTAGCACCCCACATACTATTTATGGTTTTTTTAAATTGCTATTGGCCTTTTATTATGAATAAACGTTTGTTCTTATATAAACGACGTTTGTTCTATCATCAAAGGGACTTCTTTCAGCTTTAATTAACAACTTTTTACATTTTTTTATTAGTTCAATTGTCATGCCATAGTAGCAGCATTGCGCATGCGCCAATTGTACTTTTAAGCGGTTCTTTTTAAAATAAAAGAAAAATGACAGAATCTAAGAAAGTTATACAATGTATTCTTTATGTACTAAAAGTGTTCTTAATTATTAAAGGGATAATGATAAGCTATAATAGGAAAAATTACTTTAATCCGTTCAATGTATTTTAATTCAAAGTATAATGTATTTGATAGATTTGAGCGTTACTTTATGGTATTCCATTTTAAAATAAAAAGACAATTTTTATTTTAAGGGTTTTAAGGATTTTTAAAATATCGTCAGAGAAATTATAGCATTTTAATAAATACACCAATTTCAAGCAACTGAACCGAAGCAGTCTGACAACCCTGTATATTAAATAACTAGTTTATTCGTATTTACTTGTAAACAATATTGAAAAATTCATGATAGCATTTTTTTAAAGAAAAAAATTCAAATTGTATGTAATAATGCTGGCGTTCCAGACGAAAATTTTGTTAGCCTAACGTCAGCTAACGGAGCTTTCACTGTTACAAACCAGAGGGCTCTGATTCAAAAATTAATGCACGTTAAATATTTTGTCACGGTATAAATACTGCCATATAGTTGGCAGTCGAAAAATTTCTTTTAAATTGAAAATACTTTTATTCGATTGGGAATCATTTGGGAAAATTTAGGAATATAATTTTTTTATTTAGGACATTATAATTAGTGAGTAATTAATTAGTCTTTTTTTAGCGTATAGTTAGCAGACATGAAAATAAAAAATATTTAATTTTACGTTATTTGATAGTAAACAGTTTGGGAAGAACATTAAAATTAATCACACCATTTGGGAATTCATAATTAATTAATTATTCCGATTTTTCTGTTTACGATTTTACATGTACAATATATTTAATGACTGACGCCACTGACTAATATGGCGGCAAAATTCAAACACTTTTGTATGTTAAAATTATGAATTATTTTTCGAATTGTACTTCATTAGTATGTTGTATATTATAACATAACTTTTCAATTTATACTTTCCGTCAATAAAATTATGTAAAATGTAAATATACAGCATACTAATGAAGTACAGTTCAAAAAATAATTCATAATTTTAACATACAAAAGTGTTTGAATTTTGCCGCCATATTAGTCAGTGGCGTCAGTCATTAAATATATTGTACATGTAAAATCGTAAACAGAAAAATCGGCATAATTAATTAATTATGAATTCCCAAATGGTGTGATTAATTTTAATGTTCTTCCCAAACTGTTTACTATCAAATAACGTAAAATTAAATATTTTTTATTTTCATGTCTGCTAACTATACGCTAAAAAAAGACTAATTAATTACTCACTAATTATAATGTCCTAAATAAAAAAATTATATTTCTAAATTTTCCCAAATGATTCCCAATCGAATAAAAGTATTTTCAATTTAAAAGAAATTTTTCGACTGCCAACTATATGGCAGTTCCATCAACTATACTTTGGATATAAATCAATCGAATTGTACAATATAACTGTTTCTTTTTTCTACAAGTTTGACTTTGATTATTATTTTCAATTACCTAGCAACGCTATTTAATTTCAGTTTTTCTGTAAATTGTGCTTGCTGATTGGTTTAAAAGAGGGAGTAAAAATATTTTTTAGTCCCTTGGGACTAAAAATGATACTTTTAGTCCCTTGGGACTAAAAATGATACTTTTAGTCCCTTGGAACTAAAAGTGGCACTTTACTCCCTATTATGAGGGAATAAATCATGTCTTTTAGTCCCGGAATTGCAAAAAGTATATTTTTTAACGTTATTTCAAAAATAATTTAAATTGAGTGTCAAAGTTGAATTGAAATAATTTGAGTGTTCTTATCAAGTGCGACTATCTCTATTTTTTGTTTTAATTTTTCTGTTCAATGTTTCAACCTGTTATTGAAAAGTCACGAGTTGAGGGCGAAAAAATATCATTTTAAAACTCAGAAAGAGCAAATTAGAGTTAAAATTCAAAGAAAAATGACATAAAACTGTTTTCCCGGTAAAATTTTCTGCAAAGTATTTAAAATTTAAAAAAATTTTTTTTTCAAAATATACTGACTACGAAATCCTAACTTAATGCAGGTTTAATACCCTTTTATTTTAAAAAAATACAACAGATAGTTGAAACATAATCCTGTCAATTGATATTTATACGCACGGAACGTCCCTAAATAAACTTCCAAAAGAAAAATCTTGAATGTAAATTTTTGCATTTTTACGGGCTATCTTTTGATAAATTTACTGTATTATTTATTTTTAAATTATTTCGTACAATAGAATAGACGCTAAAATGTTCAAATTTGCAGATCTTTTGTCTGTAAATTACTTAATGATAATACGTACGCCTGCTTTGGTATTTCCAATAAAAATATACCTGTTAAATAGGTTGATATAATAAATTTGAAATAGAATTACGAGTACAACAAAGCAATATTGTTAATTTTAACACATTTGAATATTTTATTATTTTATTGCTTTGGTAGGTTTTGCCTCTCTTTTCTCTGGTTAGGTATATATTTATTTTATTATCAAAGCTGTGGTCCACATTATACGACGAACATACATACAAAAAGAATTAAAAAATTATTCAAAATTTTGGGGTGCTCTTTGGTTGTATGAAAAATACATACAAGGAATGTACTCATACGAAAACTGCTTGACAAATACTAACACGAAATCTCACACAGAAAATTTTGTATATGGAAAAATATTCACACAGAAAAGTCTTCATATAGAAAAATACGTACAAGAAAAATACCCATGTTAATAAATTCTCACACTGATACGCTCACATTAATTAATAAACAGATGACACAAAATTAGTATTTCATGAATTTCTCAAACAAGTAAGTTGTTTAATGAAAAGTTAGACATCTTAGAATCTAAACTAAATTAGCGGTCTCGTTTTATCCCGGTAGAATATTCCCGTGGCAGAAAATACAATTTTATTATAATGATACCAGATTGGCTGAACAGACTTTAACTAAATTTGGTGTTAAGATATAGTGTATATGATTTGGATTAACACAAATTATAAATTTTATCCTGATGAAGAGTTCCTACGGGGTCACTCACTACATAACAGCTGCGTTAGTTTATTAAATTAAATTCGGTATGGATATCTTAATCCCAAATACTAATATTAAAAATGCGAAAGTGAGTTTGTTTGTTTGATTGGGTTTCACGCCAATGTTATTTTATTATACTTAAATTTATGAGGGTGTAAACATAAGACAGGTAAAAAATTAAATTATTCAAAATCGGAAACATAACAATAAACATTATCAAACTTATCTTAAAATTTGGCAAAATAATATAAACGTCCATTATTTTTATACCTGTTACTTGAAATTTTTTAAAATTATTTTACTTTTATTATTGTATGTAAAACCTATGTAATTGATTCAAGATAAATAGGGTATGTTTATTAAATTTCATGGAATTCGGTTTAGTTATTTGGATTATTTATTGATTAGATAATTGGTTTTGTATCCCACAGGAACTAAAACCGGAATAAATTTTATCTGATGTATTAATCCAATATATAGAGTTTAGTTAAAATCGATTTAGCTCTGGTATCATAATAAATTTTTAATTTTTCTTACGAGATATAACAAGACCGGTAATTTAGTTTAGATTCTAAGATGTTTAACATTTCATTAAACAACTTGTTTGAGGAATTCAGAAATATTAATTTTGTGTTATTTGTTTATTAATTAGGGTAGTTGGTGGGTAGAACAATTTTTCAAAGGATTTTAACGAAACTTCTCTAGGTATTTATTTAATTCAATACCAATAATACGAGCCTATTCCAGTTAATATTAACTACTTAATTTTGAGAATTGGTAATTTTAACAGGGACTCTTATGGGAAAACTATTTATTTTTTTTAATGAAATGAAAACGTGTCAAAGGAATTTGATAAAAATTTAATATCTTTGTAACTTTGTATTTTATTTTAAAGTTACAAACCATATTTTAAAAAAAAAAAATAAAAATTATTGACCACGCCGTTTTTGAAATATAATTTATGAAAATCATTTTACAACAATTTTCAACGCTTTTTCAGCAATGCTTTTATATTGCTACAGCATAAGCGCGCGGAAATTCAAACAAACAAGTGGTATACAAATATAATAATTAATAAGTAAAAAATATTAAGACATTATTTAATTTTTGATAAGAGAAAATTTGATCGCTGAGCTATACTTTTGTACTGTCTCGGAGCAACTACGTTAATGTGAGCATTTATCAGTGTGAAAATTTATCAACGTGGGCATTTTTCTTGTGCGCATTGTTCTGTGTGAACACTTTTCCGTGTGCGAAATATAAAACGTATTTTATAAAACGTAGAGAATTTTTCTTCACTCATTTTATTTTATTTTAAAGAAAATGGCTTGGGTTTTTTAAATATAATTCAAATTGTATGAAATAATATTACATCAAGTATACTTTGGATAAATCAATTAGACAATACCAGTGAAGCGAGTCTTTGTTCTTTGACAATACAGTATAATGGTTTGTCTTTATCATCAAGTTTAAATATGTAATCATTTTAAATTATCTAGCAATACTATTTAACTAAAATTCACTGATTGGTTTAAAGTAGGAGCAAAAGTTTTTTTAGTCCCTTGAGATAAAAAATAACACTATTCTCCCTATTACAAAAGTCTAAATCGTGTATTTTAGTGCCGGAATTGCATAATATTTGTTTTAGATTTAAACTTCAGCTCAGTTCAGAAAATGATATTAAAATATGGTATTCTATATAATCTAATGATTTTTTTTAAATTCAAAATAACCAATAATCATATCTAATACTAATGAAATCTTAACAATTATAATTTATGTGAAAATAAAAATTAAAATCAGTTTTTTGTTCCTCCTCTAAAGTTAAGCAAAATGGACATAGCAGCTTAATAAATTAGGCCGACAAAATGAAGAATTAAAACTGATAAATAACAAATTTTGAAATTTCATTGGTGGTATTAGGTAATATTTTATAAAAGCCAGTTTTATCTAATTTAAAAATCTTTTATAATTTAATAAAAAAATATTCAGAAAATAATACCAAATGGCAAAAAGTATGTATACTATTTGTAAAATATATCGAACGTATGGTAACGAAGATCAAAATAATTTTTTATTTCATATATTATGCTTGCCATATTTCATGAGAAAAAGTATACAGTGTAGTAAGTATAATTATGTAGTTTCATCAAATTAAAAATAAATGTTATTTGAATAAAATATCATTAATTAATAGTGTTGTCAATATACAAAGTCAATAAAAGTTGATTTTTGCTTATTTATTTAATAATTTATTAACAGTATAATACAATAGGTTAAAAACTAACAAACAGAAGTATTAATTTAAAAAACTTACCTTTCGTTTTTCGGAAAACGGTGAAATGAAAGATTCGGCGACCTCAATGATGTATTGTTACATCCTGCAAACGCACATACATTTGTAGACGGCATTCTTGTACTAACAATGGACAACAATCACTTATACGCTCGAATAGTAACTTTTCAAGATTTTCAAAATATCTAACTATTGAAATGATTGAAATTGATAACTTCTACCGCCAAGTATGTTTTTATGCGTGCGCATTGAATAGGCGGAGCTATACCACTGGGGTGATTGCCACGTGCGTTGGGTTTCTGACGCATGCGTACTGCTTGCCTGCACAGCATCGCCATCAGTCAACGGGGTTGGTAACTATTACTGTCGGGGTGGCTATAAACTGTCCGTAAATTTAACATAGGATTGAATTTCTAATTAGGTCTCAATTCACTGCCTATATAGAAGTAACGCTATAAAGAAAAAAATTATTATAATATATATTAAATAAAATTAAAAAAAGAAATTTAAAATAATAAATGACACAAATGAAAAGAAAAGATCAGTAAATTTTACGAGTAATGAAATTGACGCATGGTGGCCACAGATTTTTAAAGATCAAATTCACTGACTTTTCCAGGTTTTCCAGAAATTTTATTAAAAAATTCCCTATCTATTTTGTGAAAAATGCCGCCCCTACTTTATCCCAAAAAGGTAAAAAAAATTCTTAATAACTTTTTAACACTTTCTTAAAAAAGTAAATGACGAGCAAAAAAAAAAAGAAATCTGCGCCAATTTTTAAATCTAATCTCAAAACAAGTGAAAAATTGATTGAAGTTTTTTCCCTAAATAAACAAAATTATAAAAATCAATTTTTTCCCGTTAACGGCCAGTTTTACAAACCGAGTTTAAACTGAGTTTATTATTTAAACCAAGTTTAAGTAAATCTGACCGTTTTACATATTGAGTTTATTTGTTAAACTCAGCTTATATTTAAACTACCAATCAAGGTGGCTTAAATCATTTAAACCATTGATATAGAAGAATATGGATGGAGACTATTTCTTAAGAGAGGGACAAGATATAGTTTAATATGATATGTTAGAATGAATACGTAGATTCTTTTGAATGTACCACAAAAAATAAAAAACAAAAGAGTAAATATACACTATAACACGTGCAAATAAACACTAAACATCCAGTCCTACAAAAAATTAAATTTAAAATAAAATTAGTAAACGTAATACACCGTAAATATAATATTTGGGTAAGTAAATATTGTATTGATCAATAAATTAATTTTTCTACATTTTTCATTTAAAAAAACAGGTTTATAATAAGCGGAAAAATACCAATTCTGACATTACACAAAGTAAAGGAAATATCGAAAAAGGAATCATTCTACGTAAATAAGGAGTTCGTTTTTTAGTTAAAATATGTGATAATAACAACAAAAATTTTAAAAATATTGTAAAAAATAAAATTATGTAAAAATTAAAATATAGGTTAGATTGACCCTTCATTTCAGTAGCGTCTTATATGTAAAATTAATGAGCATATAAAAATTTAACTTCAAGATTATGTATTTTGTTTGTATTTATTTATTTATTAATAAAATGATAATTTAATAACTGTATAGTTTTATTTATGTTAGTGTCTACTTTTATCAAAAAGATATGTCTTATTAGTAATGGAAAATTATAAACCAAAACGTAATCTTTTTACAAAAATTGTTATAAATTGACCGGAAAGAAGTTGGCGCCGAAAGTTGGAAAATTTTTCTGCTTTTTATATGGCTAAATTGCTACCAAATTGCTCCTTTCGAATCAGTAATTGCTCCACCTGGAACTTAATTACTTAATTAGTTATTTACAAACAAAAAAACTTTTTTGTTTGACTATTTCTATTATCAAAATCTTGTCAAATAATGCATTTTTATACAATTACTTTATATCAAAAAATTGCCCCCAATTTTCTCCATCTAATTGAAAAGTTAGTTATTAATTTCTCTGAATAATAATTAAAATATATTAAAATAAAAAAATATTATGAATTAGGTTATGTATTATTAAAACGTATAGGCAATCCATTAAACCTTTAAGTCGTTTGCATATATTTAAGGATAATTGAATTTTGACAAGTTAAATAACATTATAAAAAAACAAAATACTTTAATAATTATTCTAAAAATTAAGATTTAGCTTTTAAATTAAATAGAGCAAACTGGGAGCAATTTATTGACGTAAAGAGATTATATAAAAAAGTATTATTTTGGGAGATTTTGATAACTTAAATGACGGAAAAAAAATTTTTTTCTCTATAAATAACTAATTAAATAATTAAGTTTCAGGTGGAGCAATTACTGATTTCAAAGGAGCAATTTGGGAGCAATTTAACCATACAAAAAACAAAAAGATTTTTCAACTTTCGGCGCTAACTTCTTTCCGGTTATAAATTGTAAATAATCGATTAATTTGAGCAATTTTTGTTTTCAGTTTATGGTAATTTATAATATTCTTTAAGCACCGTTAAAAAATACAATAATTTAGTAGAACAGGCATTAAAAATAATTAATTAATTGTTTATGTTTTTATATAGAAATCACAATTATAAGAAAAATATACTAAATATATTCTTTTAAAAGCAATGGCAATGTTTTAATTAAATTAAAACCGTTACTGTATATTTACAAAATGACGTCATTTTATAATACGCACGTTTAATATTCATAATATATTGATCAGTATTTTGGGAAATGCTCCTTCCTTTACAATATTATATACGTCTCCTTCTTCCATGATTTAAACTAAGCTTACCTACTTAAGATCATAGAAAAGATATAACTACTTAAGATCTTCTCTATGGTTGAGGTCGTTTTTAGGTCCGTCCACACGACACAAGCTTTACCACCGACTTACTTGCGCAAACCAGTTTGTGCAAGTAAACATGTACGTATGGACGGGAAAAAACGTAGCGACTTACTTGCACAAACCTGGTTTGCGCAGGTAAGTCGGTGGTAAAGCTTGAGCGTGTGGACGGGCCCTTAGGGATTCGATTATATTTTTATATTTCTCTACTAGAGCAATTAAATACTCAATCATGGTGACCACATTACTGGAAAACCTGGAAATGTCAGGAAATTCTAAACTTTCTAGAAAAATCAGGGAATAGTCAAAGAATTTTACCAGAAGACTGGAAAAAATTGATTTTTATAATTTTGTTTATTTAGGGAAAAAACTTCAATCAATTTTTCACTTGTTTTGAGATTAGATTTAAAAATTGGCGCAGATTTCTTTTTTTTTTTGCTCGTCATTTACTTTTTTAAGAAAGTGTTAAAAAGTTATTAAGAATTTTTTTTAGCTTTTTGGGATAAAGTAGGGGCGGCATTTTTCACAAAATAGATAGGGAATTTTTTAATAAAATTTCTGGAAAACCTGGAAAAGTCAGTGAATTTGATCTTTAAAAATCTGTGGCCACCATGCGTCAATTTCATTGCTCGTAAAATTTACTGATCTTTTCTTTTCATTTGTGTCATTTATTATTTTAAATTTCTTTTTTTAATTTTATTTAATATATATTATAATAATTTTTTTCTTTATAGCGTTACTTCTATATAGGTTATGTTTGTAGCGTATATCGCGTATGAAGTATATCCGGATCATCCGGATACATATAGTTGGTAAAATAGTTATTTTACCGACTTTGCCGGATACAGATACATACATGTATTGAATGAAATGAGCAAATGATTGAAAGCAGGTTCGCCAACACAAGCTTACTTAAACTTTCCTTTAAACTGTATTGTAAAACAGATGCGAAGATAAACTGGGTTTAACTTTAAAACTAGGTTTAGTTAAGCTTAAGCTTAAACTCCGTTTGTAAAACCGGCCGTTAAACCACCTTGATTGGTAGTTTAACGGCCGGTTTTACAAACCGAGTTTAAACTGAGTTTATTAGTTAAACCAAGTTTAAGTAAATCAGACCGTTTTACATATTGAGTTTATTTGTTAAACTCAGCTTATATTTAAACTACCAATCAAGGTGGCTTAAATCATTTAAACTAAGCTTACCTACTTAAGATCATAGAAAAGATATAACTACTTAAGATCTTCTCCATGGTTGAGGTCGTTTTTAGGGATTCGATTATATTTTTATATTTCTCTACTAGAGCAATTAAATACTCAATCATGGTGACCACATTACTGGAAAACCTGGAAATGTCAGGGAATTCTAAACTTTCTAGAAAAATCAGGGAATAGTCAAAGAATTTTACCAGAAGACTGGAAAAAATTGATTTTTATAATTTTGTTTATTTAGGGAAAAAACTTCAATCAATTTTTCACTTATTTTGAGATTAGATTTAAAAATTGGCGCGGATTTCTTTTTTTTTTTGCTCGTCATTTACTTTTTTAAGAAAGTGTTAAAAAGTTATTAAGAATTTTTTTAGCTTTTTGGGATAAAGTAGGGGCGGCATTTTTCACAAAATAGATAAGGAATTTTTTAATAAAATTTCTGGAAAATCTGGAAAAGTCAGTGAATTTGATCTTTAAAAACCTGTGGCCACCATGCGTCAATTTCATTACTCGTAAAATTTACTGATCTTTTCTTTTCATTTGTGTCATTTATTATTTTAAATTTATTTTTTAATTTTATTTAATATATATTATAATAATTTTTTTCTTTATAGCGTTACTTCTATATATGTAGGTTATGTTTGTAGCGTATATCGCGTATGAAGTATATCCGGATACATACGGTTGGTAATTGGGTTGGTAAAATAGTTATTTTACCGACTTTGCCGGATACAGATACATACATGTATTGAATGAAATGAGCAAATGATTGAAAGCAGGTTCGCCAACACAAGCTTACTTAAACTTTCCTTTAAACTGTATTGTAAAACAGACGGGAAGATAAACTGGGTTTAACTTTTAAACTAGGTTTAGTTAAGCTTAAGCTTAAACTCCGTTTGTAAAACCGGCCCTAAATATAAACTGAGTTTAACAAATAAACTCAATATGTAAAACGGTCTGATTTACTTAAACTTGGTTTAACTAATAAACTCAGTTTAAACTCGGTTTGTAAAACCGGCCGTAAGTGAAAAAAATCACGAATTTTGCCGTAAAAAAATACCTACATATTTATATCTATGACCAGTTACGTTAAAGTTCCATTCAACATCACTAGATGGCATACTCCTTATTTCTTATTTCATTAAAGTTCCATTCAACGTCACTAGATGGCATACTTCTTATTCCTTATTTCATTGATTGTGTATACAGCCTTAAAACACAAACCGCGAGACACATTTCTGGAAGATAGCCAACTTCAATACACCACAAATCCAATTTTACGTAGTGGTTGGTGCTAATTTAAGGGGAAGTACGTAAAATCGGAAGATCAGGGGCGTCGGTAAACTTTCGTTTCGGGGGTTGGTAAATATTATTTATCTGAATTTATTTAAAACAAAATTATCTTAAGAGACAATTTACACCTAAAATTCGGTTGTGTAGACAAAGGAAATCGAATGTTATACTAATGAATATGAGTGACGACTTTTGGAAAACTATCGAAAAATCAACTTCACTATCGCATTCATCAGCGTAAAAGGCGCCAAACAGCGGAAGCTGATAAAAATTCTAGAATATTCTACTCATGAACTAGCAAAGATACCAAAAAACAAATTTCACTATTGAATTGGACACTAGAAATTAGATTAAGCAGCGCATTTTGGCAAAAATTCTAGAATGTTCTATTCGACAACTAACAAAGATATTGAAAAATCGATTGCACCGTTTAATTGGTCATCGAATAAAAGACGGAATAACATATTTTGATAATTGTTCTAGAATATTCTATTCGTCAAATAGCAAAAATTTTTTGTCAAAATCGGACATTTTGTTTACATTAGTTTAATTTCGGTTGGACAATTAAGTGGTGCAGTAGATTTTCCAATATCTTTGTTAGCAGACAAATAGAATATTCTCGAACACTTCCACAAAATGTGGTATTTGGTCTCTTTTTTGGTAGCCAATTCAATGACGACGTCTGTTTTTTAATATGTTTGCTAGTTGACGAATAGAATATTCCAGAACATTTGTCAAAATGTGTAATTTGACCTCTCTTTTCAATGGACAATTAAATGCTTCAATTGATTTTTCAATATCTTTGCTAGTCGACAAATAGAACATTCTAGAATTTTTGTCAAACTACGCTGTTTGGTCTCATTTTTAATGACCAATTCAACGGTGAAGTCTATTTTTTGATATCTCTGCTAGTTGACGATTAGAATATTCTAGAATTTTACATTACTCATTTTGCATTTGCATTTTGCATGTTACGTATACAGAATATGTGTATATATATCTGGAGTGAAATTTTAAAATTTTTCAAGGCTACGAGACCCTCAGACAATATTAGCTACGACCCTGACTCTGGCTTGGTACATAAATTTTCACCAACACAGACAAACAACAACATATCTGTGAGAGGAGAACTCCACTAAATCGCTGACGTCACTACGTAAAAACGGAGTACGTACGATTGGATGGCCACTGTAGTACATTTTCTTGACCCTCTATTACTTCTGTATGGAACTGAGAACGGGAGCGAAGAGTATAGATGTCATCGTTATCGGTACCATCGTATACACTTGAGAAGAACAGAGATGTCACTATAATAACTTGAAATTATCTTTAGCCTTATCCGATAATGTAGATTACTACTAGTAAGATAATCCACTAAAATTCTCCTAATTGCATTTTATTTTGATCAGTTTTTCAAGTTTAAAACTCATACAATAATTATAAACTCATACATTTGTTTAAAAACTAAAGTAAATTTACTCAAAATTATACATTCTGTTCTAATTCTAATTCTATACATGTATTCTAATTTTCTAATTAATTTACTGTGATAATAAAATAAGTAATTATTTTCAAATAAAAATAAGCTAATAACTCAAAAAAATTGACGAATTTCTCATACTATTCTCTACTGCACTGTCCTCTGAACTCAGCGGATATATATATATATATATATATATATATATATATATATATATATATATATATATATATATATATATATATATACAGAAGATGACGAATGATAACGACAACGATGACATTTATTGACGATGATAAGGTTCCCTAGCGACAAGTCGCGGAACTAACTGACAGATCATGATAGATCATTTTCATACAGATCATTATATGACAGATCATTTTCATACAGTTGAATTTTCTAATAACCATTTAATAAAATTTTCACGTAAATTGTGCGTACAATTACGTGATTTAAAGTGTTGAGATAAACAGCCGCCATTTAAACACAAAAAAGGAGTACTTACTTTTGTGTTCTACAGTGCAAGAACTACAAAAGGGAAGGACTGAGTTTTCATCGTTTTCCTACCAGTGTCAAACTTAAAAAACATTGGGAAACTATTCTTAAAATGAAAACTCCATTAGTATTTATGCGTGTTTGCTCAGAACATTTTGAGGTGTCAACATTACATTCTACTTCATGTGAATAACTTAATACTCCAGAAATTTGTGCAGCTAAACCCAGATATTTTATGTTATTGAAATTTCGTTCTTTAACACCAACACACACTAAGATTCCACTTTTAAAATATTGTTCACACTCACGAAGATATCAGTATTTTTTACTCTTTCATAAATGTTCAACAAAGAAATCATAAAAATTTTTTTATAAAGCAATGAAATCATATGTCATATATTAGTTTCAGAAACACTCACCAGGGAAATTTTATCATCGCCACTCCCGTTCTCACTTCCATAGAGAGGTAATAGAGGGTCAAAAAAATGTACTGAAGTTGCCTATCTTCCAGAAATGAAATTCTGGTGTACTTTATCTATGGTGTCAATTGAGTGTGCTCATAGATAAAGTACACCAGAATTTTATTTCTGAAAGATAGTTAACTTTAATACATTTCTTTGACTCTCTATTGCCTCTCTATGGCTGCCTTTACACGATCAGTAATACTGTCAGTATTTCAAAATACTGACATTTTTATTGATCGTGTATTGACGATACTGAAATAATGATGAAAGTACTGAAGAATGGTTTATAATTCCATTTCACTTTATAATACATTTCACTTCAGTACTAAGACGTGAAGGGGACAGTGACATTAATGACAGTTAAAACCACAGAACAAATAGAACGAATATAACTGTCTCTTTTCTGCAATCACTTATGTGGAAGTATGTGCATCTTAGGCTGTTTAGGTGTCAGTTGCTCAGTACCCGTCGTTCAGTGTAAGTCAGTCAAACAACAATAAATTTGATTGTTGAACCGGCACAAGTAGCGTTGTGGTATCACACACATCACATACATGCATGTGAACCAAAGGTCACGTGACGGCTATCACCACTCACACAAACAGAGTTTACCGCACAAATACAAAGAAAACACCGTGCACGTATACAACATATTTTCTATCTCAAGTGGTTACACAGGTTCCAGTAGTATAGAAATATGTATTTTCTCTCTAGATGCTCTATGGTTAAAACCGTTAAAACATATTTCTCGTATATTATGTACGTTATATATCAGCGGTACCAGCCGAGATAAATACAAATCGATTGTATGTAAATCGTATAATATGTACATCATGGAAAAGTAGGCTTGTACAATGCTACATAATAAAAGGTTTGTTTAACGCTTTAGCGGATTGTCAATTTATTCTAAAATGACAAAAAAAATACCATCCAAGTTAACCACCTTCTAGATAACTATGTTAAAAAGGTTTGATTCTAGGATAAATAAAACTCTCTATAATGTATTCTTTTTCTTATTCAAATAGGTGGCAGCACAAACAGTTACCGACATGAGAACAAGTGTCACTCGTCGTGTCCGCTAGTTGTTAGAATTACGGACCCGAGTGAGACTCGGGGTATCCGCTAAAGTGGTTAAGCAACAGTTTTGGATAGTACCAAACTGTCAGGATTATGCGCAAAGCAATTTTCGCATGCGCAGAGCGGTCTTACTAATGAGTAAAAACGCTTTGCGCACAATCCTGACAGTTTGGTACTATCCAAAACTGCTGCTTAAAGAAACCTATAATGCATTATTCACAGAACTAATAGAACGAATACATCTATCTCTTTGCTGCAATCACTTATGTGCTTTTATGTGCATCTTAGGCTGCTTAGTCCTCATTCATTCGCCAGCACTCAATGGGTATGTTTCAATTGTTGTTATATTGTTACCTCTCGTATTAACACGGTATATGTACGTGGTATACGTACATCATACGTACCACCACCACGTACATATTATTATATGTATGTCGTGCCACGAGATTTTCCGTTGAATAAAGTACCGTCCCGGATATAACTTCGTAGATGCGAAGCTTACTCGTATTTGGACCACACAAATAGATGATTGATTGATTGATCGATGATTTTGTTTTATATAGGATCGCCAATTACATTTGTTAAGTAAAATGTAATAAAAACCTTTTTAAGAATTTTAATAATCACTTATTGTTGAAAACACTTTTACTGAAAGATATTGCTCTAAGTTTTAAGAAATGAAAGATAAGTTTAAATTTTAACAATTAAATTTTATTTAAAATATAAATACTTTATACATAGCAACGGTGCACCGTTACTAATGGATTAATACAGACTGAATTGAATTAAACGAATGTTAATTTATTGTTTGGGGTAGCGTATTTATACAATTTTTATTGTCATTAAAACAAAGAGAAATCGTTCTAGAAGGTCCTATTGTCCGCTTTCTAGTGACGTAACATTGGAATTTGTCCTTGGCTGGTTGCTGTGTAGTTAATGAATTTGGCGATGTGCTGGCTTAGAATGTATTTAGCTGTAGGCACTACACTCTCCCATGTTTAGAGTAGATCATGACTTGGAAAGTTTTGATCGTTTTTAAAGGAATGGCTCGAGTGGTCTTGATCTGCTGGTTGTTCGTGACGGCTGTCTTCTTGTTGGTAATTGGGTTTGACTAATGGTGACGTCGTCATAACGAGGCGGAGCACAAGGAATAAGTTGGTTTTCCTCTGAGTTTATTGGCGTGAAGTGGACATTTGGTTCGTTTTTGATGCTGGGGCCGTGAACGCAGTTGTAAATGTTGACGCAGCCCTTGGTACATGATTTATTAAGAAGGCTCTTAATAAATGAAAAAAATGATAGCTTATAGAGGACGAATATTGTACCTAAAACAGAAAACAAAAATAGCGAATTTTTTATGTAGGTCCACGTGGATGTGGAAATGCGCTGTCCCATTATTTTGATGGTGTTTTCGAGTCTTCTTTCAACTTCTTTATTCAAATCCTTGATTCTATGTTGATTTTCATTTAATTCATCTAAGTTGATGTGAGTGAGTTTGATTGGATTAATTGAAGATAGTTCGATGTCTGATTTATTTAATTTTTTTATACAATCATCTTCTTCTTGTAGATTGATGTTAGGAATGAAGTCTCGAATAGAGTGGTTTTTGATGGTCGGGTACGTTTCAATCGTGTGTGTAGTCGTGTGGCCTTTGCATTTGTTTTGTAATTGAATTTTTTGTGTTCCCAGTAGCTCGATTGCATCGGATTCATTTGGGCAGACTATGTTCAATGCAGTTGGTTCACTGGTGGAGCATATCCAAGTGTTATCGTTGATTTCCTGCCATATCTCTTGCTCGGCGTAGTATGTCTTGATTTCACATTCTTTCGGGATTTTCTTCGTGGTGGGATCCAACAGTTTTGTTTCGCAGTTTTGATGTGTTAAGCTTGACGTGGTATGGATGTCGCTGCACAAGTACCTTCCTTGTTCGTACTCTTGGCATTTATCCTTCGTCTTTAACGTAATATGCGTGGTCCGACTTAAATTGATTATTAGGTAAGGATAATTAACGTGAATTATAGAAATTTGTTTCGGGTCTGTTGGATTGTGATTAGGTAATGGAAATAAGTGGTAAAGAATAAATTGATCTAATTTTATTACTGGTATTTTAATTTCAATAACTAAAGTATGACCTAAATTAATTGGTTTAGCTTTAATAACCTTATAATAATTTTCTAAATTTTCCCATTTAGGTTCGAATGGTAAATTAAACTTTTGACTCTGAATTAATTCGTCTAGCAGTGTTCTAGGTGGTAAAATTTTGAAATCTACTAAATTATGTCTAGCCAACGTGATTGCATTTTCAAAATTTTCTAATTCTTTGTAAACTTTATTAATTAAATTTCTTAATAGGATGATATGTTCATTTATGTTAATACTGTGCAATTCGCGGTCAAGTGCAATTTTTGTTTGATTTATATTTTTATTGTATATCGTTATGTATGAATTTAACTTAGTCTCGATTGTACTGATCTCATTTTGTGTTTTGTTCATCTTTGATAATGAATCACTTATAAGACGTATTTGAGACTGTACCATCATGTGAATCTTATCCTGATTGTTAACTAGGTTATTTATCGCGTCAGTGAAATATTGTGCATCGTCTGCGGATGGGTTTCCAGTAATTTTGTGCCAGAGAGACCCAATTACATCAAACCATCCATGCTCATATTCTACTTGTACAGACCGTTTGTTGCGCGTATGAGTATTATCTAAGTTATAAAGATTTGTTAGATCGCTAAATTTTATTTTTAGTTCTGCTAGCTCGTTATTGAGTAATTGGAAATTTAGTTTACAATTAATATTTTCTTCAATTAACTTGTAGATTTTGCTTGGCTATTTCGCGTAATGTTTTTAATTTAGTTGTGATTTCTTCCGTAAATTGGTGATAAGATGGTGTATGAGTTGTGTTAGAAATTAATTTTGGATCATTACCATATACAAGTTTATAAGGTGTTTCACCTGTTGATCGGTTTATGTGGGTGTTGTAACTGAAACAAGCTAAGTGAACGTATTGGTCCCAATCATCTTTATTTTCATTAGTGAATATTCTTAAGTAGTCCTTCAGAGGACCATGTGCACGTTCTAATGACCCATTGGTAGATGGATTATAAGGCGTGGTTTGTTTGTGTCGTATATTAAGTATTTTGTTAATTTCCTTTATTAGGTCAGATGTAAAACTTCCGCCTCTATCAGTTAGGATGGTGGTGGGGAACCCAAACCTAGTACAGTAGTCAATGAAAGGTATGGCTACATTAATTGCTTGCTGATCACTGATTGGGTACGCTTGTAGGTACTTTGTTAATTCGCACTGAATGGTTAGAATGTACTTATTATTATTTTGAGTGATATTAAATGGGCCAATCAGGTCCAAAGCTATGCTATGGTTAAAAGTTGATGCCGTAGTGGTAATTAGCATCGGAGGTTTGTTGTGTTTCGTATTTTTCTTAGCACGCTGACATTGTTCACATTCGTTAATGTATTTTTCAATGTCGCGAGACATGTTTTTCCAGAAATAACGTTGCTTAATTGCTTGCAACGTTCTTTTAACACCTTGATGTCCACTAGTAATGTCATCATGGTGGTGTTTTATGATTTGAAGGCGTTCGTCTTTGTCTCTGACGATTTGCGTTTCTATTTTAAGGATATTTATTTTATACTGTTCGTCTGTATTAAAATAATATAATAATTTTTTAAATTGTTCATCAGTTATTGATAAAGTTAGTGATGGTATATCATAAAATGTTAATTCAACTTTGTTAGTCGTTTGCATTTGTGACATATTTAAGATCATGAATAAGTTATAAAGGCATTCAAATAAATTACCGGGTAAAATGGGGTCAAGAGCGTTTTCTTTTGCAAATAATAGATAAATTGTTTTATCATTTTTTGAAGTGAAACAATGTACATCTTTAAATAAATTAATGCTAGCTAAATTAGTATTTGTTTTTACAAAATACGAAAATTTACAATTATCCGAATTTATAGAGCTATATGGTAGAATTAAATTGTCAATACTTTCTAAGGGTGTAGTTATCGTATTAAATTGAGGTGTTTGGATATTATCTTTCCATAGTAGGAAGTTCTCGTACGTTTTTTCGAGTACAAGATTGTCTATGACTAATACTGGTCGACTGAGTGTGTCAGCATTAGTATTTGATTTACCAGATTTGTACTCAATACGATAATCGTACTCTTCGAGTTTAAGACGCCACCTAATAAGTCGTGAAGAGGGATCTTTATTATTCATTAGCCATTCTAGGGCTTTATGGTCAGTTCGTATAAGGAATTTTTGTCCGTAAAGGTATGGTCGAAAATTTTTTACTGACTCTACAATTGCAAGTAATTCTTTTTCTGTCGTTGTATAAGATTCCTCGGCTGAATTTAGGGTGCGCGAATAGTAGCTTATGGGCAAGTCGAGTGTATTGTCGTCATTCATTTGACTAAGAATTCCGGCTATCCCAAAATTTGATGCGTCTGTTGTCAGAATGAACATTTTATCAAAGTTAGGGTACTGTAATATTGGTTTTTCTATTAGAGCGTTTTTTAACGTGTCAAATGCTTTTTGACAATCACTTGTCCATATGAATTTTGTATCTTTTTTAAGTAATAACGTTAGTGGTTTTGCTTTCTCTGAAAAATTTTTAATAAATTTCCGGTAGTAGCCTACCAGCCCTAAAAAAGATTGTACATCTTTTGTGGTTTTTGGAGTTTTTAAATCTTGTATAGTTTTTATTTTTTTGGAATTAGGTCGTAAACCGTTTGATGAAATTTCGTGACCTAAATATTCGATGTTGTCGTGGAGAAATTCGCACTTGTCGATTTGAAGTTTTAAATTATGTTCTTTTAAACAGTTAAATACTTTTTGTAATCGTTGATTGTGTTCGTCAATTGTTGTTCCAAAGACAACAATATCATCTAGGTAAACGAAACAATCTTCGTAAAGAATTTTTTTCAAAACTATATTCATTAAGCGTTGGAAGGTTGCCGGAGCGTTACGTAATCCAAATGGCATTCGGACATACTCGAAATGTCCTCCGGGAACTGTGAAAGCCGTTTTGTGACAGTCCTTAGGATTAATTAAAATCTGGTGAAAACCGGACGCGAGATCAAGAGTACTAAAGTATTTGGCGTTACCAAGATGGGATAGGATATCCTCAATGTTTGGTAGGGGATATTTATCCTCGATACTGACATTGTTGAGTCGTCTATAATCTGTAACGATCCGCCATTTTTGCTTGCCGCTGGCATCAAGTTTTTTTGGAACCACCCATATAGGTGCACTATATGGAGAGTTTGATTCCTTAATTATGCCGTTGTCAAGCATCTCTTTGATCTGCTTTTTCACTTCGATTTCGTGAATTTTCGGAAATCTATAATTTTTTACGTGTATTGGGGTAGGATCAGTCACCTGGATTTCATGATATAGGGTATTTGTATGAGTTAATTTCTCGTTAGGTGAATGAAATAAATCTACATTTTGTTTACACAAATTAATTAGTTTGTCACGTATAGAATTATCGTTTATATGATTAAGTCTTATGTTTTCGCAAATAAAGTTAATTTTACTATTTTGTACATTATAAATATTGTTTGTTTTAAATGTTATTGAGGATGGATTCGTATTAATTGTTGCCCCGTAATGTGTTAAAAAATCTATTCCAAGGACGCCATCATGTGGGGTATTTATTACATTTTCATCGATTACCTGAAATTTGTATGGGAATTTATTCCCATCTGGCATAAAAAGATTTAAATTGGTAGATCCTAACGTCTCTTTATATTCCGTTTCTAGTCCTCTAATTATTACTTTGTTTAAGGGATCGTAAATATTATTTGATAGTTTTTTATTATGTACCAGGGAAATACTGGCTCCTGTATCTATAAGAAAAGTTAGCTGACTATCCTTGCTCTCATTACATCTAAATGTTAATTTTTGCGTGTTATGATTACCTAGGTTAAGTATTCGATAGGATTCGAATCGTATGTTTCGTAAGTTACTTGTGAGCCTGTTGGTTGAATCGGCTGTTCGGCTCCGACAGTCGATTGGTTCGAGTTTAAATGCTCGTTTTGATTATTCCTAAATGGTGGAGGATTATTATTATTACTAAATGATTGTGCGTATTTTTTCTTCCTACATTCCTGTTCTATATGCCCTTTAAATTTACAATAATTACAGATTTTTATGTTAGGATTGTTATGCTGTTGGTTAAAATTATTATTTAGTGGTTTGTTCCTACAATCGCGTGTGTTGTGTGTTTTTACACGGCAATTTTTACAATATTTATTTTGTTGATGTTGACTAGTACTTTGTAAGTTCCTACTTGTACTTTGTGTGCGAATGAAGCTTTCTTCTTCAAGCGCTTCTTTTAATGCGTCGTTTAATGATTTTAATTTTGGATTTGTTAGACGCAGTCTTTGTGAAATTTGAGGGATGCAGCCTGTTATAAAACGGTTACAAAATGATTCTTCTATTATGGGAGCTAAAATGTTATATTGATGCTTAGTTTGTTCGTATCTAAGATTGGACATTCTTTCCATTTTTAATTGATTTATTCGCGTATAAAACGAAATGATAGTTTCATTTGGTTTTTGCGAAAGAGTCGCGAGTTCGTTTTCTATGTGAATCGTTGTGCGACGTGGGCTATGAAAGGTGTGAATTATATCACGTAAACTATCGTATGTTAGGTCCCTACTAATAAGCTGTATACCTAAATCATACGGTAACTGGTTCGCGGTAAACCGAATTATTTCAGTTTCCTGTTCTGGAGCGTAATTAATTGTATTGTGTACGCGTCTCAGAAAATCTAATGCACCTGTTGGTGTATTATCAAAGCGTCCTATCCAGTCTCTAAAATTTATGTGTTTAAAGCCTGGATAGTTATTTTCACTAAATGTTTCATCGTTATTTGACCTATTTAAGCTAGTTGCAAATTCTTTAATTTGATTTAATTGCTCAGGTGAAAATTTTGAGAAATCAACAACCGTTGAGCTAGAGCTAGAAGGTTCTGGTTCTTCTATATTATTCGGCATTGTGTCTGTTACGTTTAGTTTTAGATTTTGAAAAGAAAATACCAGACTATCTAATGATTCAGTAGAATGATAGGATCTGGGAGTTGCAATTGAAAAATTTAAACTATCTTGTGAGGAATCAATGTTAAAGAGTAAGTCAATTACAAGTCGAACAAAAGCATATACGAAAAAAGACTTACGGTTTTATTGATGTTCCTCTCGTTTTCAATTCCTGGACTTGTAGAGCGTGAAGACTTGGTTCAATGTGACGTTGTGTAGCTCGTACCAATGAATACCAATTGCGAGTGAAGTGTTTTCTTGGTCGCTGCGCTGGACTGCTTTCCACGGTTAGCTTCAATCGGATCCTGGCAGGATCGCCAGTTTTTTGTGTCGTGCCACGAGATTTTCCGTTGAATAAAGTACCGTCCCGGATATAACTTCGTAGATGCGAAGCTTACTCGTATTTGGATCACACAAATAGATGATTGATTGATTGATCGATGATTTTGTTTTATATAGGATCGCCAATTACATTTGTTAAGTAAAATGTAATAAAAACCTTTTTAAGAATTTTAATAATCACTTATTGTTGAAAACACTTTTACTGAAAGATATTGCTCTAAGTTTTAAGAAATGAAAGATAAGTTTAAATTTTAACAATTAAATTTTATTTAAAATATAAATACTTTATACATAGCAACGGTGCACCGTTACTAATGGATTAATACAGACTGAATTGAATTAAACGAATGTTAATTTATTGTTTGGGGTAGCGTATTTATACAATTTTTATTGTCATTAAAACAAAGAGAAATCGTTCTAGAAGGTCCTATTGTCCGCTTTCTAGTGACGTAACATTGGAATTTGTCCTTGGCTGGTTGCTGTGTAGTTAATGAATTTGGCGATGTGCTGGCTTAGAATGTATTTAGCTGTAGGCACTACATGTATGTATGCAAGACACTAATACACACAACATCCAACGTACTAACACACACAACTCCGCGTGCACATATATAACATAGTGGGGGTTTATTTTCTATCCTTTGTGGTTACTCTCGTTTCCCTAGTATAGACATAGGGTGCGTTTGGCAGAAAAAAGTTCTTGTTAGGACTAAAGCACAAACTATACTATACCATTTTCAGCCAGAACGCGCTTATATTAGGCGCTAATTTGTTCCGCCATGTTTGTTTATATTTATTTTTAAAGAAGTTATTCTGTGAATAGTTGTTCTGTGCAATTTTTTTATTTAATATTAGGTATTAATAATTACAAACAATGAATCAACAAATAATGAAGACCTATGTATACAAAAATCGTAGATTTAATATATTAGAGGTTATGTTTCTCAGTGAAAACTATTTTTGTGTCCTAGCGGAAAGTAGCATACACAGCACGACCGCCATTTTACTTATAAAAGTTTGTAAGTTCTATTTTCTGCCAAACGCACCCATAGTAATGTTCGTTCTCTTTGTTCTCTGGTATTATTAATTGATTAGTATGTACGGCATTATGTACAAAATGTACGATATGTACCGTATATGAATACATGCGTATATGTATGGTAGCTAGAAAAAACATTACAAACATTACGAACATAACGTTTTTTCTTTTTTGTTTTCATCATGTTTTCTTGTTTTGAGTTGCAAACGCTAGTACTATAGCTAAACACGCTTCTTCCATAATAATAACAATTTCAAAATTTTATTAATAAAAAATTTTCGAAAAATTAAATTTGACAGTTTGTTTTAAAATACTAAAGAAAATAATGATAGTGTACGGTAGCATTAAAATACTGAAGTAATAAAAATAATGATTCATTATTTTTATCAGTAAATACTGACAGTATTACTGATCGTGTAAAGGCAGCCTAAGGCACTGAGAACGGGGGCAGCGGGTATAGATGTCATCGTTGTCGTAATCATCATACGTAGTACTCTTGAGAAGAACAGAGATGTCACTATAATAACTTTAAATCATAGAACACTAGAAGCCAACTAATATAAAAAAAGTGTAATTCGCTTGGAGTCATTTGTATGCCAGTCACAGCTTAAGGCAGGTAGTTAGTCAGTGTCCGTCGCCGAACACACACTGCATTGTGTTAACAATGAACACCATTGTTACTTAAATTGGACAACTTGGTCTGTCCCATAATACGTGTGTGTGGTGGTATGTGTGAGTACGCACACAAAAGCAAACAACAAACTAACACAATTGCAAGCGGTGTGTACCTACACACATGGTGGGGGAGATTTTACGTCACAAACTCATTACAAGTGGAACAGAGACATAGACCACCTAGTTTGTCCCCTTGCTTTAAATTATCTTTAGCCTTATTCGATAATGTAGGTTACTACTAGTAAGATAATCCACTAAAATTCTCCTAATTATTATTATAACAATATTTATTATATTTACAATATTTATTATAACAATATTTATAGCAACAAATATAACATCAATATAGAAAAATTTTTAATTAAACCTTGTTTAACCGCCATATTGGTCAACATTTTAACCCTTTTTTTGGCTTCATTTTCATATACCGTGAATATATACCTGTACTCCCTCTATCACTTCGATACTCAAAGGTTGTAAGTCAATACCTGCTTGCGGTAAGATCGCACATATGTGTGGTCACTGATCGCAATCGGCTTGTACGGTTGTTTCTTCTACTTACAGATGCTGTGAACGCGGACTGTAAAGTATTAACAAACTTGAGTTAATTTCAAATAACTTGACCAGTTTTCTTATCTTAATTCAATAGTAATAAATTTAATAATGGCCAACGCATTTGAGATGATTAAAATGTAAAGTTATTGAAGAAAAAAATTTTATTGTTAAATTACATTTAAATTTTCAAAGTATTCCTTTAAATAAACTTAATTAATTTAAAGAAAGTTATTAATGAATATACACAGTTATTTAATTTTGTAAAAAATAATATTTATTAGTGACTTACTAAATAGACACATTATAAATACATTATTTAAATTTACATTTTACGAATAAGAATATAAAGAATTAACCGAACAAGAGTTTTCAAGATAATTCAAGTGAAGTATACACAGTAACAAAAACAAAAATAAATAAATAAATAAAAAAATTATTCACTTTGTATTACATTAACAGTTTCATGAATGCTATTGTTGCTTTGTGAAAATGAATTTTTTCTATGCATTACTGGCGCTGTTGAAAAATTTGAAGAAGTATTTACTGTATTAAGTGGTATATCTTTTTTATTGGCTACTTCTTTAATTGAATTTAATGTTTTGCTAAACCATGGTGGCCATGAATTTCTAGCAGCACGGAGTTCTGCTAAAGTAGCATTCAAACGATGAGTTAAATCCTGTAACAATATAATTTGTTTATGAAGAAAACATTGTTAAACAAATATATTTATCTACGACTACCATAAAATTGCTTGTTTATTGTACAAAATACTATCTAAGTAATTTGCCTTTTACATACAGCCGCCATATATACCCAGCTGTACAAAAAATGGCCCTAGACACGCACCTATGCTTAAAATATAAACGCCTACTACACTTTTATTAATTCTTATATTATATATTATATTATACAGTGATATTAGGCTAGCAACTTACCCTTAAAAAGTTGCTTAGAAATTGAAAAAGTGACCACGAGCGTTCTAATGGCTGGTTTTTTTTTTTTAATTGATGCAGAATTTAAAATAAATTATAAAATTCAAATACTACTTTTTGATTAAACCACGGATTCAATACTAAAAATTGATAAAAATAAATAATTTGACAAGTATTCTTATAAATGTTTGATTTTAGTCTACGTATTCATTCTAAAATATCATATTTGTCAATAGCTTTTTCTCTCTCTAAAAAAAGGTTATAATTTTTTTTTTATATATATCAATTGTGCTTAGAGAATACTACAAATACAAAATTTATACATGTATCTTACCTATTACTTTCATTAATTTCAACTTTTCACAGTGACGCCGGCATTTGGTAAAAAAATAGTATTGGAATTTTTTATTCCTTTTAGCGAATTTCGAAAACTCGAAATTCAGCTATTTAAATTTTGAATCGATTAAAAGAAAAATCAGCCACTAGAACGCTCGTGGTCACTTTTTGTTAAAAATTAGGGTTAAGTTGCTACTCTATATACATATTATACATATTAGAATCTGAACAGAAATTTTACCTAGCAACTGAATGTTTACGTTTGTTTTTAATAAATTTCATAATTTTAATGTATTGTATTATTGGCAGGGTGCGTAGTATATGGTGGGGATAATTAAATCGATTGCAGCGTGAGTAGTGGAAAAAATAGGTAATAATACATGCTCATATGTGTTTATAGTGTAATAAAAAATATTAAATAAAAATATAATACATTGATCCGCTTTGATTATAAACGCAATTGCCACTAATATGTCGTTCCTTATTTATCTGTCAACGTATTAACGTCTACACGTCAATCCATAAATACAGAATTAAAAATATTTGAGGTATTTTAAACTCACACACATTTCGTAATTTTCGAATTTCCCTGACGTGTTTCACTATCACCAGCAACTTTTTCCTTTGCATAGTCCGGGGTTGGAAGGAAATACTGTCTTGATAATTATATCCATGTTAACGTCGAAAATTGTTTAAATACTTTATTAATATAACTATTATATACTTTTAATTTCAAATGTTATCGAGTGCCTGTGAAACATTATTAGTGTATGGCGGATTTTTATCCGTATTTAAACATACACCAATATTCATATGTTCACTCAATGTCCAGCTTTGGCTGATACTTGAACACTCGATGTACTTTGGCAAATGGCAATGTTTCACAGGCACTCGATAACATTTGAAATTAAAAGTATAAAACTGCGTCTCGCATTAGAGAGAGGTTGTGTTTGATTGATTACTGAATTGGAGTGGCACTCGAACAAGTGATCGGTGGCCTAGTTGGTAAGGCGCTTGGCTGGTAACCGAGAGATCCGGGTTCGAGTCCCAGCCGATCCAGTTTGGTAATTTTTCAAACACTATGTCAATTTTAATTAACATAATGAATTGGCCATTTGCCAAAGTACATCGAGTGTTCAAGTATCAGCCAAAGCTGGACATTGAGTGAACATATGAATATTGGTGTATGTTTAAATACGGATAAAAATCCGCCATACACTAATAATGTTTCACAGGCACTCGATAACATTTGAAATTAAAAGTATAAAACTGCGTCTCGCATTAGAGAGAGGTTGTGTTTGATTGATTACTGAATTGGAGTGGCACTCGAACAAGTGATCGGTGGCCTAGTTGGTAAGGCGCTTGGCTGGTAACCAAGAGATCCGGGTTCGAGTCCCAGTCGATCCAGTTTGGTAATTTTTCAAACACTATGTCAATTTTAATAACTATTATACTTCATCCAGTCTTTTATACCTCAAATTGTTCAAATTTATTTATAAAAAAAAATAATTGTAAATAACAAATATTTGTATTCAGATTTTACGGTTTTTTTGAAAATATTTTAAATTTATTTCCACGGTTACCATTATTTAATAGCATGAAAAAATGTATATTATAGATATCGTTGGCATCACGCACCCAGCCAATATTGATACTACATAATTTTAATCTATTGTATTTGTAGATTTATACCAAATTTTTATCGTTTATTGTGAATTTCCTGTTAGTCGTAGATAACGTATAGTACGTAACTCGGTTGTAAGGCATATTACATACTCGCGCTGCGCGGCTCTTGCGTAACTTTTTCGCTCGTGTGTAATATGCAACTTACAACCTCAATCACGTAATATACTATTATCATAAATTAAGGTTTGGATCTCGAGAAGTTTCGTGTCTTGAAGTCCCGGGACTTTCTGCTTTAATTGTTTCGCGTCTCGAACTTTCATGTCGCGACCGAAACACGCTTATTGAAATCGTATTATCAAAATCTTATTTACAAAAGAACATAATAAGCTAACAAAGCTCACGTCTCTCACATACTGTCACTTAAAGCGCTATCTGTTATTTTAGGGAAAAGCCAGCCGAGTGGCCGAGCGTATTTGAACACTGGTACCTGAAGTCAACAAATAATGATGTGGGTGGCGTCTACTATAGATGAAAAATCTTACGAATGAACATTAAACCATATTATTATTTAAATTACTATATTGCGCTGGATTGTAAGCTAGATTACAGACGATTCTTTGCGTGACGCACGGGATATTTTTCCAACAAGAACATTTTTAAAAAATACAATTAATACGCAGAAACTGAATTAAATATTTTGAGTACCTATATCGTAATTTAAATTTGAGATCCAGTACTCAAAGGGTACTGAGATCCAGTACTCCAGTACACGGGACACCGTACGATGTCCCATGTAATAATGTAATAGCAGCCTTAATGGCCGTGTTCGTTGCTGAGTTTTTTTGCTCAAAGTGAGCTGTTTGCACATGCGCAAGAACTTTTTTTATGGAATACGCATGCTCCAAAATACTTCATATTATGGGCACAAGTATTTCGTACTTCATAAAAATGTTCTTGCGCATGCGCTAACAGCTCACTTTGAGCAGAAAAACTCAGCAACGAACATGGCGAATATAAAATATTCACGAGACCGGTTTCGGCTACTTTTACAATCATCTTCAATAGCTTAAGGGGTTACATCTATTTGAATACTCGAAAAATAGCCGTTTTTTGTGGATTTTTTTTCTCATAATGTAATAAAACAATCAAAATGCAATTTGGGTTTGTTATACATGCAATGGGGTGTAGAAAACAATTTTTTTTTTTTGGCGGCGGAATTGCAAAATGGCGGCAATACAGACATTTGAAACAGCATGACAAATGAAATTTGAACCGTAGCTTCTTAGATATATTTTAAAGAGAAGTACATGCGATTTTAATGATTAATTAACAACTACGTTTTTTTATGAATGTTTAAATATAAATTTTTTGTTAAAAAAAAAAAGAAAATAAGTTCAAATTCAGGTCAATTTGTGAAAAATGATTTTTTTTTTAATAATCATAATATGTACTTCTCTAGCAAATTTAATGTAAATTACGAAAAAAAATTTTTCTTGTCCTAGGTGCAAATAAAAAAATTTTATTTGTCATGCCGCAAACCTTCTCCAAAAAAAAAACATGCTGCTTCAAACGTCTGTACTGCCGCCATTCTGCAATTCCGCTGCCAAAAAAAAATTGTTTTCTACACTCCATTATATGTATAGCAAACCCTCCAGGTTTGCATTTTGATTGTTTTATTATATTATGAGAAAAAAATCCTCAAAAAACGCCTACTTTTGGAGCATTCAAATAGATGTAACCTCTTAACAACGATAATAAATAATAAAGGAATAAATAGATACATATAAAATTCAGAAATATAAAAAATAAAAGATTAGGAAAAATAATTCCATTTGTTAAAATCAAAAGTAAAACTATAAGAAAAAACAATAAATAAAATATCCAAAAACCAATCCGATTACTGACATCTGCGGCGGTATTGTAACATTAGAAATGTTCGAATTTGATTTTATGTTAAATCATATCGATTTTTATCAAAATGGCGATTTTATTGACACATTTCGCCAAAAATTAAATCAATTCGAATTTTATTTTGAAAAGTTTTGAGGTTTCAAAACTCTAATCCTGGGACATTAAGAATATCGAGAATTTCCAAACTCTAATTAGAACGTAATTTTATTACCTGATTACGACATTCTGCTTCAACCTGAGCTAATTTTGTTTGTGCTAGTTCCAATTCTAATTCACGAATACGGTCAACGACAGACACTTGTTCTTTATTTGTTAATTGTTGATTTTTCAACTGTTTAGATATCAACAGCTGATCTCCAAAATTTAAATTGTCTAGAGATGATGTACATATGGTGGATACTCCGGTATGGCATTGTTCACATTCGCTAACTTTTTCCTGATTAAAATAAATAAAAAAAAAAATTATTTAAAGAAAAAATTAGTAACATAAAGATTAACCTACTTTTATGTCATTCAAAAGTATTTTTAGCTGAGTATTTTGTTCATCTAATCGTTTACAGATCTGCTTATATTCATTTGTAATGGCGATATTTCTAGAAGTTTCCATTTCATGTTGTGTTTTCATGTCCCTTATCGCATCCAGTAGTCTTACATTTTCTTCAATTAGAGCACATTTTTGTTCTTCATTTTTATTTATTGTCATTTTTAATTTGGCTAATTCGTTTGTATAGTTTAAAGTTTCTTCTTCAGATTCTGAAAATACAAATTTTTAAAAATATTTAAAACATAATTTACCAATATTACAATATTTAATATTTTTATATATTCAAAATAAACAATACATTACAATATGTTAACTTTTTTTTTTCTATTACCTTAAAGTAAAATAAAATTTAACACATACTATATAGAATTTAGCAAAATTAGTGGAATGTATGCCAATAAAAAAATATATATATCAAATTAAATCAGTAATTAAATAATTATCAGATTATAATTGCAAATACACTTTCTATTGGCAATACAGTCTATTTACTTTTATTTCATTATTGCTTAATTAGTTAATGTTTCTTAAGTCGATGTTATACTATAAAAGATTCCTGACTACAAAATCTAATGTAATAATAAGTACCTATTCATAGATAGTTATCTATGCAACACGTTGTAAAATAAAGGTCTTTTTTCACGAGTCGTAACATTAATTATTCAACGAGGCTTGCCGAGTGAAAAAATTTTGCACTTGTTGCATACAACTTTTTTGCAATTCTGAATTAAAATGAAGAAATTTAATGGAAAATAGAAAGATAAAAGATTTTAAAAGATAAAAGAAGCTTTCTTTTTAAATGAAAGAAGAAATTATTAAAAATTTCACATCTTAAAAAAATTATTTTAACATATTTGTTTTAAATGTAGATAACGGAAAGTATTTGGTTGATGTTTCAAAAATTTCTAACAGTAGGGCGCCACCTACGTGGAGGATCATGCGTCATCGACTGCTAGGTTTAGAAATGTGAAATTTTGCATAAAGGTTCCTTACGTAACACAGATGAGCACTAAGAAGGAACTTTTGGAAATACATGCACTAAGGAGATAAAATAGAGGGCGAAAAGTGATATCTGAGGGGTGGAAGAGGGTGATATCCAGGACCGGATTTATCCTAAGTCCCTCCCTGAGTACCGTGAAAAGTATCATCCCTAGAAAAAAATCACATAAATTTCTCCATAAAAAAGTGACAAGCCAAAAAAAACTACTCTTTTTTAACTTTTTCCTAAAAAAAAAGTTTTAGCAATTTGAATCATAAATATACCACTAGCCATATTCAAAAAAAGTTACCCAGAAAGAAGTTAGAAATCACCCAGCGATGTTGCTCAACATTATTAATTTTCCTATTTTTTTACCAGTTAGTCGCCAATACTAGGCGGGTGCAAAACTAGGGTTAAAAAAAAAAATTTTAGGCTCATACTTTTTTTAGCGGCCATTTTAAGTTTGCTTCGGGACCGTTTTTCAGCTGAAAACAAGTTTTGCGCATGTGTACCTAATTCTTGTTCATTTTAAGTGCCCTGATCAAATTGTTTGTCAAATTTTACGTGTTTGTCAAGTTATTTGATAGTATGCAGCTTTGTTTGACACGTTTGTCAAACAATCTACGTGTTTGACGTGTTTGATGAAAATCTTGATTGATCAACTTGTTTGACGTGTTTGACCAACAAGTTTGAAGGTGAGCGGCGGTGTTTGTTGTGTTTGTCAAACAAGCTCTATTAAATTGCCCTGAAATGAATAGCAAATATGACAAAATTTTTGCAAATCTCTGTACGAGCAACCTTTTTTCCGTAATTTTCATTATTTATTCTATGTTTGGCCAAGTTTTATCTAATAAAATTATTTTATGGGGATCACTAGTGTGACAAACTTGTTTGAGCTTGTCAAATTTGTTTGAGCTTTGGTTTGATCGTTTAAGCTCTTGTTTGATGAAAACGTGAAGTTTGACAAACAAATTTGATCGTTTACAGGGCACTTTACAGATATCAAAACAAACCAAAATTATCATAATGATATTCTCTAGATTTTTGTCCTTACGTAATATTACTTAATTAAGTGGTGAGGAAAGTGAAGAAAAAAAAATCACAACTATAAAGTGAAAATTAACCTAAATTGGGGCTTTTAGAGCTGCAAAAAGATTAAAAGGAAGAAAGACTCACTTGCTTTTAATTTTTTTTTCTTGCATCATAGGACTATATTTCTAAGCTGTAGAAATTCCAAGCTTGAAAACTTTGTGTTTTTAAAAGCTTTTATTTAACTTGATATATTAGTATGTTGGTTTAGATCAAATCTTGGAATCAAAATTTAGACAGGTTCTAATTGAGCTAGAGGTTTCAAATTTTACATACGTGTCTAACCTTGATGACAATGCAATATTGTATAATTAGTTTTGTCCTACATTGCCCCCAAAAAAAAATTGTTGATTTTTAGTCCTGTGCAACTTTTTGACATTTAGAATTGTCAAATATTGTCCATTGATTTTACATTGCAATTTTTTGTTTCCATAGTTATGCTTGATTAAGGTAAATTAACCGATTAAAATATAGGTAAAAAATTACTTCTTTAATTTTTTTTTCAAATTAATTGTAATCAGACTAAAAAATAGAAAATAAATTAAAGTAAAAAAAATGTTTTTTTAAGAAAAAGCTTTTATTTAAAAATAGACTAAAAAGAAATAAAATAACCTTTGAGTGAAGTTTGAAGCAATATGCAACATAATTTATAAAAGCTTGAGGCGTTTAATTAAGTTTGGTAACTACTGAAATGTAAAATAGCTCTTATATTCACAACAGAAATAATTAATGATAACGCCTCAAGCTTTTATAAATTATGTTGCATATTGCTTCAAACTTCACTCAAAGGTTATTTTATTTTTTTTAGCCCATTTTTAAATAAAAGCTTTTTCTAAAAAAACATTTTTTTTACTTTATTTTCATATAATTTTTCAAAAATTTTTCAAAATAATACTAATTACATATTTTTATAATATAATACAAGCATATGATGAAAATTTGGTAACTAAGGCTTAACAAGTTCCAAAGTTATGGTGCATCAAATTTTTTGGCAAATAATTAGATTAACCAAATTTGACCCACTATAACTGGAACTAATTGAGCCTCAGCTACCAAATTGTTATCATATTTCTATATCATAAAAAGGTGTAATCTGTATTAATTTCTTAATCAGGGTACCCACAGAAATTTAATTTTCAATTTCCCTGACTTTCCCTGACATTCCATGACGTATTTCCAAAACTTTCCCTGACTATCGACATAATGTATAAAGTCATGCTTATGACTTTCCTTCGGGTAAATGTAAGAATAATGGTATGTAGAAAGAAAAATATTATTATTTAATACGGTCTCCACCATCTCCATAGCCGTCCTTACTAAAACTTAACTTACATATATGACTTATATAAAAGTAATGATAAGTAACAAAAAACTCTTACAAAAATACATTACACTAAAAATCGAAAATTCAGAGATTATATCGCAACAGCATTCTAACTTTTATAAAAAATCGCGCGCTTCTTATAGTTTTACAAGAGTTTCCCTGATTTATCTTGATTTTGACCAATTTTCCATGACTTTCGGCCTATTTTCACTACCTTCCCTGACTTTTCATGACTGTGAATCAATTTCCCTGACTTTCCAGGTCTGTGGGAACCCTGCTAATTAATTTTCAACTTTAAATATTGCTAAAATACGGTGTTGGCCATTTTTGAAAAGTTATATGGAAAAAAGCACAAAGTTCTGAAGCTTGAAACTTCTACAGTTAATAGTCTTATGATAAATCTATACAAGAAAACAATTAAAGGTGAGTTTTTCTTCCTCATGTACGCTCAGAATCAGTTTCTAATTTTAACACCAGATACGCGTACGTAATCTTTCCACTTTCAATATATTAAAAAAAAATTTACTCTGTACTCAATTGAGTACAGTGGTGACAAATGAGTTAAAAAATTACCTTTATTTTCAGTTAATTCTTGTTCGTATTTTTTTAATTTTTTCACTTTTATGCTGCAAGCTAATTTCATTACTTTCCTAGATACTTCTTCAGTTAAACACTTTCTAGGTAAAGATACCCGAAAATATTTAAGAATCCCCTCAAAGTCTAATTGCAACAAATCTTTCTTAAACATCTAGAAAAAAAATTGAGCATTATTAATATAGTACATCTACATAGTTGATTAACATGTTTATGGTTATTTTGAAAATAATTCTTACCGTTAAAAGGGCCAATGCTACTTGGAAAAGTGTTTCAATTCCTTGTAAAAGCACGACATCTAATATATGAAATACAAAATACAATGGAAATCGAGCGGTAAATAATGTCAAAAACCACTGTGAAGCAAACATATGCGTTTCGATATTATGTTCTGCGAAATGTTGTCCTAAAGCTGGTAATTGTTCCTAAACAAAACAGAAAAAAATCATTTTGGACTGCAAAATAAAAGTAAAATACTTGTCAAGTATTATATTATTCACAATAAGGTCAAGTGTCCACAATTCGAAAATTTTTCGTTTCCCTATACAATCTACAATCATATTTCTATGTCAGTTTGCATTAATCATAGGCGCGCGCACACACATACTCACGCACGCGCTCATGCACATACACACACAAATGTACGCTAAAACAGTAACCACTAATCACGTTTACGTCCTAAAAAATCTTACAGGGTACACAGAAGTATGAAGTTTATTTATAAACGAATATAAAAACTTTCGTATGATGTACATAAGACATAAAAATATTCAACTTGTTCAACACTAATTTACAGATTATAACTCACCTGAATCAACCTTGTTAGCTGATGCAGTCGTAAATACAAATTTTCAAAACCATCTTTGTATAAATCTCGTAAGCCATAATCATACATTAATTTGACTAATACACAAAAAGCTTGTTCTTCGGGCATCTGAAATACAAAAATATAAAATTGTACGAAAAAACTCTGTCAAGTGCGTGTCATACCATGTCAAATGTGTGCACGTCGAAAAATTTTTTAGAATTTTAAAATAAAAAAAATTATTTTAGGTAAGGAAACTTATATGCAGTATTATTTTTAATCCTTAGAAAATGATGTCATCACTTGGGTAGAAGGCTCAAAATTAAATTTATGTAAAAAAAATTATTAGGAAGTAAAAGAAATGATTCTTTTTAAATTTCAATTAAACATTTTTCATAATTTTAACTTCATGAATAATTGGGAAAATAAAAATTATTATAACATATTCGGATCTGTCCTATGGGTGGAGTTTCAAAAAAATGGCTGACAAAAAAGTGCATTAACATTAGTTTTATATATAGTAATCAGTGCTATATTAAGAAAAAAATGGTAAATGTTAGAACTTTTTGTATTTGGGTTGACATAAGTCCGAAGCAAAGGAATTTTGTTGAAGAAGAGACAATTTTACATCTGTAAAACAATTAAAATGTGGTTAAAATATGAAAAAATGCGTGAATGAGTTAACGAATATTACAATTTACAGTATACAAACGTCAAATTTAAATAGCAAACGTCATAAAATAACTGGAGAACTGTAAATGAATGGAAAAATTAAATCAATTGTATGTATTTTCAGATTTACAAAATTCAGCTCATAAATGACATTTGAGCAAATGCACTTTAAGAATAGTCTGATTTTTCAACACCAGATGTCATACCGTCATTCGACAGATCCCATACTTCATTTTAAAAAAAGCTTTATAATGATATCCCACACACTGAGGTACAGTTAAACCTTTTTTATGCGGTCTTTTTTGGTGCGATTTTTTTATGCGGTTTTTGAAAAAATTTCTATTAAAGTGCATAATGTAAATCAAAAACAAGAGAAAGTAAGAAAATTAAACATTAACTATAATAACTTTCTTTGAAAAAATTAATTTTTAATGGTTTTGGATTTATGGTTAAGCAATTTAAGCATTTAATGGTTAAGAATGGTTAAGCATTTAATCAGTACTTTGCATAAGAATATAAGTTATTGCATCATTAAGTTTTTTTACAGATGTATTTTTTAGAATTTTCATAATATTATAAAAATGAAATAAAACGTTCTCATGTGTAAATTAATACTTTATCTTGTTTAGAAAAGAAACTCCTAAGGAAATTGTGAGGTTTTGAGCCTTCTGAGTTATGTATTTTCGGTGAAACTTTTTTATGCGGTCCCGATGCACTGCATAAAACAAGTTTTTTTTACAATCTGGACCAAACTATACTTTTTATAGCTATTTATGAAGTTTTTGAATATATATTTTTTTTTGTGCGTTTTTTTTTTTTATGCAGTCCCTATCCACCGCACAAGAAGTTTAGCTGTATATGGAAAAAAATTTTCATCCCCACTTTTCAACATGGAAAAATACTTTAAAAAAAAAAACAAGAATTTTGTATTACTGCCTATTAATTGAGATTTCTATATGCAGTATAGACATGTAAAATTTCATTCTCATAGGCTAAAAGATATGGAAACTGTGAAAGTGTGATAGACGGGTTTTTACGAAATTATAAAAGTTCCGAGATTTGGAAACTGGGACCCTAAAAATCGACTTCTAGGCTGAAATAACGTCACTCAGCATCCTACATATTACAACTTACATGCAAAAGAAGAGTAGCTGCTAGAAAGCTTAGCCCTTGACAATATCCAATATCCGAATCGTATACCGCATAAGCCTTACTGATTTTATATAATGAATCTTGGCCTAATCCCCCCGCTTCTCTGAAGAAATCATGAGCAGGAAAAGTTCGATTGATATCTCGCTGAATAATATTTTCACAGCCACTTTCTTTTGTTATTAAAACACGATAAGTTTCCATCATTTGTTGATCTTGCGCAGCATTTGCTAGCCTCAACCAAACTTCTCCTCGTAAAGCTTCAGGGATTCCCAATTTAACTAATGGCGCTAAACCTTTAGGTTTTGCCGTTCCAGGTTCCCATTTGTTTAAAACTTCAGCCCAGTTTTCTAAAACAGTTACTGGACAATCTTTTGATACGCAGCCTGTTCCACTTAACAGAGGTTCATCTCCATCAGACTGGTAATCTTCTTTTGGCGTTAACGTATCAATGTACGTTATACTTGGCGTCCTTATTAAATTTGAAATATTTAACATTAAATTCAATCGATTTCTATCCAAGTCTCCGGTGCTTTCTAAATTTAATACTTCATAGGTTATCTCTCCCGTATCTGGATTTAAAATTTCTTTCAAATTAAGTATAAATTGTTGAATTAACGGTCTCTTAGTAAAGTACCAAAATCGTTCATTCTGTGGAAATATTTTAACAGGAGTTTCAATTAAAAATCGAACAGGCTCGGTAATGCCCCGAATTACTAGATCTGCAGCAATTGTTATATACTGCGTTACATCTTTCGGAGTTTCTATATTTAACGATGAAAATGCAGCATCTGATGGATCTAAATGGCCGGATATTACGTAATTTTGATATTCTCCTACAACAGTAGGTCCCATTGACACCTACAAAAATTTTTTTTTAATTTTTTATACAGCTAATCTTAATGCAATAAAGATAATTTAATTATATGCATTCAAAATAATAATAAAAAATTACCATTTCTAATAATTGCATATCGGAATGTTTAACATATCTACCAGGTGCCATTAATATTCCAAAACACCTTTCAATGTGTAATAATGGACAATTTGATACTGTGCCGTCAGTTACTTGTCTCATATTTATCCAAATCTGCTTTACTAACGTGGATCGTAATTTGAAACCAGCACGATCTTTGTATACAGGATAAAAATTCCCCTAAAAATTAATTTTAAACTTAAAAATTACTTAATATTTGATAGCAATAAACTTATTCTAATTTCAAATATTATCGAGTGCTTGTAAAATTAGAATAATAACTGTTTCTCGCATCAAAGAGAGTAGTAACACAGTTATATGATTGGATGGTTATCGGACTGGAGTGGGTGTCGAATAGAGGATCGTTAGTTTAGCGGTAAGACACCTGACTGGTTACCTCATACTTTTTTTTGACACCATTTTGAAAAAAAGTGCGGCGAAGGAGGGGAATCGATAAGGCCTTATTTCCGCCCCAAAATGACGAAAAAAAATGTCAACGATTTAATGTTTTCTTTATATATCTTGAAAGTAGACTATATGCCTGACAAGAAAATATGTATATAAAAGAAAAAAAAAATACAATTGGTATTACCTGTGGGACGCCAAACTTTGATCTAACTGTGATTTTCGTTCAAAATAACACATTTTCAGTAACATTTCATTTTTTTTTTATATAGAGCGCATGGAGGAAGCAGTTTCTTTTTTATGTTATTTTAATGTTCTCATGTTACTGTACATTTTATTTAAAAATTACGTTGCTTCCACTTTGTGCTCATAGATAAACACAAATAAAATAATTTTACAATTAAAAAATTGATCATCATATAAATGCATAAAATAAATTTATTGAAGTGCCACCACGGCACAAACTTGTTGGAACATGTCACTTCGTCGTTTTGACGGCGTATAGGAGTGACAAAAATGGAAATTTCCCACTTTTACATAGATGGCCAAGGTGTTGATAAAATATCTTTACATAAAGAATCGAGTGATATTTTAAGAATAAAAATTCAGTCTAGGCACACAACTTCCAAAATATACTCCCTCTGGATAGAGTACAATCCCACCACTGTACTAACCTGGTACTGTTAGTGCAAAGTAGGGGTAAGACTTGTTGGTTGTTGTGCTCATATTGCCTCCGTAATCTGGTTAATCAAGTTACAACAGATATCAGGATCATACTACTCGAAGAGTCTCGTGCGATTTCAAAAAAATTTTAATGGATGCAGATGTTGAAGGATATTGGAGTGACGAGAATGGAGACTAGATAAGGAGTGTAAAGTTTAAAAATGTTGAAACTTTTGAAATTATCCAAATAAAGTTGATTAATTTCATAATTTTGCCTTTTCATAAAACCTTCCTATAATAATAAGATCAACTGAAAAATAAATGATAAATGAGAATATTCCGTCATAATATTTATTCCATCTTACTATTTACCTTCATGTAAACCTAATGTACATATAAGAATTCATGGAGGAGATGGGGCGAAAATAAGGCCTTATCGATACCCCTCCTTTCCCTGTTGTTTGACCTTTTAAGCGTTTTAAAAAATCGATTTTTTTTATTTTAAGAGCTGATTCAAGATAGTCTAAAAAAAAAAAAAAAGAGAATGCATCAAGTTTTAGTCCAATCGAACTTACAGTTTTTTTTAAGCTTTCGCGCCGTTTTTCTTTTTTTGGGCCTGTGACCTTCAACAGGCTTACAAGGGCAGATGGAAGGTCAAAAAAAAAAAAAATTCTAGATACTTAATTATATATATTTTAATGTACAAAAGTTTTTTTTTTTTATTACAATACATAGCTTATCCAAAAAAAGATTCCAAAAAAGTGTTTTTTCTTTAGCACATCACTTGTAAAAGACCCTTTAATATGAGTGGCGGCCATGCCAGTGCTTCATCAAGATTATAAAATAAATTGGGTATTACATCATCCTAATGTAATCAAGGAAGCTGTAACCACCTTCCAAATTATCTTTAAAATCCAACTTCAGATAAAAAATTTTCATCACGTCACAACTATCTAAAATTTTCCAGTGCAAAAGCTATTAAAAGACATGTTTCTAATAAATCACGAGCTGGTGTTTTGTCGTCAAAAAAGTCAATATAGAAACTTTTTACTTATGTTTTGTCAAAATCCCACAAATTAATTATATTCACAATAGTTTAATTTCAATAAAAATATTTAAAATAAGTAGAGATTAAATAAACATAGTTTTTGGTCTTACTCTCTGCTGTTAACAGATATTTTGCGAGTAACGTCCATTAGCTCTAAATATAGTCAAAACACTCAAAACACATGCAAAGAACCTTACCTTGCCATCATCTTCTTTAATTTCTAAAGTCAATTCAAAAACACACATAGAAGTTCTTTGTTGTAGTTCTGGTAAAGTATGCACTGAACTTGATAATTCATTAGTTGATATAATAGAACTTGTCATTGATCGTGGGGCTCTTTGGAATGCTTTCGAAAAACAACCTAAAATCAAGCAACGATTGAGATTAGTAAGTTCTTTAATCGCAATTGCAACATAAAATTTATTAAGATAATGACATTACCAGATACTTGTGCAACAGCTTCAGGAATATCGCAACGGAATACATGGCACTGGAATATGGCAGACTCTTGGCTATCACCGTGTGACCAAGTGAAAGCAAAACAACTCCCTTCGTTAGTACCAGCTACACCGCGAGCATAAAACACAATGCTTTGTATTTCATATCGAGCAATGACAGAATGAGTTGTAGCATCATACAAACTGCAAAGCGAAAAGAAGCAAAAATTTCAATATTACAAAATATACAGTAGAATCTCTGTTAACCGAACAGCATGTCACCCAAAAATTTGTCCGGCTAACAGAGATGTCCGCTTAAGCCCTGGTTTAGACTACGATACAAATTACAACACAAATATCAAACATAAATTTCTTTACTGTTCACACTTTAATAGATTTTTTCTGGATAGTGTCTGTACATCACTAAGCAGTGAATCGAACATATTAACATATGTTTCCTAGAGATACCACAGGCATTAAATTTTGAAGCATGACTCCATTTTAGTAAGCCCAACTTGTAACCACGGAGACTTTTTATAAATATTAGATAAACCAATAAATTAATGGTATGACCGCCATTAAAGTAATCACATCAGTCAATTTTTTTGCTCACATCAGTCAATTTTTTTGCTCTAATTTCTTAATATATTTGTAATACATTCTCTCTAGTCGATTCTCTCCTCAATGCTGTACATAAATGTACGGAATTTATGTCTGAGCTATTCACACGCAAAAAAAAATTTTCGATCACCATGAATATATCTCCCTTCTGTGAGTGTATGGAATAGTGTGATGTCGGATGATTTAATCGGCTTAGTCGACTAATTTTGTTTATATTTAGTCATACTTTAGTCGACTATTTTACCTTCGATTAAACGATTAAAATGATTATTTTTTTTTTCAAGTGACTAAAAACGGCTAGTTTAACAATTTTTCTGTATTATTTATTGGACTTCAAAAAATGGAAACTAAAAAATTATCCATCTATATAATTTTTCACTTTTATGTGATTAATATATTGTGATATTTCAAATCTTTCTTTTTCTTAAAAGAAAAATATTAAAAGCCCATAATTAAATTCGAGAAAAAAACCTCGTTTTTGAAAGACTTGCATAGGTTACCTTACCATGAATTTGACTAAAAATTTAGTCGATTAGTCGACTACTCTGTGCTCGATATTTTCGACTAATGACTAATTTTATCTGAAAAACAATTTTTTTCGATTAATCGATTAACTGCTTCTCGGCCTGACATCACTAGTATAGAAAAGTGTCGAACTTGTTTGAAAACTTATTAGCCACAAAAGACACTTGGACACAACGTGTTCACACAGCCACTGATTCGACACTAATTATAGTGTACGCAATAAATGTCGCAATTAGAGACATTCGTATGCACATATAGATACCTGGTGTATACACTGAGTGTACGGTGTATAGCGTCGTAGTCTAAACGTACCCTAACAGGAGCAGAGTAAATAATATTATTAAATAATGTAGTATTCATAACCAATTTTTTAATTTTTTAATTCAAATAAATTTTATGAGCGAATTTAGGTACTTATACCAAAATATAACGTTTACAAAATATGCATGGTCACATTAGAATCATTGTTAATGAGTTAAAACATGAAAAATTATACCTAACCCATATAGGTATACATACGCACTAGACATATTCGAGTCCGATTAATGGAGGTAATAATGTACTAAATAATATGACTTCGTCCAAAAATATTATGTCCGCGTCCGGTTAACAGAAGGTTCGCTTAAAAGAGTGCTGAATGCATTGGTTTTAGTATAGGATGCCACTGTCATAAAAAAACTTGTCTGGCAATAGGAGGGGCCCGGTTAAGGGAGGTGTCCGTAAGTCCGTTAGTTCTACTGTAATGTAAATTGATCATTTTCAAACAACAGCGCTCGTAAAATATATAGTGATTGAGCCTAAACCATATAGATGGCAGCAGTGGCGTCGACACTAACGCCTGGATGGTGACAAAAATGTGCTGCTATAGTTTTACTCACATAACATGGAATGATATTTATAAAAGTATACATGGTGACATGCTCATGTTTCGAGCGCTCAGTATCATAAATAAACTGTCAATTTTTGAATGAATTATTGGCTCATACTCAAACACTCAAGTAAATAATAATTTCTGAACAATTAAAGCAAGCAGATATTGATTTTGTACTGTATACCCTCAAAATTAATACGCGTTATTCCTAAATTTCACATAGTTTCTTTCTTTAATATCTTTTTAATCATTTTTAATGTTTTTATGAAACGCACAAATTGAAAAAAATTCGTTAAGTGCGTGTTTTTGACACGCACTAAGTAATGTCACCTCAGTGAAAGTGTTAATTTATGATTCTTTGTTAACTCTACAGCCCTCTTGTGTTTATTCAATATGGATGTACAACTCTATAATTATTCAATATGGATATACAACTCTATAATAATGTTTCCCCCACTATGATTACACAACGATATTAATATGTCATCCTTCGATGACATAAAAAGATTATAAATTATGTTGCACATTGCTTCAAATTTCATTTAAGTTATTTTATACTTTTTAGTTCATTTTTAAATAAAAGCTTGATTTAAAAAACTATTTTTTTTTACTTAAATTTATTTTATACTTTTTCGTCTGATCACAATTAATTTGAAAAAATTAATTAAAAAAGAAGTGCACACAGATTTTACTGTTTGACAGTGACAGATGAAAATTTTTCCTCCCTAAGTGCCCTTTTTAATCACGTCATGCGCTGCGATCGTTTTCGTTCGGTCTACCATGTAGATCGCACCCAGCGAATAGATGTAACGCTTTAATGAAGAATTTCGTAGTGCGGATAATGTAGTATGTATACATGAAATTAACTAAAACTTCAGTTTCTGAGAATTATGAGTAATTACTTATTAATCACACTGTCCATAATCTATAATCAAAAGTAATTGGATCCATAAGTCAGATAATTTTACGTTATCAAAACCGTGGGGAACATCTAGTTCTGAATAATAATACATATTTCCTATCGCAGCATCTGCATAGCACAACGAATTTCCAAACACTGGTCACTGACGGATATCATATAACAAACAACCTATATTTATCTAAAATGATTTAGTTTTAGTAACAGTGAAAAAATTTTCAAAATCGATTTTGAGAACCTAGGACCCTGGCGGATCTCATAAAACATAACCTATACCCATCTAAAATAGTTTAGCTCTCTAATAGTGAAAAAATTTTCAATCGATGAGGACGCATTCTTCAAGAATTTTCATTTTAAAAAATGAAACAGATATACATATTGTTATTGTAACAACAAAAACCGATGAAGCATTTTTATTTATCGTAAAAAAAAAAAAAATTTCTTGATTTTCCTCAAAAATTAGTTCGCTTAGAGCAATGGTTCAAAAGCTTATGTGATTTTTCAGGTTCTTTTCGACGGCGTAAAAAGTTTTAACAAAGTTTTGAATTCTGGTCAATTTTTACAAGAAATTAAAAAGTGAAAAATGATCAAAATTTTGACTTCTAAAAATCGGACGTATCTAGCTGACGAACTCATTCAAGGGTTTGGCACTTTGGTGGTATCTTTTAGTCGACGCATTCGAGCTCCGTTAGTAAGCCACATACAAAAAAAATTGTTTAGACAAAAATTGTGCAGGACAATGGGGGTCATTTGACTGTACTAATAACTTTAATCTTGAGATCAAATTTCATTTGAAGGTCAGTCATTTTTAAATAGATACCTCTATTTTTGACGCCGGATTTGGAAAAAATGAAAAATTTTACATCCGAAATCATAGTTTATAATTTGTTAACTGACCAGTAAGAGGTTCTCGGGGCCTCAAAACCAATTTCTGTCATAGTATCGCGCTCAAATCTTACCATGAGAGTCGCTGTAATAACTGAATTTCCAGAATGAAAGAAGCTAAAAACTTACATGACAATTCCTGTTGAAAAACTAGGCACCGATACAGAGACTTTAATTCCCTGATCTGGACCGCGCGTTTGTTCATTCAAAATAGCCATATTTCTCTGTATTTCAGCTTCCGATTTTGGTGCATTTATAGCCGCTGCACCTAAGTATGTAACTCCACTAAAAATTGTACACTCCTGGTCAATATCTAAAATAAAAATCAGATGCAAATTATTATTACAGATAATTCAAGTAAAATACATACAAAAGGGCTTTTAATAAATGGCTAATTATACTATAAAAAAAAATTTGTTTTAATTTTTTTTTTAGTTTTTTCTTTTTTTTTTTTTTTTGTTTTCTTAAAAAAAGTATATATTTAAAATTATTATATTAAAACGTATTTACCTTCTACCTCATGTTCGCTAATATTTTCTGGTTTCATTTCGTCACACTTTTCATTTGTTGGTGATGAACTATCCTCAAACTTTTTATTATCCATATCATCAGTGGTACTAATTACATTATTTTTTGTTATGTCAACTGCGCTACTTAATTCTTCTGTTTTTAAAGATGATTCACTTAACACTTCATCCAAAGCTTTCTGTAGATCGCAAATGTTTCCGTTTTTTAAATCCAAAGTTGGCGTTTTACTTGGACCTGGTTTATCACAAACAAAATCGAAATCATCACTGGCAGTAGTTGAGTCGCTGGATTTTACGCTTAAAGTATCTTCCATAATGATCTAATAATAAAATTATTTGAAATTGATACCATGTTTACATTATAATATTCATAATATTTATTTAAAATACGATATTTAAATTGATAAGCATACAATGTTCCACGTTAGGAGCATATCGCAGAGCAACGGTCACCAACCGGTGGTCTGTTTGACCGAAGAAATTCAAATATTACATATTTTGACTTAATGTTTGTATTAATTAATTCGCACTATGAAGAGCCACTGATATTGCAAAACGCGCATTACGAAATTATTATACATGATTTCTTATGTCAATAAACTTTTTGATTTAAGGCTTAAGCGAAGCAAGATGCAGGTTGATAGGTCTCCCAGATATATTACGACTGTTTATATGTAGGTTTCGTTATCGAAAAATATCGATATCGAAAATAACGATTTTTTTAAAATGAATGATAGGAATAGGAAAAAGAAGTATTTAAAACAAAATTTCATTTAAAACTATGCACATATTTTGTCAAATTAGCGAAAAGTATAATTTAGCATGTGTGATATATTTGAAACAGTACTTCCTTTCCTTATATCATTTATTTTAAAAGTATCGTTATTTTTGATAACGAAACCTACATTTTAATAGTCTTAATATGTAATACGCCTGTCATAGCACCTGCATAACAGCGAATTTTCAAAGACTGGACACTGGCGGATCTCATATAAAAACCTGTATCCATCTAAAATAGTTTAACTCTCTAAAAGTGAAAAAATTTTCAAAATCGGTTAAGTAGTTAATTTTTTGTCCTTAAGGCCCCTGCGGCTCTCGTATAATGTAGCATATATCCATTAGAATAGTTTAACTTTTTAACGGTGAAAAAATTTTCAAAATCGGTTGAATGGTTTATTTTTAGCGCCTTTGGGACTCCAGGACCCTGGCGAACCTCACATAACATAACCTATATCCATCTAAAATAGTTTAGCTCTTTGTAATAAAAAAAATTTAGCAAATTTCTTAATTTTTCTTAAAAACTAGTACACTCAGAACAATGGTTCAAAAGCTTATGTAATTTTTACGCTCTTTTCGACGGTGTAAAAAAATTTAAATTCTGGCCAATTTATGCACGACGAACTTGTCCAACGGTTTGGAATTTCTGATCTTTTCGCCAAATTTTTAAAAATTGGATGCTTCGTTTGAGAGTTATCACGCAGACACATATATACATATATACAAATTTTAGTAAAGGTCATTTTCGGTTTCTCGAAGCCTTAAAACAAATTTCTGTTATAGACCCGGGCTCAAGTTTTGCCGTGAGAGCCGCTTTAATAGCTCAATTTCCAAACTGGAAATTCGCTAATATAGGATACTTACAACTTGCTTGGTTTAAACCTTCAAAAATTTCGTTATTTTTTTACTACAACGCACCGTTTGCGAAATATTTACAACTAAAAGTTTACGACAACGAAAAGTATCATTTAAAAATAAACATAATAAAAACCTTACATGTGACAGTCTAATTTCAGAAGCACTTATTGTGACATTATTACTCACCGTCAATGTGTTAATAATAACAATGACTCTATATGAAAACTAGTAAATTTAAGAGGATGACTTACTCCCTACTCCAATGTTGCTCAAACTGAATTTGGAATTTAAGAATTTCATTTCTACGTTATTCTAATTGTGTTTAAACTATTCGCCATGAACAAGAAGTTCTTAAATTTGTTCGCGTTACCAAGGTTTACAATTTCATGTGTTTTGGTTATACGAAGTATAATATAAAGGGTAGGTAAAAAAAGACCAAAAAATTGGCTGGCAACATTCAAAATATTGAGCTTTGGACTTCCTAAAATGCGGTCCTCATATTCTGCATACTTAAGTACCTATAAGGTGTGCCTAAATGTGTTAAAAAAAAAAAAAAAATTGCACCAAAGCAGAAAATTTCAAATTTATCGATATCTTTTCGATTAAAATTTATCATGGACAAAACCGTGGAACTGGTTATTTAATATTTCTATATATTCATTTACACAAAATTCGAATAATACCATTTCTTTAATAATTATATGGCCATTATGTCAGAAGTAATTTAATAGTGGAATAAACTACCTATAAAATCGACATTTATCCATATTTGATTAACCTTTAACTACTGACGTACGTATGTGGTACGTCGCTTAAATCATTTTTCAATGTATGTAAGTTCGTTGATTAAAAAATAATTTTTTAATCAACGAACTTACATACAAGTATAATGTTCACCCTACATAATTATATGTTTCAGAGCACCTACTGTATATAGAAACATGTCATTCGTACGTCAGTGGGGATGTAACAAAATTACACATCAGTGGTTAGGGGTTAACCATACGCAATACATTAAAGGGTCTTTTACAAAAAACTCATCGTAATTATTTTATAATTTGGAGAAACTATTTATTGTAATGAAAAAAAAAAAAACTTTTGGACACTAAAGTACACATAATTAAGTGTATCTTGAGTACTTTTTCTTTTATTTTTGATCAGCCATCTGCCCTTGTAAGTCTGTTAAGTTACAGACCCAAAAAAACGGTGTCAATGATTAAAAAAAAAACTGTAAGTCCGATTAGGCTAAAACCTGATGCATCTCTTTATTATTATGGTGTTTTTTGTAAGACTATCTAGAATCAGCCCTTAAAATAAAAAATTCGATTTTTTAGAACGCTTGAAAGGTTAAAAACAGGGCAATTTTTCTTCCTTTTTTTTTTTTTTTAAATGGCGGCAGAGGAAAAATATGAAGCCTGATGGGCTAATTCTAAATAGTCTTACAATTCCAAATAGTCTTACATTTTTGGTATTATCTTTCATATGAACTAAGTTTTTGTAAATATATGTTTTAAATACCGAGAAATTGTTGGCACCGTTTTGAATTACAAAACTGACATGTGACATTCAAGAGGTCTACAAGAGCAAATGGAAGTCCAAACAAAAAGAAAAAAAATCAAGATACACTTAATTATATGTACTTTAATGTACAAAACTTTTTTTTTTTCATTCCAATAAACAGATTCTCCAAAAGAAAATTCCAAAAAAAGTGTTTTGTTTTTTTTTAGCACATCACTTGTAAAAGACCCCTTAAGTTATAATGGATTATATTAACTAAAGAAATTTTATAATGTTTGAATAAACGTATGGAAATTTGGAAAAAGAATATATATACAAACTGCGATAACGTACTTAAATTTCCCAGCAGAAGTGCATTTAAATATTATGCAATTTTCCTTATACAACAATTATTCAAAGGAAAGACAAAATCTTCACAAAGAAAAAAATTTTAAGAAACGACAAAAAAACAGGGGCGTCACGGGGGAGGGGTCACGGTCACGACCCGTTGACCCCCCCCCCCCCCAATGTAATACCAATCGTAGAGGCCGATCTGGGAAATATGCTTTAAAAAAAATTAGTACATACCCTCACTTTCGCCCTACATTTTTCACTCTCAAAAATGATGCTGTCCTCTCTCAATACCGTTACTTTTATTTTCAGCCGATCAAACTAGGTACGTCGATCTGAAATCGATTATTTAGAATGAAATAATCGATTTTTTAGATCGTATCAATCTGAAATACTAGATCGATTCGGTGAAACGATCCAAGAACTCCTCGAATCGAACCGATTCACGTTACAACATTTCCACGCTATTTTCAACGCCTCTATGAGATCACAGTAACAAAACAATATGCTGATTTTTAGTTATGTACGTCAAGTATAGCTGAGGCTAAGAGCGTTTATTTCAGCCTGAATGATACAAATCAAGTTGATATGAAATACTGGGAAATGTAATTTTTTTATTAACCCTCAAGCTCATGACTGGGGTCCAGACGCACCCCACGCAAACTTTAGACTACGCTCCTGAACCAGCGAGCAATAGTACCGACTCCCGGTGCGAACCATAATTTAGTTCGAAGGTCTCTGAGTAGTGTCAGGTCGGTCGCACTTCTAGTTGTTGGTTAGTGGTTATGCAGTGTGTTTAAAAATTCTGTATGGGGTGTGTATGAACCCCAGTCGTGAGTTTACGTTCAACTTTTGTGACAGTAAGTTTATTTTATATTTTATATGTAATCATCAATTCATGTATATTTTTTAAATAAATTATTTACATATTGCCAGGTTGATAAAAGATAGGCAAGGTGCAGCCTGTGTCCGAGATCAAAAAGATCGCAAAGGCCATTCTCGTTTTGTTAAGTGCCATCGAGCCATATGCGAAGAGCACAAACTCCTATTTTGCACCTATTGTGTGGTAATTGACTAAATTCTTGTATAATAGCTTATCCTGTTGAGTTACTTCAACGTTTTGTATCAATTTATAATAAAAAAATTCTTTAAAACATAATTTTTAATTTACTAATGTTCGTCATTTTTAAGTGTCTAAATAAATATACTTTTTTAACAGAATAAAGTGACCGTAATTTTTTTTCTATAGCCTGAAATCTCCTCTTCAAAACGCCGTTGAAAATTTTAAAATTGCTTGAGCGCTTGAAAAGTTACAAATTTTTATTTGAAAAATGAACTTTTTGCTGATTTTTTCCGGTTTTTAGTGTTCTAATGGGTTTTTTATAACCTGAATTTGCTTAAAATTAGATTCTATGTATACCATTCTCTTCCTTATGAAAAAAGGAAGAGAATGGTATACGATAATGTCGGTTTATTAGTCATAGAACCGACTTAATACTTATTATCAAGAAAACAATGGGGTGCATTTGAACCCCAGTCATGAGTTTGAAGGTAAAAAAATTGAGTCATGAGCTTGAAGGTTAATTTGAATCAATAAACGCATATAATTTACTTATTGTTTCATTTCTTGATTTCTTGAATAAGCTTATAATTTATTGCTATAAAAATTACTTCTACCTCTACTAATTCGTCATCAATAATGTTCTCTGTTTTTATTAAGCATATTTAAAAAAAATCGACTACCGATTCGATTAATTAAATATTGATCTTTTAATCCTCGATTTGATCGAGAATCGATTCCAGTCCACTCGATTCGAACAGAATCGGAAATCGATTTGTTTTTTAAATGAATCGACATACCTAGATCAAACTCTTCTTTCAGTGATAAAATTATACATTTTGTGAATGGCGGTATTAGAAGCGTCTCGTTCCAATTCTTAATTCGTAGAAACGGTGTGCTATGGTAGGAAGACTAGGAACGAGAAACTGGAGCCCGGTGATATTGAGATTTGAGAGAGACTTCTGTAAGGTGTGAGCTTATTAAATCTGTTTGTTTGTATATCTAACTCAAGAATTACTGGATTTATTTTGGAAATTTTTTCATTGTTAAAAAGTTAAATTATTCTAGCCGAATATAGGCTATTTTTAATTCTAGAAGTAATGTCGAGAACTCAAATCCCATAGTCGACTATGGTAGTAAAGATTTTTCTGTAATTTTTCTTTACAATTTTCGATTAATCCAGATCAAAACTGAGAAAAATTCTTTTGAAAAGATAGTTGCATACAAATACCTTCCAAATCCTAGGTTCTTCGGTTACTTGAATAATCTTCCACAAACATAAAATATGTAAAATAAACTGTATAAAGCAGGGCCGCGCCAAGGGACATTTGCGCTGGGGTGCAAGACAAAAATTGCCGCCCCTAAAATGCCAAACTTATTTGTGATACATTTTTGATAATAAAATATATGCCTCCCGGCTACCAGTTTACTTACTATATATACTTACTTTAATGAAATGCAAGATTTATAAATGTTTTATGTGTAGAATTCAACGACGGTTTTTATAAAATTAAAGCGTGCAAGAGCATGTTCGATACCGATCCCGTTTGATCTCGACGATTACCGCGCAAATTATTGTTGTCGCTGGTCAACAATCGGAATAATCGGATTACCGACGGGTCACAACAATCATAATAGACAAGTATTTAAGCAAAATGCGGGTAACATTTAAGTGTCATCAAAATTACCACATAAAAATAGTAATAATTTTATATTTTATTTGCCGCCCCCAAAGCCTGCCGCCGGGGTACAAGGCGCCCCTAACACCCCCGCTTGGCGCGGTCCTGGTATAAAGTATTTTAGCTAATGATATGAATGACATCTGTTATAAGCAAACAATCTCAAAAAGGGACGTTAAACCTCATTGTTTTATTACTTATTATTATTAATTCCAAAAAATCAAAGTAAGAAACTGTAAACTTGTAAGTACCTACGTACCTAAATAAAGTGAGAAAAAAAAACAAGCCATTTGACTACTTTTTAATTTCAACTAACTAAAGTCGTTATAAATATATAATATATAAAACGAAATAATGTCAAATAAAAAAGAATTTCGAAATACTGGTGTTTGGTTTTTATAAGTTTAGTAATTAAAATTATTTAAAATGTTTTTCGTTTAACAATCTTTGAATACATAATTTTATAATTGAAAAAAAATATTTTTATGTTTTATTCTGTTATTTCATTTTTTCTTTTTCTAAATTAATTTTTATGTTATTAACACTTGTTACTGACAACTTATTATAGTAAGAAAATAATATAATTTATTGTTTAAACTTACCAAGTAATTAATTATCCATTATTCCACAATATTTATTATCAGTGAAATACTTAAGAAAAAATCAATTTCAAAAATAATATTAAATATCTGATCTCAAATTTAATTTAAAGTTTAAATTTTTAAATTGACATAAAAATGACAACTTCAAGAAACGTCGTTCTTTATGATTGTATTCTTAATTTTATTTCACTGGAAACTTGTTTATCAATTATCAGTGTAAAATTAATTAACTCTGACACATTCTAACATCTAAAAGAATAAATTTTTATAATTATTTCATAATTTTACGGTCATTATTATTAAATGTAAAATAAATTTCAACTTTATGTAATTTATGTCATTTATCATCATTATACATTGAAACACCTATTATACCTATTATCATTCCGATCATTCCCGTTAAGGCTGGTCGTCCTTTGGATGCGGAAACATGCGATATTTAATTCGGACGAATACGCATGAAAACGGACGAACGATCCAAACAGCTGTGAAGCTACAGTCAGCCACACTCGTATTCGTACAGCAGCATAGGTATTTACTTATTACGCTTATTACTAATATGACAAAATTTAAACTAAATGGATTCCCATAATTTCCCACCAATTTGAACTTTTTTGTTTATTATTTCATGTGACTATGTGAGTTAAAATAATCAAATATTTTTAATTCTGTATTTATGGATTGACGTGAAGACGTTAATACTGTTGGCAGATAAATAAGGAATGACATATTAGTTGCAACTACGTTTATAATCAAAGTGAATCAATGTAAATATTTTTATTTAATATTTTTTATTATACTATAAACACATATGAGCTAGCGATATTCAATATACATACATCGATGCATCGAATTCACTCGATTTTTACAGTACGATGCATCGAATCGATCCGATGCTTTGACAAGCTATTGATTTACTCGATGTATCGATGTATTTTCGTAAAATATCGAATAAGAAATTAATTTCGTCTTAAACCCAACAGTTTAGATTGTGTGTGGTCTGTCAGTCAAAGTTAAAAATTCATTAAATAAGATATTATTTATTTTAATAGCCATAGTAACATATTTTTATATACCACTAACTTGAAAAATAATAATGAATTTACATAAAAATTTTCATCCCCTATTTAACCCACTTAGAAGACGAATTTTCAAAAATCCTTTCTTAGTGCTTACCTACGTTACATAGGGTGTTTTCCAATTACGGCACAAAAGCGCATTATGCGGCATAATGCTCAGCATTGAGTGTTCCAATTATCGCAACGCCTCGCACAATCGGGCATTCGATAGCTTTTTGCTCTCCGCTTTTTTGCTCTGTACCAACAAGTAAACATGAAATCTTAAGTTTTTTTTTCTTTTGAATCGGCACTATTGACGTATTTTTACTATACACAATTGTTAATTAATGTTTTTGATAACACTGAAATCAATTATCAAAATACATTTTATGTCATATGACAACCAATCTGTTCCAATTAACGCTCGCGGCTCGCACAATGCGGCATTGTGCGGCATTTAGGCGCACTGTGCTCTAGTAGTTGGAAAACACCCATTGTGAACTCTTATGCAAAATTTCATTCTTCTAGACCCAACGGTTTAGGCTGTGCGTTGTCTGTCAGTCAATCAATGTTAGAAATTTATCAAGTAGATTTTTTATAGAGTACAACCAGCTAATAATATTACTGTTTCCATTCTTTGCTCTTATTTAAAAGTTATAAAAAGTTAAATCGGTTTGTTACGGTTGACTGCTGTCAGCCACATACCCGGAATCTAGAAATTAATATTGGCAACGTTGGCAACACTGCGCGAGCTGTTGTTCGTTCATGGTTCGTTCCAGTTCGTTCTGTTCCGGTGAGCTTGGTTGGAATCACGATCGTGTATTGGAATGGTTTGAATAAAAACGTTAAATGGTTATATAATTAATTGGATTAATTGTAGATAGTTTTACTTTGTGAAAATCCATAATATATATGGCGAGGAACGTTTAACTTTGTCAAATTTTCACTTAAATATAGAAAAATACTTTTTCACAAACTACACCAAGGATTCTTTTTATAATACACGTGCGAGAAAGGAAGAAACATATTTCGTAATCTTTTTAAGAAAGAAAGAAATACATAATATCATAGAACACTAGAAGCCAACTAATATCAAAAAAGTGTAATTGGCTTGGAGTCATTTGGAGACGTGTCACAGCTTAAGGCATTAGTCAGTCCGTGTCCGTCGTCGAACGCACAGTGCATTGTATGTACATTGTTACCATTGTTAGTTGAACACGTTGAACAGCTCTCTCTGGTAATACGTGTGTTGCAGTAGTGTGCGTAAATACGCACACTACTAAAAAACACCAAACTAATACACTGCAAACAATGTGTATCTACACAAACAGAGTGGGGAGATTTACGTCATAAACTCATTACAAGTGGAACAGAGACATAGACAATCTAGTTTGACCCCTTGCATAATATATTTTTTATTCCTTTTAAGCATGTACGACAAATATGTAATTTGTATACAGGATGTTTCATGTATTAAATATAAAATGCATTTTTAATACGAAATACATTTATTTTTTATAATAGTATAAATTTTTAACTAATTATTAAATATTTTGCACTAAAATGTATTGCAAACAATTATCAATTATTCTATACACATCGAAATCGCAAGTCATAGTTATCAACCTGTATATTCTGAATTTGTATTTAAAAAGAGATAGAAATATAATTGTATTTCTATCTGATCATGGTGTATTATATAAATGTAGTTTTCGGTTTCTTAAACCATCCTCAGGTAAATTCTGAATTCATAATAAGAGAATGTAACGTCACAGTCCGCTTCTCTTCATGCGATTTGTGCTCTTGTAACCACAATCGTGCTTGTAATAGATGATTAAAAATTGTCGTTTGTTTGTATGGAGTATCAAGGGTTGACTAGAGTTTTGTGGTGTAATCTTAGAAAAAGTACTCGATTTTGAGAAAACATCGATGTATCTAACCGATTTATCGAAAAATATCGATGTACAATTTCGATACATTGCATGAAAAAAAAACATCGATGTATTTTTTTAGTGGACACCCCTAATATGAGCCCGTATTAATGCTTGTTTTCTCCACTACTCATGCTGCAATCGATTTAATTGTCCCCACCATATACTTCGCACGTACAAATTGCATGCATAACATTTTTCTTAGAGAATATTTTTTTTAAAAAAAAAACTATTAATGAAATTATTTTAACTTATATAGGAAGTAGAAGATCCAAATAATAATATTATCAACAAAAAAGTTCATATTTGTGGGAAATTATGGGAATCCATTTGGTTTAAATTTTGTCATATAAGTAAATATGCTGCTGTACGAATACGAATGTGGCTGACTATATACATCTTCGTCCATTGAAAGTGTCTCGTTCGTCCGTTTCCGTGCGTATATTATTACAACGTGCGAACAAATCCAATTTTGTTTGGAATTTTTCGCGCGAAGAAGTCCGTTTTATGAGATTTTTATTTTTATTGAAATGAAACTGAAGGTAAATTACAATTATAACTGTGTACCTTTGCATATATTGTGCCGTAAATTGTTTTTTACGTATTTTCATAGCATCTATAGCTTGAGAAAAAGAAAATTAAAAAGAAAAATACTGACGAATATTGGGCTACTGGACGGACAGTAGACATATCATTTCGGACGAACGACAAATGTGCGTAATCGTCTGACTCAAATATCGCAGTTGTCCGCAACCAATGGACGACCAGCCTTAGAAACCACCAGAGTACACGGTACAGCAAAGACACGGTACAGTACAGGCCATACATATATATATATATACATATATATATATATATATATATATATATATATATATATATATATATATATATATATATATATATATATATATATATATATATATATATATATATACAGAAGAGTACTCACCTTAGCTCGTAGTTGTTTTTGTGAAGAGTTCAGAGGGCAGTGCAGTAGCACTACACAACATATTATATTTGAAAAAATGGTAATTGTAGATTGTGCTACAAGCTGATATCCGTTAGAGTCCCTATAATAAATAGAGTCGTGACATGTCATCCATTTTCTGTCCAAAACAGAGCGGGAAGCTTCAAAATGAATTATCACATGTTTAAGTACAGCCATTCTTTTGAAACATACCCTTTGCAGTAAAAAGGGTGCATACTAGTTCGCTTCCGCAGTCAGATTTTAATCTTATCTTGAAAAAGGGTCGTAAGTTAATTCGCTCCCGACTTGTTATCTACTGACAGGTAAAATTAATTACTTAAAAATATTCAAACTTATATATATATATATATATATATATATATATATATATATATATATATATATATATATATATATAGCCATTTTTTAGTTACGGACATGACATTTTCACGCACATTTACACGCCTTCTCATAAGAAAAAAAATAGAAGTTATTTTTTTCTTATAAATTTGCAATACTAAGCAGATAGACAAATGTGTACACAATATTTGTACTGAATATAAAATACATAACATTATTAGTTTTAATGCTAGAGATATGTTACAGACGCGACAAAAAGGTACTTTTTTGTCATGTCCGTAACACAAACTTTATTAGCTCTAGCATTAAAACTAATAATGTTATGTATTGTATATTCAGTACAAATATTGTGTACACATTTGTTTATCTAATTAGTATTGAAAATTTATAAGAAAAAATAACTTCCATTTTTTTTCTTATGAGAAGGCATGTAAAGTGTCAGAAAATGTCATGTCCGTAACAAAAGAATGGCTGAGTAAATATTTTTGAGTACATAATTATTGTTAATAAGTTATTAATTAATGAATAATTAAAAATTTTTAATTTAATTATTCTTTCTAGGTTAATCTAAATGATTTTTGTTAATATTTAATTTATTTTTTATGTATTTTATGCAAAGTGGGGACAGAAAATACTGGAACCAATCAGCATTGAGCACACATGTCACGACTCTATTTATTATAGGGACTCTAATATCTGTCGAATTTACTGTTCATAGAACTTATTCTATTATTTTAGAAATTTATAATTTGTAACATTTCCATAGTAACAATTACAAAATCGTCTATTTTTTTGGGTTCAATATTAAATTTAATAATTTTACTTAATTATTATTGGAGGTATGGATAATTAACATTTATTATTTTATTTTTATTTGAAAATAATTATTACTTATTTTATTATCACAGTAAATTAATTAGAAAATTAGAATACATTTTATCTGTTGCAGAAAAATGGGAGCGCACTTGTCAGAAATTAGAAGCAGTGATAGTGATATTCGTTTACGAAATATTTGATTAATGTATAATTTTGTATAAATATAAATTTACTTTAGTTTTAAACAAATATATGAGTTTATAATTATTGTACATATGAGTTTTAAACTTGAAAAATTGATGAAAATAAAATCCAATTAGGAGAATTTTAGTGGATTATTTTACTAATAGTAATCTACATTATCGGATAAGGCTAAAGATAATTTAAAGTTATAACGACATCTCTGTTCTTCTCAAGTGTACTACGCATGATGATAACGACAACGGTGACATCTATGCCCTTCGCTCCCGTTCTCAGTTCCATAGAGAGGTAATAAAGGGTCAAAAAAATTTATTGATGTTGGCTATCTTCCAGAAATGAAATTCTGGTGTACTTTATCTATGGTATGACCTAAGTAAATATTTTTGATGACTAGGATTACTCAATAAATAATGGTAAACGAGTATTATTAATTAACTATCATTAACCCGCAGACGATTTTAAATTAAAATGTATAGAAAAAAAAATATTTTGAAAAAAATAAGGTGTTAAATAAAAATTTCTTAAATAAACAATTTGCTTTCAAACCACGGAGGTGGGGATCAAACGATAAAAATAGACCATCATACACCATCAAAGGACCATCAAATGATTGCAAATTAACCCATTAGTGACCACAATATTACACGTAATACCGTGGGAAAGTCAACTTTACGGGTTATTTTCTTAATTAAAGGTATTTAAATATATAAAATTACAATTGAATAACGCTCTTTGAATCTTTCTCCCTCCGCCTGTGTAAAAATTACCATTAAAAAGCTTCCAGTTGAACTATTATAAATATTTAAAAAAGGGTCTGCAATGCGCAATGCAGGTTGTCACAAATTTTTGCATTGATTTTTAAAATTATTATTTTTTAATTTAAAAAAACTTGTCCGAGTGTTAGTAAAATATATGTTTAAAGTATTAAAAATGAAATAATTGATAAAAATAAATATTAAAATAGAAAATTTCAATAGAGAACTGACAGATATGTTTTAAAATACGCTGGGTTGTAACGTAGTCAAAGAGTAATATCTTGTAGAAATTATTCCACGTATTTTGTTCGTGGCTAACTTCGTGAATGAGAGATAAAGATAATTAGCTGTAAAATAGTTAAACAAAGAAGGAATGAAATGTGACTGACGATTTAGTAGTCTAATAATATGTGAATTTTTTTAGAAATTTTGACAAATTAAATGGAAATATTGGAAAACCATTGGAATATTTTGAAAAGATTTTGCGTGAAAATTTTCCTAAACATAATAAAAATTAAATATTCTCAATAAAAATAACATGATATCGGGGTAACAGATATTATTTATTTTAAGTAACGTAACCACTTTTATTTTCGTAGTGGCAGTTTCAGAAAGTCCAGAATAATAAATTAGTTTTAAAAAAAGGATTATTAACCTTTTTATTTCGTTTTTTTAATGTTAACAATATTTACCTTACTTTTGATAAATTCATTTCATATTTCCCGCCAAAGTTTTTATATACACCACGACCCAGAATATTATATATAATACAGGCCTTTACTATTATCCTGGGAAGGATACAAGGATCATCTTTGGGGAATTATTTTATATTGCCATTCTAGGTCTTTGCGTGGAAATTCATCAAAATCTGACCAGTAGAAACAGGAGTGGGATATAATGGGTTAAAAAATTGCAATAACTCAATATGAGATGCTAAATATCTGGCACCTGCTTTTTTTCTGTCAACATAATCAATAGCCAACATAATTTTAAAAAAATGAATTTTTTTATTTTTGCTTCGATCAATCGTTTGTGAATATTTGTGACGCTATTATTTTCGTTTGTGACTAATTAGTTAATTAATTATTTAATTGTTAATTAAAAGTGTGTGAATAGCCAACATTTTTTAAAATTTATTGCAATATTGACTTTCAGGCACTTAATCGATCGAAAATCATTTGTGAATTCCAAATATACCATTAAAAACATTTGTGACAGCGTATTTTTTAAAAAAAATAATAAAAAAAATTCTGTATACTGGTGTCATTCAGCTGTCATTTACAAAATAGTTATTTTTTCTCACACTAGAGGGCATTGGAGTATAGATTCAGCGCAACTAAACAGAGTGGCCAATATAAAAAACTTCATTACTACAAAAAATAATTGAATTTATTATTTTTTTTTAAAAATACGCTGTCACAAATGTTTCCTAGTAACCAATCCTGTCGTCAGAAATTTGGATCAGATTTGCGCTGTTTCTGACGAATATATAGACGGCAGACCGCCAGACTGACATCAGATCTACGTACTTCGGTCTACATTACCTTTCGTCAGATTGACGTCCATCTGCGCCATTTCTGACGAATATACAGATGGCAGACTATCGACAGAAAGTCAAGACAAAAAATCATGTAAGCTTATAAGCTTACATGATTTTTTTAAACTCAATCTGTAACAAAATAACCTTAAAATGTAAGAAAATTGTTTCATTTTTAAACGTTTAATAAAACTATATTCATCAATAACTGAAAAAACTTATAATTTTTCAGTCTTGTTTAATAATAAGAACTACTCTCATCTTTTTTATTATATATATTTTGGTACATATAGGTATATGGAAACAAGAATTTTTACGAAGGACTGACACTTTGAATTATCACAATTAAAAAAAATGAAAAGGAGAACCGCTGAAAACTTATGGAAGGGGAGAATTTAAAGCAGGTAGCTGCCGTCTTCCTGCCGTAAGTCTGGCGACCGAGTTATTAATGTTATTATAAAAATGATTCGTCAGACTTACGTATCTCTGCTGTTTATTCCTGACGTTAGATTCTGTCGATAGTCTACCGGACTCAATATGGGACCCTCGTGCGAATAGCCAACATAAATTTAAAAAGATGAGATTTTTTTATTTTTGCTTCGATCAACCGTTAGTGAATCGTTTGTGAATGTTTGATTTTCGTTTGTGACTAATTAGTTAATTAATTATTTAATTGTTAATTAAAAGTGTGTGATTAGCCAACATTTTTTAAAATTTATTGCAATATTTACTTCCGGGCACTTAATCGATCGAAAATCGTTTGTGAATTCCAAATATACCATTAAAAACATTTGTGACAGCGTATTTTTAAAAAAAAATAATAAAAAAAATCAATTTATTTTTGTAGTATGAAGTTTTTTATATTGGCCACTCTGTTTAGTTGCGCTAAATCTATACTCCAATGCCCTCTAGTGTGAGAAAAAATAACTATTTTGTAAATGACAGCAGTATACAGAATTTTTTTTATTATTTTTTAAAGAATACGCTGTCACAAATGTTTTTAATGGTATATTTGAAATTCACAAACGCTTTTCGATCGATTAAGTGCCCGGAAGTCAATATTGCATTAAATTTTAAAAAATGTTGGCTATTCACACTCTCAATTAACAATTAAATAATTAATTAACTAATTAGTCACAAACGAAAATAATAGCGCCACAAACATTCACAAACGATTGATCGAAGCAAAAATAAAAAAATCTCATTTTTTTAAATTTATATTGACTATTCGCACGAGGGTCAATATGGGGTGCTAAATATCTGGCACCTGAAAAGCAATGAAAAATATTTAAGGATGTGTATATTTTGTTTATTGTGTTTGGAATATGAATCTGTTCTGCAAAACAGAGAAGGAAATATGGTGTTCATAGGTATATATATATATATATATATATATATATATATATATATATATATATATATATATATATATATATATATATATATATATATATATATATATATATACCTATATATACCTATATATACCTATATATAGCTTTTTATTTTGTTTAGAATATGGACACCTGGAATGAATACCATATTTCCTTCTCTGTTTTGCAGAACAGATTCATATTCCAAACACAATAAACAAAATATACCTGAAACGAAAATTCCGACTTTTTCCACTGAGTTTGAAATGTGTTAAACAATAGACGATTCTGCATCGATTAGCAAAAAGAAAATTGTAGTAGCTTAGGTACGAATAAGTTTGTAAAATTGATCATATTTTATCCAACTTCCGTGAGAAAAAAAAATAGTTTTATAAACCTTCTACTTTGTATTATTTTTTAATGGAAAAAAAAAAACAGACCCACCGGCCTATCTTTTTCGTAAAAATTAAAATAAAAATTAGAAGCCGGAACCACGCGGTTTTGACACTATTTTAAAAAACTGTGCCCGCCATTTTCGATGAGAAAGGTGATGCAATATGTAATGAATGTTTTCCATTTAGGAAACACAGACGACAGTGCATTTTTTTTTTTTTTTTTGCACAAAAAACTAATTTTTTTAAATTTTAACCTTTTAATTGCTTTTGATGCAATTAAAAGATTAGTTTTGCAATAAAATTTAAGAGAAAATTAGTTTTTTTGTAAAAAAAAAGAAAATCCATTGTGTCACACAGTGTTTTCTAAATGGATCATCCTCTAGACGTCAACTGTCAGGGTAATAATTCCGACAGGTGATAAATTCAACGTCAACCATAGTCAAATTAAATCTTTATTTTTATAGAAAAAATTTATTAATTGATATAATTTCTTATCTAAGAGAGCGGTAGCTGTCGTCGACGAGAATATTTTGCCCCTCCCAATCCCAATAAGACAGTGAGCGCTCTATTATACAGATTATAACAAGATCTACCAATATGTACATTTTTCTTCTCGTATTTACGTAATAATTATTGATATTTATGTCAAAATGTTTTTAAATGTCTTATATAAATCAACTATAAGCTTTCCATTTTTTCTACTAAAAATCATTTTCTCTCAATATTTCCATAGATAATTTGACCAAAATAATAAACCACGCCCCGTGCACCGTCAAAACGACAAAAAGATAAATAGGATTTCCCCTTTTTTAGGGGAAAAATATATTTTGGACTCGATTTTTTGGCGATATCTGAATATATAAATATATATATACTTGTTCTTGTTTTTTCTTAACAAATTCTTTATTATTTAAAAGTTTAATTTTGGTCAGCAAATACGATACGTCATTCTTTCATACATATGAAAACAGTCAAACCGCAGTAGGAGAACACATACGAACGAGTCACGCCCACGGAGTCACCCCTATTCTAACGTATACAATACAATATAATGTTAATAACAACATTTTAAACTGCTACAGTGAGTCTCAGAAAAATAGTTTCATAAAAAAAATATTATTACAGTATAAAATAATAAAGGTGATTACATATTACAGACCACAGAATAACACAGAACGAGCGGTAATATTTCTATACTACTGAAATCAGTGTAATGCTAAAGGATAAAAGATATCCCACCACTATATGTGCACGCGGAGTTGTGTGTGGTAGTGCGCTAAATGGTTATGTGTATGCGTGTCTTGTATACGCATATGTTAAAAAAAATATATAATATGTATGCGCTACGTAGATGTACGTATACACGGTAACACAACACCAACCACACCAACAATATGACAACAATTGAAACACACCCATTGGTAGCTTGTAAGTCAATGACAACATAGTTCTGTAAAATGCACATAAGTGATTGCAGAAAAGAGACAGTTATATTCGTTCTATTTGTTCTGTGTTACAGACAGTAACGTATCCCACTTTCTATCCTTTTTTGATATAAGCACAAACAATTAAGCAAGTTCTTTTTTGCATTTATACATATGAAATTCAGAGTTAATAATGGTCATCTTAATTTATATGGACAATTAAAAGCAACTTTTTTTCAAAATGAATTGTGACAATAAGTTGATTAATAGTATTCAACACGAAAATTTAGATCGTCAAGACCAATCAGTATCAACCACTGTCGAAATCTAAAATATTAACTGAATTATTATAAAATATTAATAATTATTACTTAACGTATATTTATTTTTACATAGTCATTCAAATTATAATAATACTTACAAATTTGGATCAAACGGTACGGCAGAAAAAACTCAAATTGAAATTTTCTTTTGAATGATTTAAACAAATTTTAGCAGCTCAATAGTTATCACCAAACATTTTAAGCCACCATAATAATTCCAAACGTAGACTCTTACGTCATCTCGTTTCGTAACTATTTGTGAAACAAACTATTATTATTTATTTATTACAATATAATGTGTATTTGAAATACTCCCAAAATATTTATTAACTTGTTTGGAACATACTGTACTGGAACATTTCCTTATTGACTCCAATATTTTTTTATGTCTCAGACAAATATAAGAGGGAAAAAACTGATAGTTAGGATGGGTAAATTAGATGGATGTATCTAAAAGTAACGCGTAAGAAAAGGACCAAGCACACAAGAAAGCTGTACATTATAAGAGCCGTTTATTATGAAAGTGGGGCAAGTCCACTTTTGAAAAAAATGGGGATAATGGTAGTTATAGATAAAACTTAGTATGATCTTTTCATTTATCAACAATTTATAGTCAAAAAAATTCAGAAGCCTAATATTTGAAAGATTGAAGTTTTAGCTTTTAACAGTATTGTAAATATGTTTATTTTGATAGTGGTGCAAGTCCATCTTACAAGTAAAATTTCCGAGACTGGACCTATTGATTTTGATGAAACTTAGATATGTTGTAGAACACTAAAAAATAAGTAACACTTGTTTTTTTTATCTGCGGAAAAGCGGTTTGAAGGGGTGAAATCATCCTTCAAAAATTTGGGTGAAAATTTAATTTTTCAAATATCTCGAAAACGGTAAGAAATAGAAACAAGCATTTCTTAAATAAATTGGCGAGATTGCTCTTTTTTATAAAGCTATCTATTGATATGTAATTTGTTTACATTACATCAACAGGGGTAGTTTAGGGCTAAAATTTGAGGCGTTAATTTTTACAAAAGAGGTAAAAAATAAAATATAATAAAGTTTTATTTACAAATTTCAAGTATACGTAAAAAAATCTAATCGACCTGTTTTTACTCAATTTCCTAATATTAAATCCAGGGGTAGTTAACTGCGGGGGTGACTGTGTCGACATAATCGTACTATTTGAGTAATTAAAAACTTCTTCAAGGAAAATAGTTTTAAGATGGTCTCTCACAATAAATGTAGACTAAAATCAAATTTGCTCTGAAAAGAGATTTTATTTAACAAATCAATATAAATTAACAAACTGATAGAGAATTACAATAAAATTTTAGTTACCTGAAAAGAGAAATCGATTTTCAAAATCACTTTCTTTTTCTATTTTAAATAAAATTAAAATTCTCAGAAATATTAAATAAATCAGACATAGAAACTTGTAATCATAAAATATGTTACAAGCGTATAGAGTATAACAACTACTTTATAGTTGTTATACCCAACGCGCCTAATTCAAACATCCAATATGCATAAACATCAACAGTGTAATTTAGAAATGCTTGTTTCTATGCATTTCCAAATTATATAGTTTAAAACAATTAGAATAAATTTTCAAAATTAATTTTAAGCAACTCTGCAAAGGGGGTGAGTCGCCTTTTTAAAGTACATACTTATTTTCAAACACTCATTTCTACTGCTAAGGGACTGGCAGGGGGTAATAATGTCATAGTACGTGTTTCTAAAGTTGAACTGTGGTATGAAAAGTTTTTATTTTTAAATGATAAAACTCAAATATTATCCTTTTAAATTAACGAATACAATAATTCATTAATTTTGAAAGTGGGGCAAGTCCATTTAGTTATAATAAAACCTGCTATTTTTTTAGCCAGCGTTATAAACACTATTGGATCATAAACTTGCATTATCTAAGACCACAAAATACAAAAAGTATGTCTATTAACAATTACCAATATTTTTAAATTTATTGAAACGCAAACCCTTAAATATCTCGCAATAGCAAAATATGGACTTGCCCCACTTTCAAAATCAACGGCTCATATGTACATATATAGTAATGATATATAAGGTACAAATATACAGATCGTTTTTATCTAACCATAACATAGATATTGAAAAAATACAAACTTGTCCAGAAAGTTATTCTTATATTGTATACATATTTCTGTATTGAAAGTAGAAATCCGATTTAATATAATTTTAACCCTAGAATCATACGTACTCGTCAAAACGACGAACGAACTTCTCTACCTACTCCAATACTACAACTTGTCGTTGTCTGCTTGCTGTGAAAATTCTGTTATCTAATTTATTTATTATAACACATAAGACTATAAATTTTGTTTATAGCTATTGTCGTTTTTTTTATACTGAAATAGTGTGCGTCAAAAGGACGACGATGTATGATTAACCTATATTTTTTTTAAAGATTTCGTACTTCACATATAAAAGGGTTCCGAATTTTTTTAAAATTTATTAAAGATATGGATGTTATAATTAATTTATTCAATGATTATGATAATGTGAAAGATCATTATAGCTGTTTGACTTATAGAGACGACATAATACTGAAATTTTAATATATTGAATCGAAAACTAAAGAATGCGTTTCGAATGACTTAATAAAAGATTAACAATTTATTTTGTGGAAAATATTTTAATTTTTATTATTTTTTGAGATCTTATTCGAAAAAGTACTAACAAATTTTAGAAAATTTACAAATGTGCCTAATGGGGAAATAACTACATATCTATAGGAATATTTATGACTGAGAAATTTCACATTCTGTAAACTCACACATGTCCACTGACTCATAATAGTTCATAAATTAATTATTTGAAAGACATGTTTTATGATACAATTGATGTATTTATCTATTTTTTAATTTTTGTAATGAAAATATGCTTTGATAAAAAGATTGAAAAAGTTAATAAATATTTATATTAATAAATTTTTCCAAATTCAATTTTTTTAAATATTTTGTTCGCTTTTGTAGTACTGTTATGTAAAAAAAACGTTTTTTGCAAATAAACTCTGAAACTCCCCGTAAAAAGTGCATTCGTCAAAGTGACGCCGATGTATGATTAACTGGACTCGTAGACCAACGTATGATTCTAGGTTAAAACAAAAATGAAATACCTAAAACTTCGATATTCGTTTTTCTAATATAAGATTATTCAATCGTCTAGTTTTACTGCTAATGATGGGAGTGTTCCCTTGAAATGTATACATCCAGTGTACAAAAATTCAATTGCGGTATAAAGAAGTGCTATTACACTTTTGCATATTAAGTCTTTTTTGTTTTAAATAAGTAAATATAGGCAATGGAATCAACAATAGAACTTGAGAAATTTTTGTTAATACAAATTGGGACATAATGCATTAGAGGCCACTGGAATGTGCATTTGGAGAAATTATAATTAATGAAAAAGTTTGGTAGACAGTGGAGGGAATTGGTAATTACTTTTTAAATATTGACGAAACAGTTAGTGCTGACTAATGAAATGAGTGAATGATTTACCATCGCTGGACTCGAATGATAGATTGTAATGACAATTACCTTGTAAAATGTAAAAGAATAAGAAAATTATTTGATAATATTGTGTTTTAATTTTTGTATATAAAATTCCACATTTCACAAAGAAACTAATACATTGTCCTCCTATGTTATGGTTAAAAAAAACAACCTGTTAGTTATCAAACTTGTTATACATAGCAACTTGAATAACCAATGGAAGCAGTTATTCAACAGTGTTATTAAGATACATGAAATAGGGGAACATAACTAAATTTGAATAAAGACAAATAGATAATGTTCATAGTGATTTAGATAAAGCTGTAGTGCATGATTATTATTCATATGTATATGTGTTGATATTTATATGTATATGTGTTGATATGAAAAATAATTTTTAATGGATTTTTAAATAAATTAAGGAATTGATTTTTTTTTTAGAAAGAAATGTTTACATTTTAAACATTTCAACAACAGAGAATATGATGTATTTTTTACGGAAAAAAATTCATTTGCATAATTTTTTTTTGCAATTTTGCAATCGATATAAAATTTTTACATGTAATTTTAATGCGAAAAGTTATTAAATTGGAATATAGTTAGAATATAGTATAAAAAATAAAACTCGCAGGGATGAAATTTTTAATTAATAGAGTTTAATTAACTCTAGAATCATACGTACACGTCAAAACGACGGACGAACTTCTCTACCTGCTCCAATACTACAATTTGTTGTTGCCTGCTTGCTGTGAGATTTCTGTTATCTAATTTATTTATTGTTTTAACACACCACACGTATTTATTTTGTTTATAGTCATTGTCGCTTTGTTTGTATTGAAATAGTGTCCGTCAAAAGGACGTTGATGTATGATTACGCGATCTTTTTTTTAAAGATTTTGTATTCCACATATAAAAGTTTTTCTAATTTTTCTAAAATTTATTAAAGATATGCATGTTATAATTAATTTATTCAATGATTATGATAATGTGAAAGATGATTACAGCTGTTTGACTTATATAGACGACATAATACTGAAGTTTTAATATATTGAATCGAAAACTAAAGAATGCGTTTCGAATGACTTAATAAAAGATTAACAATTTATTTTGTGGAAAATATTTTAATTTTTATTATTTTTTGAGATCTTATTCGAAAAATTACTAACAAATTTTAGAAAATTTACAAATGTGCCTAATGGGGAAATAACTACATATCTATAGGAATATTTATGACTGAGAAATTTCACATTCTGTAAAGTGTAACGGATATTATGGTACGGGGGCTGACATCTAGCGGTCAAATTTTGAATTAATGAACTAAAAATCAGATTGGGTTTGATATCGGCTATGATAATTAGCGACATCTGTTTGCAAAAAATATGAACAACCTAGCGTTGTAAAGTTTAACTATTATCTTTTGTATGAATTTATAATATTAGATCATTTTGGGATTCCCCGTTTTTGGTGTTTAATATGTATTGAAAAATAGTTAAGCGGTGGGGAGAAGTGGCGAATTGTTCATATATGTGGAAAAGGGATGAGAGAGAGAGACGAGATTTGGACTTGTTTGAAATAGGCCGTAATTGATTGTTGCGCTAAGTCCAATAAAAAATATAATTGTTTTTATTAAGGCATTGTTAAGTTAATAAAACGTAAAAACAGTTCGGAAATGTTTATTTAAACATAATATTATATTTATAATTTATTTATTTTAAAATAATTATTGAACTTTCGTTTGAAATAATGTAAACCATTATTATAGAATTTTATTTAAAAAGAATTTTTTTGAATAAAGTAATTTCGCAAAACACACAACGGAGAGTAATTCTTCGACAGAACCCGACTTTGGACATTTTTAGGCTTCCGATTAGCGTTAAATCTGCGTGGGACAATAAGTAACAGCATTTGGGCGCGAATTTTAAGTATTTTTAAATATAAGCTAAACCGCCCCAACTGTTACAAAAGTCACATATGTCCACTGACTCATAATAGTTCATAAATTAATTATTTAAAACACATGTTTTATATTTTGGGTCATGAATGAAAAAAGTTTAAGAAGCCTCGGTTTTCGCGTAGAGAAATAATTAGCCTACCTTAAGCCCGGCTGCACACCTAGCAGATACGACACAGCAGATACGACATGAGCGACACAGACATTTGTCTTAAGACATGGCATCTGCATACCTAGGAGATAATTTTATTTTCGGGAAAATATCTCCTTCCCTTGGGAAAATACAAAAACCATTTTGAGCATGCGCATGCATTACGCAAAACTATTTTTCTATGCAAATTCTTTATAACTAGCTGTATACCAAACAAATGGGCTTTACCATCGGCAACATCTCAGGATGTCAGTCAGTGCTAAAGATTTGTTATTAAATAAGTTATTTACATTAATAGCCATAGTAACATATTTTTATATATCACTAACTTCAAAAATAAATAATTTCTATACAAATTTTCATCCCCTATTTAATCCACTTAAGGGACGAATTTTCAAAAGGCTTTTTTTAGTGCTCACCTACGTTACATAGGGAACTCCTGTGCAAAACTTCATTCTTCTAAAGCCAACAGTTTAGGCTGTGCGTTATCTGTCGGTCAGTCAGTGTTAGAGACTTATTAAGTAGAATTATTATATACTTCTCATTGAATTTATGCGCGAATGACGTCGCGAGTGTACAGCTAGTGTCAAATATTATACTATTTCAACGCCTACTTTCTATTATAATTTTTTTGAATGTTTTACAAATATAACTTTCTGATTGGTCTACAGCAGCGGTTTCCAAACTTTGTGCACTAACGCACCCCTTACCTCTCCTACCCCGCTCTGGAAAAAATTTATAAACAATTCGTAAATTACTTTTTTACTGAAAAGACTCACATTCTTGGCGGACGGGTCTATACGACACTTGAGAAGAAACCGTTGATCAGACACGTTATTCGATACTTACGCGCTAACATGACTCTGACCGCTTGAAAATTGTTATTGTTAAAGTATTACCTACAGTAGCGAGCAGGAAAATCATTGTTAAGAGTTACATGGTTTTTTTTTTAGCAGAAAAACCTAATTTATTCCAACTTTTAGCAATTTTTTTTCTATAAGTAAAAGCTTATGGCTTGTACTTGAACAAAGGGATTTAAAAAAAATGAAATTTCAACTTTTGACAGTGTTTTAAACAAAAAATTTTGATTTTGGGCAAAAATTTTCGTGTTTTTCATTGACTTTCTACTTGTAAAATGAGATGTAATGAACGGAAACAGTAATTTTTCGTTCAAGTACAAGCCATAAGCATGTAATAATAGAAAAAATTTTGTTTTAGCGAATTTCCAGAATGGAATTCAGCTATTACAGCCACTGTCATGACGCGACTTGAACCCGGGACTATGGCAGAAATTTGTTTTTAGGTCCCTAGAAACCGAAAATATTATTCACTAAAATTTTTATATTTATTTTTATACATATATATATATATATATATATATATATATATATATATATATATATATATATATATATATATATATATATATATATATATATATATATATGTATGTGTGTGTGTGTGTCCGGACGATAACTCTCGAACGAAATGTCCTGTTTTTTCGAAATTTGGTGAAAAAATTAGAAGTCCCATACCGTTAGACAAGTTCGTTAGCCAGACACGTCCGATGCCGGAGACATAGTTTTTTGGGCAATTTACGTAGGAAAAATTAGTTTTTTGCCAAAATTTCCCCTTATTCAAAAATTTTTGCGTAATTTTTTACGCCATCGAAAAGAGGAGAAAAAATCACATAAAAAAGGTCTTTAGACTATCATTCTATGTCAACTAGTTTCCGAGAAAAACTAATATTTTTAAACGGAAATTCGCTATGTTATGTAGGTTGCTGCGACAGGGGATTTTATTTTAGGTCAGAATTTCAGGGGTTACTCTGCCTACGGCAAAAAATCAGTTATTTTCAAAAACTAGCTGTCAATGGCCTAATTATTTTCTTTTTTCACGGAAATTTTTTCACAGTGTCCCAAAATAATTTATAATATGCCAAAAGTTGAAATAAATTATATTTCCTTACCTTGTAAAAAAAAATCAAAAAATACTGTTTTTTTTTGCTAAAAAAGACCCATGTATGTAACTCCTTAACATAAAATGTCCATTATTTGGTAATTATATTTGCGCGCTTATTCTTAAAACCATGATTTTATCAAAACGACGACGATATTTGCAATTAACCTGCGCCCTCCTGGTGGACATTGCGCGCCTCCCAGTTTGGAAACCGCTGGTCTACAGTTTATATAGAGTGATGAAAATTTAAGGTATATTTTAACAGATGTAGAAAATATATACATTATGCACCAGTAGAAAGCTGTAAATATTTTACTGTTTAACAAAAAGCAAAACAAAAATAAGTTAAATCCTACAAAACACAAATATTTGGGAATATCTGTACAAAAATGACGCCGAGAATATTTTGTGTTAACACTTTAATGCTTAAAAAAAGAGTTGAAATCCATTGTTATGCCGAGAATAGGTGTAAATAATTATGCTTTGGTACAGGGACTATTTAAAAAAATAATCCAAAAGAAAAAATTACAACAAATTTCCGGAATGAAAACTTTTGTTGTTCTCGGCTCTAATTTTTGCTTGATATTGAATAAAAGTAAAAAAAATTTGAGCCAAGAACAACAAAAGTTTTCATTCCGGAAATTTGTTGTAATTTTTTCTTTTGGATTATTTTTTTAAATAGTCCCTGTACCAAAGCATAATTATTTACACCTATTCTCGGCATAACAATGGATTTCAACTCTTTTTTTAAGCATTAAAGTGTTAACACAAAATATTCTCGGCGTCATTTTTGTACAGATATTCCCAAATATCTGTGTTTTGTAGGATACAGTACACATCTTAATTTATAAAATAAAAGTGTTTCTATAATAATTTTACATTATAATAAATTTTCAAAAAATTTTAGATGTAGTACTCGATTTGACTGCCTCGTGTTCGATTTGTGGTATAAAAAATTCCAGTGCATTTGTGCATGTGCATTACTAAATCGCGCGAACATATTAGCAAAAATTTAAATACATAATGTCTACAAGTTTCTAAATATGGTAGTAAACGTCAAATAATTTGAATTTTTGTTTGCGCGGTTTAATAGTGCACATGCGCGAGAATTTTTTATACCACGAATCGAACACGGCCTTGGATATCATCCTTAACGTGCATTAATTTTTTGAATCAGAGCCCTCTGCCAGTAACGGTGCAAGCTCCGTTAGCTAACGCTAGGCTAACAAAATTTTCTGGCGAACGTCAGCACAGTATCATGTACTGCTTGTACTGGTTCTTTAAGTCCGTCCACACGCTCAAGCTTTACCACCGACTTATTTGCGCAAACCAGGTTTGTGCAAGTAAGTCGGTGGCAAAGCTTGAGCCGTGTGGATGGACCTTAATATATATTTTTTAAATGGACATGTACTTACATCATGTTCATCATGTTATCATGTACATGTGTGTACCTAAGAGTATGACTCCATATACCGTGGACGAGGATGAATCGGGACAAGCGGGTGAATAGGGACGAAATGAAAAATTTTAATCATAAACTGAATTTAAAAATACTAAATGTAAATGCAAACATATATCTTACTTAAATTGTAGTATAATCATTATTCTTTCGGATAATAATAGTGACTACGCTTGAAGTTGAATAAAAAATATTAAAAATTGAGTTTAGATTGACGTATTCCAACAATGCTGTTTTTTGTTCTTTAAAACTTTATCTAAAAATTATTTATTTCGGTATTCTTATGAATAAATTGTTGTTTAATCTAAAATTTAATTATTTTGGAACATATCTGAACAAAGAAGACTGCAGACTTTTAGTTGTTTTTATTTTTTTCAGAGGAAATAATGAGGACTTGACATTTGGGCTAACAAGGGGAGGGCACGGGATGGGGAATTGACTTCGGGATGAGACTTCGTATATTAATAGTATACCTTTAAGGTATTAATATACTAAAATAGTAAAATGCAATAGCCAGCCGTTTTCGAGAAAAATGCCTTTAAAGTTTTCAATTTTTTTTAATGCCTTTAATACGAATTTAATATGACATCCAGCCAGAGTCAAATGGCGTAATTGTCAGCGCGGCGGCTCCGTGTCCTGGAGATTCCGGGTTCGAGGCTGGGTCCAATATTTTTTTGTATTTAATTTAAAATATTATAAGAATTAATTCTAGTGCATTCCAGGTAGATGGTCAAACATTTTAATGATCGAATAGATACATGAATGGTTTTATGACTTCTTATTCTACAAATTTTTACAAATTTTATAATCTTTAGGATTTTTGAACAAACTGGTCAGTTCATTTTTGAATTTTATTGTGACCGGAGCTATTTGTGTTCTTATTATCAATACAGTTTAATTTTTTTTTTTTTTTTTGAATTTTCTGCCATAAAAATGTCTGCGGACAAAGAAATTGCTAGTGCCTCAGGAGTTGGAAATGAAATCGCTGAAGAATCACTGTATAGTGAAATATCCAAGTTGAATTAAAAGATGCAGAAATAATTAAAATGTTTGACCATCTACCTGCAATTCACTAGAATTGGGTTTTTGAATAAAAAATAAATATCATTTTTTTATTTTATTTCAATTCTACATCATAAATAATATTGATAATCGATACGAAAATTTTTTAAAAAATGATATATAATAAATAATAAATTAATTAAAACTTGAAAAACTTTAAAAAATATTATTTGGTTAAAAACAGCACTACAAAAGATTTTAATTTAATATAACTTTTAATTATTACGTTTAAAAAAAAAAAAAAAAGAGTTTTCTTATAAAACTTATATATGATCTTTCCATTTATAACAAAAAAAAATTTTCTTCAAAAACCTAATTAATTTTATTATTAATTTTTATTAATTTTTAATATTTTAAATTAAATACAAAAAAAAAAATTCAAGAAATACCGCATGCACCCAGAATCGAACCCGTAACCTCCAGGGCACGGAGCCGTCAGGCTGACAATTACGCCATTTGACTCTGGTTGGATATTATATTAAATTCGTATAAAAGGCATTAAAAAAATAAAAAAACTAAAGGCATTTTTCTCGAAGATGGCTGGCTATTGCATTTTACTATTTTATTATAGTATAAATACCTTAAAGGTATACTATAATATACGAAGTCTCATCTCGAAGTCAGTTCCCCACCTCGTGCCCTCCCCTTGTAGGTTGGAAGTTAATAGGGACGGAAAAGGTGTGAATAGGCACAGTATATAGGTTAATAGGGACATTATATAAAAATATAAAGGGACCAATGTGGGGTAATTTGGGATGGATGAAGCATGTATTGGAACATAGAAGAGAGCACTTCCAAGGTTATAAAGTCATTCGATATTTTTATAAACACATTTAACATAACATTTCTCCATTTTATAAACTTTATTTTAAATTCTACGTTTATTTCTACAAAAAATCATCAAGTATTATTTTTTTTTTTGAATGTATAAATACAAAAAATTCGAAATTATTTTATATTAGAATTTCAGTTTAGGTCGACGCTACGGGTTGTCCCCATTCACCCTTTTATCATCTCTTTTGACCCCAATTTTTCATAGAGAAGAAATTATACGATTTTTGTTATTTTTTTAAAAATTACTGATATTTTTAAATTTTTTTGGACACTGTGATAAAGTGACCATCCTCGCGTAAATTTTTAATATATTAAAGATTAGGTACTCATAAAATAAATACAAAAAAATACGGTGTGAAGTCTAAATTCGTCCCTATTCATCTCGGTCTACGGTACATAGGGTACATAGTTTGGCAAGATTTCTATATGAACAGGTTTTCTCATCTTTATAAGGCCAATACAATATCTGGAGGCCTGACTTGCCCTGCAGACAGCTGATATTGTTTTGGTCTATACTAAAACGTCATTTTAGAGGTTTTTTAATTATTTTTTATTTTTTATGAGTGTTTATGGACAATTATTTTAATGATAATACATTTAAAGACTATTATACATTCACAAATTTTACTTTTTAAGTGTATTTTAACTGAAATAGAAAAGAAATTAATAATTATTTTATTCCTAACTAATACTTATACATGTACTTATAATGATCAGGGACGGACTACTTGTAACAGAAATGAAACATTCATTGATTTTTATTTATATTGTACTTGTTAAATTTGCAAATTTAATAATTAAATTATTTAATTTAATAAAAAATTAATAATTATAGCAAAGTTGTATTTATTTTCAGAGGTTATTGACCTTTCAATATTAAGTGCACACCGGTATTTTAAGTTTATTTATATTTTTTAACTATATAATTTATTTAAAATATATTCGTTTATATTTATTTTTTGTTAATTAAACGTTATTATTAGCATTTCCATTTATATAAGTACTTTTATCCTAATATTTTTTTTGTATCAGAAGGCATACGTAAGTATAATAATAATATGGAATATGTTCATTTGTATTTTTTACTATTAAAAAAGTTGTTAAATACAGTAGACTCTCGTTAATTCAAACCTGCGATAATTCGAAACTCTCTAAAATTCAGAGTATCACGAGTTCCCTACAAAATCTCTTTATATTTCGAACTAAAACAATACATTTTTATACACTTGGTAATTCGAACGAAAAAATCATTGCTACGTAACAAAACGACGCGTAAATTCGAACTCATCGGCGTCAAACACTCGGCAATTCAAAGTTGCAGAGAGAAAGAGACAGAAAGATTGTAAGTACATTTTGAGACAAGTTCAAGTTCATTCATCGTAAATGCTTAAAAAATTAAAATTGTTACCTGCGATAATTCGAACCTCTATAATTCGTAATATTTTAAGAGTCCCTCGAGTTTCGAATTAACGAGAGTCGACTGTATCTAAATTTATTTTACGTAGCAATTTTTAGCACGTAATTAATGTTTGTATTTATTAAATATACATAAATAAACGACTTTTTATAAAAAAAAAAAAAAAAAAAAATAAGAAAACTATACTAAATACGGTCCTGAATCGTGCAGGTCTTTTTTATCTCCCATTGTTATTAAGCGAATGAGGTAACCTGTACATATACCAGTCTTGATAGTTTGGTAGATTTGGTGTACTTTATCTATATACTAACATACATATGTACCATATTTATGATATGTATCATATAAATACGGCTTAATAAAACCTAATTTCGATTTGACAACATGACATCGTATTGAAAATTTACTTGTCAAGTTTTTGATAAATAATTATTGTTTTGTGATATATACGTAATGTCCATTGTTTAATTTAAAATGTTTTCAGCACTTAAATATTAGTTTAAGTACTTGTTTTACATATAGGTAAATAAATAATACTGTAAATACAAAAGAATACAAATTCTACAGTTTGGACAGTTCGCATTTGCCTTTTTCGTGTGTATACAAAATTATTCCTCATATCACTACATAATTTAATTTTTAAAATAAAAATAAATGTAATGAAATATAAATTTTAAAAGTAATAAACAATAAGTTCATTACGAAAATACTAATGTGTGTTGTCTGCTGCTTCTATAAGTTTGTTTTTTATATACTAGAGCTTTAAAATTTTAGAATTATAATGGCGAAACGATGTATTGTTCCTGGTTGTACAACAAAGCGAAACGAAGGGGTAACATTTTTCAATGTTCCTGCCAGTTATATTATGAGGAAAACTTGGGAAAGACGAATTGGGGTACCAAAATTGGCAGAAACAGATTTACTATGTGCTAAACATTTTAAGTTAAAGGACGTCTTGCCATCAAAACAGGTATAAACTATATTCTACTAAAGACTCGATTACACTGAGCGAGTGTACTAGCTGGTAGCCGGCGAATGGGGTATTTGATAGTATCAAAGCAAAACAATCAAAACATATTTCAACATTTTACTATCCACGTTTTCGGCATCAGGAAATAATCGCAACAACGTGTGCGATGTTACCACAAATAAAGTATTTACAAAAACAAACACACTGTGTGTTGGTTTCTATAAACATTTTTAAAATAAACAAAACACTTAAAAATATTTATAAAAAATATTACCATTTATATATATATATATATATATATATATATATATATATATATATATATATATATATATATATATATATATATATATATATATATATATATATATATTTACCAGATTATTATTTTACTTCTTGTTATTGATTTTATTAATAATATCAGTGTATATGTACACATGTTGAATCATTTTATGTATTTGTTTATATAAAGTTTCTTTAAAAATATTGCTGACTCTTGGGGAAATTTATTGTGAAAGTGCTCGGACTGTATAGGGTTAATGAAAATTGATAATAAAAAAAAACAGCAATTTATTATACTAATTCCTTTTAACTATCATTATTTAAAAGCTATAAATCACGTGAACAGAAACTAGCTGTAACGTTAGGGTTGACCGGGGTAATTGTGAATGGATTTTCATGAATTGAGATAAAAGCGTTGTTTTAAGTATTTTTTATTTTATATATCACATTATGGTTGATTTATTTTTAATTCTATATTATTCAGTATACACCATACAAATTTTGAGCAAATTCGTATGAAAAGCAAAAATTTTATAAGCCACTCACATTTCCCCGGTACGGTTTTGCAAATCTTATGAATTTTGGGGTAAAAGTGAATGCCATCAGAAAAATTATTTAGAATGGGCTACAAGAGAAGTGAGGTACATCAGAGTAAAGGCCAACTCAAATTCTTCACAATTTTTACCCCACTTTCAAATTTCTCATCATACTTTAGAGTTAACAATTTCTCTTTGTTTAATGCAAGTTACCCATATCTAAAATTTGTACAAAAAATCAAGGTTAAATAAAAATAACAAAAATTGTAGGAACAAATTTATTACAAGCTAAAAATGATATTTTGAAGATATTTTGTCATCTTATCATATAAAAAATCAAAATATTACATGATTTTCACACAAAAACAAGGAAAATGAGACTTTTTCAAGGGAATACATTTAGTTAACATGAATCAAAAATAACAATCTGTTAGGTCTAATACTGTAAATGAAAAAAAAAATGGTTTTGTGTTAATCCTACTGCCCTTGGACGCTCACAGAGACATTGAAAGCAAGTAATTTTTCTGTTTTTGTAAGTCGTTATTGGGTAAGTGAGCACAGAAATGATTTTGTAGATTGGTACACAAAACATATCGCTCTTTAGTCTTTACAGAATTTTTTTTTTTTGTATTGTTTGTACAACGGAAACTTGTAAAATAATATCACCACTAGAGATGAGCTAAACGGTTATTTTCTAATAACTGTTATTGCAATAACAGTTACTGAAAAATAACTATTATTTATAACAGTTATTATAATAACTGGTATGGTATTTGAATATTTTAACATATTGAAAGATATTCGATATACGTATAAACGGTTCTGTTAGTGAAATATGCACAGATCTATAATACTGACGTATACTAAATAACATTTTTGCTTTATGTATAATATACTGCAATATCTGTTCAAATACTTGTCTATACAAGGATTTAGGCTTTATATATATACACAATTTTAACAATTTTATGGATACAAAATTACAAATACAAATAGGTAACTATACAATAGACAATAGTTTATTTTTAAGGGTTTTTTAAATGTGCTACAATAGAAAATGTGTAACTTGCCTGGGGCGTTATTATTTTGAAATTCTCCGTAGGCGGTTAAAATAAATTACTGTGATCCTTGCTTTCGAATATATTAATATTGACCTAAGTATGTTATCGATATTTCCAAAAGAGTTATTTAAGTAACTAGTTACTGAGTATTCCAGTTATTGACGATAACTGTTATCTTTCTATACTAGTTATAAAATAACAGTTATCGATATATCGATCATCTCTAATCACCACCATCTTCATCAACATTTTCAACTCTGAAAAGAACACTACTGAAATTTTTGACCGAATGGGGGCATTTGTGAATGACGTTCACAATTACCCCACAATTTTAATATTATGGGGTAATTATGAATTGGTGATAGATTGTCCAATTTCTTTAGTAAAAAAAAAATTTTTAAGATTGGTCGAAGTAAAATACACAAAATTTTGTAAAGGTTTTTTCAAAATAAAAAAAAGATACTAATACTTGGAGAATTGTTATGAAATTTTAATAGCATATTAAAAAAGGACAGAAAAACATACTAAGAGTTGATTTTTAACAATATTAATGTCATTTTAGAAATTATAGGCGCCATTCACAATTGCCCCAATTCACAACTACCCCGGTCAACTCTATATTCTCTTATATTTCAACCACAGACGAAAGAACATTTACATATATAATCTATAGACTGATTGTATCAATAGATAAAGGAAGCACCCACATACGACCAAAATACTACCGGGCCCGTTTCTTGAAATCGTTCGCATAGTTACGTATACGAAAGTTGCGAATACTGTAGATGCGTATACGTTTTTCTAAACGTTCGCAAGTAGTTTCTTGAACATCTCATAAGAGCATTCGTTATACAAAAAGTATGCTTTTATTTTTCATAAAAATTTTATATGACAACACCGCAAATGTAAACTTTTATCCTTTTTTAAACAATAAAAAATTGGTTATTTCCTTGGTAATAATAATTATGTTTGCTAAATTTTAAATTAAGATAACTATGTATAACAAGTAATTACATATTGTTTTATATCTAAATATTCTGTTACCCTTGGAAAACGAGACAACGTATTAATTACTTAACGTACTAATTACTTAATTAATTTAACTTAATTAATAAATAGATAATAAATAATAGAAATGTGGGCGGAATAAAAGTGGAAATATAAACCACGAGCAAAGAATTATCCTTACCAAAAAATAGCAAATTTTCAACCAACTTTTCTACATTAATGCTTCAAAATTCTTCTACTTTGTAACAAAGTAACTGCGTTAAAATAAGCGTAGACAAAATAACGGTTTTTCTATGACATTCGTCTTGGTATCTAATTTTTTGTCTATTGGGAGCTAAAAAAATCCCAATCATATCATGTTTGCATGTACTCTAACTCGAAGCAAAATCCTAATTAAGAGTAAAGAAGAAAATGAATACGGAGCCCCAGTGAAACCTTAATTGAAATTCCTGATGTCGGTTCCATATTTTTTTAATGGTGCATACCATTTTTATTGGCAGAAATAAGTGAAAAATAGGCGTCGGAGAAGCATCACTAAAACCTTATTTTGAAGCAAAAGGTAATTATTTACAATTGGGACTCCTCAAAGGTATCATATCCCTTTTAGTCGTGGAACCAAATTCTTACATAAAAGTTTTTTTCTTTTTGAATTTTCTATTTGACAAATCAAATGCATTATTTCTGTGATTAAATAAATATCCTCGGACTTTCATTAATTTGATTTCCAAAATTTTCCCCTTATAATAACCGCTTTGGTTATAATATTCATTATATTTTTTTTCTTTCATTTGTAGAAAAATGAAAAAATGAAATTATTCATATATTAGAAAAAATAGAATTCGAACGGTTTCAACCATCCGTTTCTATGCGAACAATAAATTGCGAATACGTTTTATTAAACGTATACGTTTTCTTTCCAGAAACTACTTTTTTGAAAAAGCGTTCGTAAATTGAGAATTGCGTATACGTTTTATTTGCGAATGATTTCGGGAAACGGGCCCCTACTATGCTATTTTGTAATATTGTTATCAATGCAACAATCGTGGTATCCGTAGTAACCTTTTCAAATAATTATTGTCAAAATATAATATATATGTATAATAAAATTTAGCTTTTTTTAGAAAAAACTGCAAAATTTTGAAAGAAAAAAGTGGTATTCGTTTCATTTTCTAAATACGTACGTATATAAATTGTGTCCTGTAGTAAATATAGTCCCGTTTACTGAAAAATATATTATCTTTCTTATATCTCATCTGCCTTACGCCCTTACCTGCCTCAAGGAAATTGCCAATAAACTGGCTTTACGCTTTTTCTAATGATATAATAATAATTATAATATTGTTCGTTGGTCTATGATTTCAACATTATCGCCACTAGGGTCGCTACTTTTAATTCCGGTTAGCAAACATAACTATGGAAATTAACCTAAATTTAATTAATTTTTTAAAAAAAAATCAACAATTTCTTTTCCTAGTTATAAGAAAAATAGACAGTTTTTTCTTAGTTCCAGAACACCTGTTGCTATCTAGAGAACGTGACGTAACCGACAGCTCATGAACGTTTTCGCGCAAATTTTGAGAACAAATATTAAAATAATTTTTTTAATGATTTTCGGCATTATTTTTAAAAATTAAAAATATATACATGCATAATACATAAAATGATATGCGTATTTTAAAATAATTTATCAAAATTAGTCAAATACCTCATTCACTAGCTACTAGTAAACTCGCTTAGTGTAATCATGTTCACTAGCTAACTAGTAGATTGTAAATAATCTGCGACAAAAGCTGAAAGCCGGGCTGCTTTACTCCCTACCCGCTGACCTGTGGTCTTGTAAGCTAGTAAATTGCAGCCGTATGTCATAGTTGCTTGTAAACTAACTGAAGAAAAGAAACAAAAATGTAATCACAGCACGTGGTTAGATAACTATTTAAATGATTAAGACGAGTTAACTCGTCCTGCAATATGGCGGCTCAAAATGCTGTCATATGTATATATGCCGCCATCTATGACAATACGGTACAGGTGCCGCCATCTATGACAATACGGTATAATTCTAAATAATGTTCAATTTTATCAACATGGTTTAGTATAATTTATTTTTTGTAAATTCCTAGGGTTCATTTTTTTAATGTTGGGATCTTTGATTTTTTCTTTTTCTTTTTTTTAGCCTTATCTATTGTACTTATCACTTGGCAGTAAAAAGTTCGGCATTTTAAGACAAAAAAATTTTACCATATGGTTTGTTTAAAAGGGTTAAACTCGTTAGTTAGTTGGTTACTGAGCGAGTGATAAATTTTAAGCTGTCTTTGTTACTGAGTCTTTCCGTTCTGTTTATTATTATTTATTTATTTATTTATTTTAAATCGAGAATTCATTTTAAAAGAAACTGTAGTTAAAGGTTTTGATATTTTACCTTTAAATGTAAATATTTACTTAAATAAAAAGGAATAAACATTTTAATTATTTATTTACTTTTTTTTTGGGACACTCTGTGAGATGGAGTTTCCATGAGAACTTATGTACATAAGTTCTAGTTTTTTGGACTGTTTTTTTTTTATCTAAACAGGTTGAAGATAAATAATTGCAATGTTAAAACCATTGATGGTCTTAGATAAACCATCATGTGGGCTTTCAAGAGACATCAAGCAATCCACGGGTAAACGCTTAGTTGTGACTTGAATGGGATGTAAAACATGGACATGTGTCTACTCCCACACATGCGATTACTTTACTGTAGACTCTTGTCCATTCTGCTTGTAATATTTGCAGAGCAGTCACATAGGCAGGTACTTAGGTTGCGATTACAGTGCAAGCGACTCCACGCGAACTGGTATTCGCGCGACTAAAACAAACATATACAAATGAGTGTAACTGGTTACAGTACAAGCTGTAGCGCAAACAGCTGAAAATCGTCGTTAGTTTCTTGTAGTTTGTTTTTTTAAGCGAATTTAAAGACACAAATTTAAAATTATATATTTACAAATTTAAAATTATATATATATATATATATATATATATATATATATATATATATATATATATATATATATATATATATATATATATATATATATATATATATATACATACCAGACAAAGCGTAAAGCCAGTTTCTAGGCATTTTCCTTGAGGCAAGTAACGGGGTAAGGCAAATGAGATATAAGAAACATAATATATTTTTCAGTAAACAGGACTATATTTACTGTAGGACACAATTAGTATCCTGCATAATTATTGCAGAACATAATTTGTATCTTTTTTCTTTCAGTTTCTTCTCAAAAAAGTAAAATTTTATTATCAATATTATATTTTTACAATAATTATTTGAAAATGTTACTACGGATACAATCCATTACTATATTACAGAATACTATTAAGGTTGGAACTTGGTCGTAACTGGTTACCTCAATTACACATTTTTATAATTAGTCTATATAATATACTCCATTTTAGTAAACCCAACTTGTAACCACGCAGACTTGTTTATAAATATTAGATAAACCATTAAATTAATGGTTTGGCCGCCATTAAAGTAATCACATCAGTCAATTTTTTTGCTTCAGTTTCTTAATGTATTTGTAATACACAGCATTCTCTCTAGTTGATTCTTTCCTCAATAATAATATATAATATGTTCACTGGTCTGTGGGGAAACATGATTCATTTTTTATGGTTCATTTGTTATTTACACAGGCATGTAGAAAATGGATGCTAGAAAATTAATAAATGTTGTTAATTTTTCTGATGGCGAAATACAGTCTCTAAAATTAGATTGTTTTTTATTTCAGCTAATATGTAATTATACGTGTTAACGTTTATACGATAGTATTCAAAAAATTTTTCAGGTTGTAGGGTTAACTCTTCAAAAAGTTGATTATATTCACTTAAATTTTTATTTTTAAAAATACTGTTCACCCAGCATTCTCTGTTTTGTTCAAATAAACTTGCTAAGAGTACATATTTTTCCTATAAATAATACTCTTCTAAAATATTCATTGTAAAATTGTTAAAATGTTAATAAAATTAATTTAAGCGGGAACTGTTATTTGCGAAAAATCGCGTATTTAGTTGCGTGTACTGTAACCACGTTATCGATAGCGCGAATTCGAGCGAATACGCGCGAACTGATGTTCGCGCGAAGTCGCTTGCACTGTAACCGTAGCCTTACGCTATGCTACATATTGCTTCCCTAAAACATTCGCTGTTTTCTTATTATTCGTGTACTTTTTCCCTCACCCTCTTTTTACAGGCCAATCTCGGTAATCTCCTTTGTATAAAAAAAATTCAGACAAAAAAGTCTGTAAACCGCCCATGGAAAATTTGTCACATATGCACACATAAACTTTGTTTATATTTTGATGCTTTGGTTTGTGTATCACATACTGTTACTGGAGTTGCTAACTGCGCAAGTGTCATTTATGATGCGAATGTTTACTTTATTAATAAATTGTCTAAAAAAAATACGTTTAGCAGTGTATGAAATCATTCATAAAACTTAATGGGCTAATCTAGACATTTGATATTTCGTTATTATGAAGTCACTAAGGTCTTTATAATTTTTAATATACTATTCAAATGGAAAAAAATACAAAACTTTCCTCCTTTGGTATACAAATGAGTATTTTTTTATATTTTAGTCTGAAGTACTAAAGTGTAAGAATTAAATAGAATCCAAGATGGGCGGAGTTGCAGCCCAAAACTAGTTTTATATATTTAAATTATTTTAATTAAGAAAACTACCGTTAAAGTTGACTTTTTTTTATCGTATTAAGTGTAAGATTATGGTTAGTAATGGGTTAACCAAAAATGGTATGACGTCTTTAACAAATGAGGAAATATTAGACGTAGAGGTTTAAGTTGCTATAGTTACTCTAATGTAAAAATTAAAAAAGAAAAGAGATAGAAGACTAAGTTCGTCTAATTTTGTTTCATTTGTTGCATTTATTTGATGACTTCATACCACAGACTAATGAACACTATTATATTATACTACTAGACAAAGCGTAAAGCCAGTTTTAGGCATTTTTCTTGAAGCACTTAACAGGGTGAAACGGGTGAGATTTAAGGAATATAATATAATGTCAATTTTTGAGAAAATGCGACTATAATTATTTCAGGACATAATTTGTATACCTTCGTATTTTGAAAATAAAGTGAATACCACTTTCTTTGTTTCAAAATTTTGCAGTTTCTTCTCAAAAAAGTAAAATTTTATTATCAATACTATATTTTGACAATAATTATTTGAAAACGTTACAATTGGTTATTACATTGATTACTATATTACAGAATACTATCCGGTCGTATCTGGCTGCCTCAATTATACATTTATATAATTAGTCTATATAATATATAATATGTTCATTGGTCTGTGCTTCATACCATTTTTAGTTGATTAGACCTAATTGTAATTAAGGGGGGAGTTCAAATAAAAAAGCAACTTTTTTTTATTTAAAGGACCTGTCCTGAAAGCTAAGTATGGGTTTCAGGTAATTTTAAAAATTAACTATAAAACTGTAATCCCAAACTTCTAAAAATTATAAAACCCAATTTTTTATTAAAAAAAAAAAAAATGTTTAAAAATAGTTACAATTGTTCAAATGGAAAAAGCATACTCCACTTTGTGCGCAATATGTTTATGAACAAAATTAAAAAAAAAAATTAAGTCTCTATCTTTTCTAGAACTTGAGATATGATTTCCTTGTCGGGAAAAACACAACTTTCGGGAAACGGTAAAATGACATACAAAGCAGATGTTGAAAAAATCAAATCAACTTTGAGAAAATACGTCTATAAAGGCATACAAATAAAAGAACATTATCTCAGTGCATACTATAACTCATGTACACACCAAAACTAAATATTACTGATCAAATCCCGAAGGGGGAGGGCGAGCGTTGTCTGCAAAGGAGCAGCAACTTGGCTGTACAGCGACTCACAAATAAATATTTTTCTACTTGAAAAAAAAAAATTTACCATGTTTTATATATCACCGTGTTTGTAAAGAACCACAGAACAAAATAAAAACAAAAAACGAGATTCGAAAAAAATTAGTTTATTAACCGTTTCTGGCGTGAACTCCCCCTTAAAGACAACTTACTTAGAACAGTGACTCGAAAACCTATCTTATGTGATTTTTCCCGCTCTTTCCGATAATGTAGAAAAAATTGAACAATTCCTTATAATTGATAGAATTGATTATAATTCCTTATGGTACGAAATCAGACCTGTAATCTTCACTTTTATCACCTTTACTATTATATAACTTTCTAGAATGGGAATCCTTCTAAACAAAAATTAAGAATGACAGCGGTTCCGTTTCGAAATGAAACGGAAGGATCTTCTACAGCGGCACAACAACAACCGCCCCCACAACCACCACCATCACAAGTAAGCCAAAAGAAAAAAAGAAATGCATCGAATGTACAATCAAAAAAAGACGTTCTAGATCCGAAGCTAGAAGAAGAAAGTCTCGCGAATAGATTGCTCGCGAATTCTTCAAAGAAGGCAAAGAAAAAACGGTAAGTCATTTTAATTTTAAATTTTTAATAGTAAAGTACTTACTCCTTGGAAATTCTTAATCATAGGACCAAACCAGTAGTAGTTGATCCATTGGCTATAAAGAATGAAGTAACTGAATATTATGATAATCAAGCATCAGTTGCAGTTATACATTCAACTGTAAATAATTACATCGATTACGTGGATTCACAGACTGCATATCAAAGGTAAATGGGCTGCTTCGACTGCTATTATAATTTTATAAAAATAAATTTAAAATTAAGTATTGCAGTGAATGGCTGATTCCTAGTATAGGTGAATGTGGAGCTTTAACTATGTGTTATAAATGTTTGTTTACGATTATATTGATTCATATCCAATACAGAATAGTATATTACGTGATTGAGATTGTAAGTTGCATATGAACGAAAAAGTCGCGCAGCCGCGAGTGCGTAATTGCGCAAGTGTGTAATATGCCTTACAACCGAGTTACGTACTATACTTTATCTACGACTAACATAAAATTCTCAATAATAATTATTTTGGTACAAACACAGTACATCAAAACTATGTAGAATTCAGTTGCTAGGTAAAATTTTTGTACAGATTTTAATATATTATTATAATATAAAAATTAATAAAAGTATAGTAGGCGGTTCTTTTTTACACACAGGTGCATGTAAAGTACAGAATTTTGCACAGATATATGTAAAACGTAGCTTTAGTCCAATCATTTAAGAGTTTGACCTCGGAATAAGCTGGATTTTCGTATACACTTTTATTTTGGCATCCTAAATGTTCTCTCAAAAGTCTCATAAGATCACGTGTGAGCATCCTTAGATATTGAAGGTCAAAGGTTGAGAAAATCAGTTTTTTGGAAATATCTCGCTTCCTTTGCCTCAAATCGTTTTTGCATTTATTATAAAAGTTATAGAGCGTAAAATTCTCTACAAATTTTGTTTAGAAACACTTTTCGATGCGTTTAGCTGTTTCGGACATAGAGCGCTCAGCCATACATGCTACAGTACAAAGTCAATCTCGAATCTAAATCTGTAGTACGGTTTTTTTAGTGAAATTATTTGCTAAATATTAGTTCATTAATTATTTAATACATTCTTATATTTAAATATATTAATTATAAATCAAATTGTTATTTAATATTATTTACCATTTTCATATGAATATATAATAGAGTAATTTATAAAATTATTTTAAATATTTATTCTTATTGAGGATAATTGAATTTTAAGTTGGTAAGAACTTCAGTATTTCTGTTCTAAGTGTGAAAACTCATGGACCCGGGTGCCATTAAAATTTTACCTGGAAATACAGACCCCTACTGGACGACCTTTTCTATTTATAGCAAGTTGGGGCAGATGTTCTATTGTATCTATGAGACCAGCTTCTTCTTGGAGGGATCATTTTCTACTAACCAAGTTCATTTGATAGTTTCAAAATGTATCTTGGCAACGACGGACGTACAATGTATGGCTGAGCGCTCCGTACTCATCGCCCTCTATCTCCAAAACAGTTAAACGCATCGAAAAGTGTTTGAAACAAAATTTGTAGTGAATTTTATGCTCTATAACTTTTATAACAAATACAAAAATGATTTGAGGCAAAGAAAGCGAGATATTTCTACAAAACACATTTTCGCGACCTTTGATCTACAATATCTTAGGACGCTCACACGTGATCGTATGAGACTTTTGAGGGAACATTTAGGATGTCAAAATAAAGATGTGTGCGAAAATCCAGCTTATTCCGTTTCATTCTGAGGTTGACACCTTTTTTTGACTTAAATGATTGGGATACTTACCTAGATAGTATTTTGTATAATAAATAAGCAATTTTATGGTAGTCGTAGATAAAATATTTTTTGAAGATGCCCCGCTCGCTTAAATTAGGAACTGAACCAATTGATATTTTAACTACTGATATTAATTATAAATTGAAAACAATTACTCACAACTATTTATATATTCATATTAATTACCTTACAGTTACTACTTACAAGTAATTATCTAAACTAGTGTTTTTTCAATCTCTTTTCTCGCTAAACCATTACTACTGAGCAAAACCAGTCTTGGCCTTGCAGTCTTGTCTCAGTTTTGGATTTTTTTACAAAACCAAACTAATACTATGCGTAATATAGCAAAACCAATACACTTAGGGTTCCGTTAGTAGCCACTTGAGAAGAAGTGATGTGGAGCGGAGATGTTAACATCGTATGATAATCCACACCAATATTTTTCTTCGGGTCGTTAATGGCGATTCAGTAACTTTTTAATAAATACATGTAATTACTTCTTTTTGTGGGATCTCGTTAGTGGCTGATTCCCATATTTTTGGAACCAAAACGGGCTACTAATGCAACCCTAACATTAAAATTTTGGAAATTTACTAGAATTTTTGAAAATTTCTTAAAAA